>CM054120.1:53363641-53803455 GCA_028673005.1 Tanypteryx hageni | reverse complement strand
AAGTGAACATTCGTCACAAGATAATTTTAATTTAAAAATTTTCTCTATGAAACTCAATAATAAACGAGAAACTACTTAAATTATCAGTCAAATGAAATCGATATATGATAATTTAATCCCCATGAATATTTTTTCCACCTTTTTCAAACACAAAGATTTATTTATCGTTATCACAATTGCCTGAATTCCACGTGCTGCCAAAAATACGATACAAACACGCATGTATTAAAAAGCGATTGATTTTTTTAAACTAAGCCTTTTTAGTTTCGTCACCGCATTCTAAATATAAACATTTAATCTACAGACGATCGATGATAATAATAGCGTCAAAAACAATGGCGAATACCTCAGCAACCAAATTTGATAATTTCTAAGCAAAATGTACACTAGAAAACGTAAAGATGCAAACTCAAACGTTTCTGGACTCATATCTTCTTCGTCAATCCCCATTACAGCGAACACGAAAACAGAGC
Organism: Tanypteryx hageni; assembly: GCA_028673005.1. Classification (NCBI taxonomy): domain Eukaryota; kingdom Metazoa; phylum Arthropoda; class Insecta; order Odonata; family Petaluridae; genus Tanypteryx; species Tanypteryx hageni. The sequence goes on along the minus strand of CM054120.1, from coordinate 53,802,982 downwards.
AAAGAAACGCGCCCGAAGGATGCATCAGGAAAAAACCCTATAAGAGATATCATCGTAAAAAATATCCACCGAGCATTCCCTCGTTTTCAGTCTTGATAAGTCGCCACTTCCGATATAGCTCGCGTTTCATCGAAACTTCCCAGCAGTCCGACACGCAAACTTATCTGTCACAAGTAATTCCTAACGTTATTTATGTAAGGAAAATTAATTTTCCCATCGATCTGAATCCCATACGTACGAAGGAGCCAACGACTAGTAAGACTCGGCGGATGACGGAAAAAGGACTCAAGCGAGCGGAAATGACATAGCTCCGTGCGTTGTCGATTTCCTGCAATCGCTGTGCCCCACGACCCTATCTGCCCCATCCCCTTTTCTGTCCCCGACCCCTCCTTACGAACCCTCAACTCCGCTTACCCAGAACCCTGCGCCATCTCCGTTACCCTCGCTACCGAAAGTGATTTCCCTAAGTGAGTGGGGTTTCCATGTCAGCGTCGCTTTATCACGGGAGGCGACGGGAGGGCGCTGCTGCGATAGCGGGATTTTCCCGAAGCATCATCATCATCCTCCACGCACGGGCGCCAAAAAAGAGCCCAACGTGTGCACTCTTTTAACAGTTTTGGGACGATATCCGCGATGCGGTGGGGTATTTAAGGCCTTCCTATACACTATTACTCTCCTCCGTTTTCCATCGGATGAATCGACACTTTAAGAAAATACCTTCGGGGAGGAGCGATAAACGCGCTAAACAGCTATTGATTGAGAAAATTGCTGGTAGTTTGGAAAGTTTTTATTTAGTTTTCCGCAAACATTTCTTTGTTGTCTGCGTCGAAAAATATATGCCCTTGTACATAATTACAGGCTTTTGAGGTAATTTGCTCAATTTAAAAAATAATCGAGCTTTGTTGTTATGTTTTTCATTTGGTCCGAATTTTAAGTCGAGACCTAAATATTATCAATACCTCAATATCATCCTTCCCTTCCATTTTTATGGTACTCGCCTATAGCGGAAGCAGTGAAATATGGTCGAATCAATAAGTAATACCATATCTGCCCGAATACAAGCCGATGTTTTCCGTAAAAGACTCTCATGAAATAATCACCCCTCGGTTTAAATGGGAGTCCAAGAAAAAATTTGGGCTTAGGGTTAAGTCTCGTAGTCACCCACAGATGGCAGCACGTCTCTCATTGCCGTAGCGTTCAAATGATAGTACTACATTTTTCGTAAAGTAAATATATGACCAACGATGAATGCTAATGAATAAATAATAAAGCTAGAATATAGAATTGGGCAGTAACTGTTTTGTTACCGTTGTCACCTGTTATTTCGTTTCTAAATGCTATTGGATATTTTCTTTCGTTTCTCAGGGCTTTGCATATGTATCATGAAGAATAGTTAGTAATTTGTATTATTTTTAATTAGTCATTAAAAGAAGTTCCTATTAGTTTTACTTGGCAATTATAGTTATTGATATAGCCATTGTAATGTTTATATGCATGTTAAAACCAATCTATTAAAATTACGTGCATAGATTACGCAGACAATTACGCAAAATGCGATGACGGCTTTTGATGCTCAACTGTTTGAATTTGGGTAAAACTTTACATGAACGTATATAATTATAAAATGCATTTTCTTATTGCAATGTAAATGCTACTTTCAATGGAAATAGACTTGGATTTAAAATTATCTTGCTTTATTTGACCTTTTGTGAAAATGAAGATGGATGAAATTATCGTCACTGAACGTGGAACATTATTCAACAACGCGAAATTATTAATTGGAGTAATATTTCAAAATGTCAACAACTAAATCATTTCCCACTCTTTTCTTCGATCTCGAATAACGTAGTCTAGGCCGTTCATGCATGCCCGGCACACTTCAGCATAAAATCTACGAAATTTACTTTTTTCAAAAAATGGCGGAAATTATTGGGGTGCCGATACGCTAACTCATAATTGATAAGAGTGAACAAATGAAATAAAATTCTCAGGGCGGGACTCCAGCTCTACACTCTATTAAGCAATATTTTGAGGTTTCGATGTCATCAGATCAGTGCAGTTTATATTTGATGAATATAAACTTCGTGCCAACGTTCCCTGTCCGACCGAATTACTATCGCCGCGAAATGCCACTCCTGATTTGCTAATCCTGATTCCGACACACCTCCAACGATCTGGCTACACAAAAAATCAATGCAGAAATATATCCAGCCCACCGACATGAAACCCAAAGATTGTCAGATCCGAGAATTATCCACTTTTTATTCTCCATCAGAATGATAAGAGATAATAGAGCTTGATAAATTGTTCGTCGGCAAAATATATATATACAGCTTAGGTGGCATTTTAATTCACCGGCGTTATTTTAAAGCGTTTGTTTTGATCTTTCTCCCCAACTTTCATCTATGAGATAACGGTACTAACGATGCCATGCGATGTAATCACCTGACGCGCAGAATTGATTTAAATGTAATTATGTATGCGGATTCTGTGATTAAATAGAAAACGGCCATTCAAATCTCGATCTAATTTTTAGCATCTACCCATTCGCTCAGCGTATCATCTTGCCGCAGACAAAAAGTTAAATGTAAATTATCAGAATTAATAGCAATCCATCAGGTTGAGTCATCATGTGATTTCAATAATATTAATGCGATTTTGTTTTGAATTTTTTTACGTGCTACATTTTTAGAGCTATTTAGTATCGGTACGTTTTATCATAGCGCAATATAATTCTGAATATTCAATTAATTTCATTATTTGTTAGGAAATATGCTCAACACTTCAAAAATAATTCACTCAGGTATCTCCAATAGCCTCAGCAAGGTTATAAAAACCAATATAACCTTCTTGTGGAGATACCTAAGGCTAGTATTTTTTAAGTGCTTGTTTTTGAGTTTTTTCAGCCATAAGAAAAGCTCGATTATTTCCTGTTGAAGAAACATGTTAGTCGTGTCATGATGTTTTTAATATTGATGGAAGAGACATGTTTTATAATATTCCATAGCTCCACGAAATATTTGCATTAAAGTAACAAAGATTAAAAATCCAAATAATTTAACAGAATAATTTATACCCACAGCTATTTTTTGTATTTTAGGTTTTTCCCAAAATCATAATAGGCGGTTACGAAAGATGTGAATCTATTGGCCAGCTTCTTTCTTTTTTCAAAGCGGAAGATCTGAAGCCCGAATAAAATTTATGTAAATCATGTCTTTACCTTGACCAAAGAGCTTCGAGAGAAATATTATTAGCCAAAAATGTCTGTCACATTGGGTTAAGCCGCGGCCACGATACGTTTTTCTCGAAGCCTTGGCTGAAATATGTCAACGGTTAAGTGGCTGAGATAATTCTTAATCAGAAATGTGTTCACGCGACGCAGGAAGTTGAAAGGAGGTGATTGTGGCGGTCGGGATATATAACCACCAGCCACTCTCTCCCCTACGGAAAACGAGTTAGCAAAAAAGAAATGCAACACTCTCGTTTCGAGAGAAAGAAGCGTTTTAAACTATAAAATGTACAACATTGTATAAAAGTTCTACTCTTGCGAAAATCTAATTAGCTGCCACTAGCATACTGCGGGATAATCGCACACTCATGCTGTCACGCTTGCCATTTCATGAAACGCGAGAATATCCAACTCTCTTCACCTTACCCAGCGTACGCGAAGTTTACTTTCACCATCCGAAAGAATAATTTCCAGGACTAGCCCTTGTCATAAGGCAGAAGAAACTTTCTATACAAGTTCTCCAACTTACATTGGGTTTTATACGGTATGGAGGCCTAGAAACACGTTGGTGGATCTCTATGTTATGATACTACACTACTGCTACACACGCAACTACACACAAATATGCATTGAGAGAATGTTAAAACTGACGGTGCCCTTGTTTTCGGAAATGGGCGGGAATCGAGTACAGCGTATGAAGAATGGACGTACATATCAACCGATGCTGTGAAAATTACAATACGAATGAATCAAATATTCTGAGATGAAATGCCAAAGTAATCATCATAAATTGATGAATTAAGGGCTCCGATCGAGTTCGATAATCCCATGTGTGATTTCATGTGTGATTTCATGTGTGAAGCAGCAAAATTTTGTAATATCTCTATTGCAATGTTTTGATTTGGTTAGTCTTCCGGTTTATTACGTCCGTTAAGTAATTTTATAGAACGGATATCAGCAACGTTTTTCTTTTAGGTGCTACTCTTCATCAAAATTAAAATTTGCGGCCTTCGCGCGTGCCACCGTTAAATTCATTTCATCCGTTTCGCTTCCAAAAAGTGGCTCCCCTAATACGACAAAAAATTACGTTTAATACGGATTAATTAGGCTATGGAGTGAAATTAAATAAATAAGATTTTTATTAAACCTGACTTTTACATTCTTGTATTTTTTCCGTGAAAATACTATCGTTAACTAAAATCAATTCGTGTGCTCCAGGGTAAAGCTAGAAAAATCCTTGAAAGTGCAAATATTTGTTCTGACAAAACTTATTGCTAAATGAAAATACAGAGAGTAACATGTATTTGTATATTATATGGAAGCTAACATTGCCGATTTTCTTCATAAATAAGGAAGGAAATGTCGGCAAATATTACGTAACCTATAAAAATATTGGTAGAGAAATATACATGGCTAGACTCAGATAATAATGACATCTATAGTTAACTTTTTTACTTAAGTAAAAAAAACACTTGATTAAATGAATGTATATAAATTTTTTCGTTGTTTCTCTTCATATTACGTGATTTTTCCTAGGTAAGGAATATAACCATTGTCCCATTTTATGATTCTATCAATATTAATAATATTTAAACCTGATTAAAAAACGTGCATAGGTCATCAATTTCAAAATGCTAAATTTTTCAATATTTGACACAAATCCTAATACGCTACGCCAACATCGAGTTTCGATTAAATATCAGAATCCAATTATATTTACGCATATATAAATTTGACTGTGATAACATTTAGTTATTTAAAAAAGCATATCCATGCTCGTTCATAACACCGCGACAATTTTTTTATCAATTCAATTATCTTTCTGAATTACCTTATGTTTCCGTTATCAAATGATGAGATTTTCTCCTGGTCAACGTTTTTTTTTACAAACCAGCTGTTCTTTATTGTTCCAAAATATCGATTTCAGAATATTTTTACGCCGAATGGTACGATGAGACGGCGCAAAGTTTAAAGATTAAAAATAATCCAATAAGCCGCAGAATAAACCACTGTCGCATGAATTCCACGTCGAAAAGTCAGCGAAATTAAGCCTTGGGTTTTATCATGTTTTATTTCGGAGAATGGCGTTGAAGACTGTTATCTACTTCGCTGAACACGCTTTTATTATTTTCAACCCCTCTTCGCGCTGATAAAAGTCTCCCACTTGCCGAGTGCACGGGGACAGACGAATCCGATTTTGAAGGCCAATTTCTCCTAAATGACTGGAGCGGTTTTCGCTAATTTTAATAGCCTTAGTATCAGAAAAAATATTTTTTTTATGCTTCGATTTTGTGCGAAAACTCCTAAAAATATCCTTATCGAAACTAAAAGTTTATGACGATATTCTTACCGATAATTTAGATTCGTCGGCTTAGTTTGGAGTACAATTTTTTTGTTAATTTTCCGATTTTGCCGACTGGTAAAAACAACAGATAATGCATAAATCAACATTTAGAACTACCGTCTCAATTAATACTAATGCAACCTAAATGAAATATATTTTTAAAACATTTCTCAGATATTTGATATCGACAGAAAGGTATGCTTAACTTGCGTTAGAATGATATTCTTAGATTGATTACAGCCATTCATATAACTTCGAAACTCCATTAGGTCGCCGATATGATTAGCCCCTTTAAAACCAATTGTCTCCCTTTATTTTTTGCAACATTGCATGTAATTTGAATGAAGAAACTCGAATTATTGCGAACATATTTTACGATGAATTTTATAATTTCACCACCGATAAAAACCCACGTTGACCGAATTCGGCAACAAAGAACTTGAAAAAGAATGTGCGATTCTTTAGAAGATTGTAGCATGCTTCACTGGATGAACATCCTCTTGTAAAATAGGGGAAAATACGAAAATTTAGTCATACGGTAGCCGTTGGCATTTATATGCTGGATATTGAGGGAAGCCACGCTAACTACTTAAAGAACAAACGGTCATGGTCATCGCTCTTCACACACTCCATGACTGCAGACTAGTCATTATCCGCCTCTGGCGCAGAGGATAAAAGTTTGACCCTCGTTAACGACTTGTAAGATAGCCTATAAAATCAGTTTTATGCGAACATTTTTCGCTGATGGAATGCTTTCCGTTTCTATAAAACCGATGTTTGACTCCATAGTGCCTGACGTGCACTCTTGCATAATTAGCCACGTTATAAGATCTGCGGTAGATGAGGCAGACGGAATTTAATTACGTCCTGAGCCATTTTATATAGGTGCGTCGTATACTGGTGCATAGGCGCCTCATCTCGGAATTCGTATTTAATGGTATGGACATATATGTGCTTCAAAAAAATTTGCGGGTAGAGGTCGATCGTTGATTAATACCTTGGGGATATCATGGTATGGAAACGGTGAAGTGGCACTAAAAATAACTAGTGAGGAAAAATTCATTAAAATATGTAATCGATTACGACAGGGGGCCGGCAAACTTTACTGCATGGCGGGCCACATTCACGGTTGTGAATGCTTCGAATGGCCGCATTGGAAGTCACGACAGCTTCGGTGGACCGGATGAAGTTACCCAGAGTTCCCGTGGTCTCAAATTAGTGAGCATTAAGTGTAAGTAATTTACTAACCTTAAGACCACCAGAAACGGTTTTGAGACCATGATTTTACTAAAAAAATATGAGATTGAGCAAATTAAATTCACCGACCACTTTTTCATCCCAAATTCGCGGGTCGCACGGAATGCTGTCAAGGGCCACATGCGACCCGCGGGCCGTGGGTTGCTGACTCCTGGAATGCGATATGATTCAGTAATACAGTATTCGACGATATTGAAATTTTGCGAAAGAATTCTCGATAATAGATCATTATGTAAGTGATAGAGCATCGTCGAATAGTCGCAGTGGATAATGTAATCGTTTGGTTTTATATATTTAAAAAAACACGAGAGAGTTTGCTTGCCATCAAGTCGAATGGTGAAAAGAAAATACATAATTCAGCTCGGTAGAGATGAAATCAAAATGCCATAGCAAATTTTTTAACAAATATAAATTTTCCCTCCACGCAAATTCTAAACGGCTTCTGTAAAAAGTTGGGCCGCCATAATAACATAAAACGAGAAACCTTAAATTTTACAAACTGCAGAATATTTGTTTCCAAGGAGATAGGAACCCTTACGAAAACGAAAGAGGTGAACTGAAATAAAAAATAAATGAGACCAAATATAAGCGGGCGAGGGAAGAAAAGAGATAAACCATTGGATGAGGAGACAACGAGGAGACGCACACGAGAATGTGGGCGCTAATTAAGGGGAAAACAAAATGAACATGTATTGCAGAATCGAGTGCACCCTGCAACGACTAGATAAAAAGGGAGCAATCTTCAGTGAGACCGACTCAGCGGAAAAATAACGAACCCGCCCATTGGTATGCGATAGATAAACAGATGACGGCGAGTCGTTTGAAAGGCATTATTAACTCGATCTCTAAATATGACGGGCGTTACTCTCACATATTTCTGTAGCAATGACTCCTTTTAATGAGCAGCGCTCGTCATTTTGTATAAATGCGATATATGCCCCCGTGGTTTCAATAATTCAGTACATTTAGCGAACGATAAATATTTTAAGCACTACCTCACTAAAGCCCCTTTAAACAGAAAATTCCAGAATTAGCATACAAAATTGAAACGTTACGTGCTTGTCTTACGTGTCTCCAGATTAAGCGCTTAAATATAAAAAAATAGGTACATGAGGTCCCCGACTTACGAGCGTCCGACTTATGAACGTCCGCACTTACGAACGAAGCGCCATAATAATAATTAATATTTTGATAAATTGAGAATTCGAGCGCCATCTAGCACGTAAGAAACAGTCGTCGCTCTCGTTTACTACTTGCGGTGGCGGAGCGTAGCGTCCACCCTCCGCGGGATGTTTTGCGACACAGTGGTCCGTTACACTCTTACCCAATTGTTCGATCGACGATCGGTCTATTGCCAAAGACAAAGTTAGAATTTACAACAATATTGTTTTCTACTATTTTTCCACGCGAATGTACAATATGTCATCTTAATTGTGCTTTAAATACGCTTTTGTGCACTGGCTTGGGAAGCTAACCACCATTTATAAAATTTTGTCTGTGAGATATTGAGTTCCAATTTCCGAACAAAAAACATTCGAACGAAGTTTTGGAACGCAACCCGTTCGTAACTCGGAGACCTCCCGTACTTCTCCTAGTATCTTTAATAGCCATAACAACGTTAAAGATGCCTAGGACAAGTATTTAATTTTTCAACTTATGATTATCTAGCGTTTATTCAGGAATTCGTTTTCGACCTTAAGACGAGCTCGAGAATTTTCCAGTGAATTGGATGGCAAATGAAGTGAAATTCTTATTTTTTAGGCTGGTTTCCAAAGGAAACAGCCTTATGAAATGGCCCTGTCTGTGTGTGTGTCCCCTACTAACAACTTTTGCATCAATTGACCGATTTTCATGAAACTTGATATGAGGCTCATGCTGCCAGGGCTCACCTCTGGGCTATATTTTATTTGGCGAAGATTGAAGTCCCGGGTTCGATTACAGGAACGTTATTTCCCTATTAGTTTTACATAGTAATCCTGAAATCCATCGTGCAGAGGTTTTCTTTAATACTTTAAAATATAATTGTGATATTGGAGCGAGGTTTGTACTGTTCTCAGAACCGGTTCAAAGTGTATTGCCGCCCAGAGCGCCAAATTTATTCGAGCGCCCCTCTCCACCAACATTTTTCATTGCTATTACAAAATTCATTATATCATCTAATATAACTGTTATTAATTTTTAATTAATTTTTTAAAACTGTTCACCATTCACTACAGTGAGATACATTACAATAAAGATTAAAGCTAAAATGATACAGTGAGCCACTTCCGAGAGGTTGGTGAAAAATTGCAAGCAGAATCATTGTATGAATTTGTACGTAAATTCTATATGGCAAAGTCATAAAGTCTTTTTAGATTGGCACTTTCCAGTATTATGTGACCGCTCAACACTATTAGTTGCAATAACTAAAAGCTAAAAAAAAAAAAAACTTAAGCGAGCGCCATGGCGCCCGCAGGCACGACATTGGGATGCCCTGGGCTAGATGTTCTTGGGTAGACAAAGGCTAGTTAATCAGGTTGGCTCTGATTCGATCGTACCCGGTCACCGAGTTAGCTAGCAAATTGCGACCTTCTGTTTCACCGCTAAGGTTATCCGCCGAATTACCCAGCGTATTGTCGCATGCGATATATTACGTCCTTTATCAACATTTACCCACCCAATCACTGCACACATGGTGAGGAATACTCTGTCTTGGGGATTGCGAGGCGCGCGTAAGCTGCCCGAGCGGTATACACCCTAAATAGCCAGCACTAGAAACTGAAATTACAACAACTGAAGACTTGCCATTTATCGTCTCAAAATTTGAATTTTTAATAATCTTTACTTAAATTTGTACACATTAATATATTGAAATAATTATAATCAAATAATAATTGCCATTTCAGAAGAAATTGCTTCACGAAAACACTCGTATCGATACATACGTAGCGATAACTAAAAAGATCGATATTCGTTACGGAGCGCTACCGGGTACAACCGCATCTGTACCATCAGATTGCTCGTGTTCAATTTTATTACTTTGTAAAGGTTTTTCTAGCAATAAATGACAATATGATCATTTTTCAATTGTTAATGCGAAAAGAAGCTGAAAATTGGGATGAAAAGTCTCCCTTGAAAATAGTAAAATTAAAAATCCGGCAACTCATTTTATCACTGATTTGATGTTTTTACATATTTGGCGCCCCTTAAATTCGGCACCCCGAGCCTGTGCCTCAAGTGCTCGCCCCTAGAGCTGGCCCAGACTGTTCTAAGGGGAAAGGAATCTCGATTCTTATTCTTATCACAGAATTTTTATAATTGATCGTATTTTCTTAAATATTTACTAAAACAGCGTTTTTGCGTATTAAATCACACTTTATCGGATTGTTGCCTTGGGGACGATTATTACCGAACTCGGCTTGAGCACAGACGAGTGAACAAATGGGTTATTTTCTTCTGCACTTGACTACCCTTCAGAAATGAACAGTTGATCCATACATATTACCGTATAGACAGTATCACTTATTAAATTCGTATATTAAAAAAATACTTTCAATAATATAATGTCAGAAAGAGATTTTAACATTGCTTATAGTATTTTAAACCTGATAATGCTCTACTAGTTTTGAAAACTTTCTCTATCATTTATAAACTATGAATTACAAATGTTATTTATGGTATGAGAATTCCTTGGAACATTTCCTGTCAATATAAGTAATCAATTCGGGACGTGAAATTTGGGAAACCAGCCTGCATTAGTCCTGGTTTGGACTTCTTGATATATTCCAGTAATTACCATATTCGCTTGATTAATTTTATGTCACAATAAGTAGTTTATCTTCACAAACATTTTTCATTAATTATCAGTAGACGGATTGGTCAAGATAAAAATTGAAAATTGATGCGAGAAAGAGCTCGTCAGGCGAGTAGAATGACGTCGGCGGGAGAAAATAAGAACACGTAAGAAGGAAAATGATGGCATAAATCAACGATGAGGCATTGCAGAGAGGAAACGAGTATTGGGGTTATGTGAGCGTATGGAGCAAATGACAGAAAGTGGATGAGTGAGGGAAGCGCTGCTTTGGGACGAGAGGGAAAGAGTGAAGGGAAATATGACACCGAAACGATTGGAACGAAATGAATAAGAGAAAAACCGCGACTTAAAATCAATTGTCAGAAAACAAGAGAACGGGAAATAATCATCAAAACCACGCTCATATTTGTGCGCATCAGACTGTGAACTTAGTTTTTCCATTGCGCCGCCAGACGGGAGGTATTATATTTAATTGCCTGTTGCTCTGTTTACAGCCCCATTATTCGGCAAATGGTGTATAGCAAAAATGTTTTCATGCGTATGATTCGAAATAACTTTAATCATGAGCTTGTATGAGGTTCTCCATTATTAGTTTTTATTATATTCATTATTTAACATTAGGAAAGTACCACAATTCATATATTGAGTGACAACAGAGAGGAAGATATGAAAACTGATAAGTATATAGCAATAAATCAGGTCGTTAAATTTAATAAATCTATAGAGTGATTTTCGCCATTCCGCCTGTCTGTCTGTCGGCCTATTCGCTGTTCTAGGGCCAAAACGCGTATATAAAATCGAATGATATATCGTATACATGCAATATATCATCTTTTGCAGACCCTTTTTGGTAAAAATGATATTGCACAAAAATAAAGGGTAGTTTATTGTTGGCGATTTTTAGAAAAATTTGATTTACTCAAAAATGGCTCAAAGGAATTTCATTAAAATCAATCCAATTATAGAGCCTGATGTCACAAATAATACTGCGTAAGTTATATATCTCAAGAAATCAATATATGGCGTCCAGTTACATTACAAAGTACGCTAAACTACCTTACCTAAGTCCTATGACGTCACGCGTCCATCGCGATCCACTCAAAATCATGCTACAGCCTAGATGGTTAAACTAAATCGAATGATATCTCATATTTGTGGATAATATCATTCATAATAGACACTCTGGAGAGATGAAAGATATTGCGCAACAATTAAGAGTACTTTATTCTTGGATATCTTGAAACAATTCGATTTACTCAAAAATGACTATAAGGATTTTGAATAAAACTCATCCTATAGTACAGCTTGATGCCACAAATAATACTAATTGAGCCACATGTCTCACACAATTACTATATATATATCGTCCAGTGGCATTAAAATATACGCTAAACTACGGTTAACGTTGATTTATAAGCGTTTTTCTTTGTAAGCGTACACAGTCGACCAAACGTATATGAGAAAGTTTGTGCAATGTATATTGCGCCGTTTACTCCATTATCTAATTGCCCTTTTATAATTTTCCTCAGCATATGGAAAAAAGAAGGATGGCATTTGCCTATCAAGCACCGAAATCTATAGTGTTGTTGGATCTTGGCTCTCCTAGCCGTGCAACATGGAATGGGTATGTCAGTGCTTGTGGAACAAAGTCAAATTCATTTTTAATACATCAATCCATTCCGTGATAAGGTATAAAAAGTCAATTCCGCTGAAATAACAGTTTTCGTAATATAAAAAACTTAATTAAACATATAAATACTATTGTTTGGATTAAATTAGTTAGAGTTGGATTCATGCATAAAATAATAAGAAACAGATGATGTTAAAAAATTCACATTTCCACTAAATTCTTTCTATAATAGACTTATTTTATTTTTAATACGTCTTATGCATAAACTGAATGGCGATCAAAAAATAACTATGGGTGAAAAGGTCTCTGGGCGAAACTTAATGTGGGAGAAATTAATTGAGAGTGAAATAATTGTGTGAAATGAATTGTGAGCGAAAAAGCTATGGGTGAAAAGCCACGGGTAAAAGGCCTTCGGTTTGAAACTCCCTGTGGGTGAAATGTCCCGTAGGTGAAGCGTCTATGGGTGAAACGTCTTGTGGGTAAAAGACTGGAGAGGAAACGTCGTGGAACCCTTTGCTATACCATCTGCCAGCCTTCCATAAAAACTTCTCCAAGATCTGCGAAATTAGAGGAAAAGGAACCGAAGGAAATTATAAACCGGCTGGTGATAAAAGGTAGAAATATATAAATGTAAATAAATACGGAAAACCCAAGGTCTTGCCTCGGTGGTGGCAGGGTTCGAATCCCGCCTAGGTGGGTTTTTCTTCACCTAGGGCATGGATGTTTGTGATAGTCCTTGTTATTATGTTAATGAGCCCCTTGTAAAAGGCCGATTACGGCTGTTTAGGGGCCGCATGGAAATAAATAAATAAAAATAAAAATATCGGAAAAAGAAGAAAATTTGAGCGTAAGGATTGGTAGAATGCCATTAGAACAAGTTTCAGAGTAAAGGTACCTTGTAAACATCATAACAAGAGATAAAAATGCACCGATAAAATAAGGAATATAATAGCGAAAGCAAAAGCCGCTTTTAGAAGAAATAAACTCCTACTGACGGGAAAAATAAGGGATTATATATGTAAGAAATTGTTAAAATACATCGGATGGAGATTCACTTTGTATGGAGCAGAAACATGGACACTCAGGAAAGATTCTGATGTGGCTACCACATGATTTTCTCCATACATGTATTATTTACATAAACTCCAAATAGGTTAAATGGTAATTGATGGAATAATATGATCCGAAAATCCTATGCAGACAGGCATAAGCTGTAAAGGTGGGAATAATTTTGAAACGAGAAAAAAGTCTGCTATGACCGGAAATCAAACCCGGGTCTTCCACTTGCCGGGCGGATATTCTACCTCTGAACTACCGTAGCAGAACAATTTTTCTCGTTTCTGAACGCGGATGTTTCCTTGGTTGGGACGGAACTAGCCAAGCTAGTATCAAACTGCCCCAACGGATGTCCTCTAAGAGATACATCGAAGAAAACTCCTCCCTCTCAAATGGTGAGATTGCCAAGCAAGAAATTGATGGAATAATATGATCCGAAGATCCTATGCAGACAGGCATAAGCTGTAAAGTTGGGAATAATTTTGAAACGATTAACGAGAAACGATAGTTCAGAGGTAGAATATCCGCCCGGCAAGTGGAAGCCCCGGGTTCGATTCCCGGTCATAGCAGACTTTTTTTCTCGTTTCAAAATTATTCCCAGGTTAAATGGTAATAAATATTTTAAGGAACTACTAGAAAAATTTAAAGACCTTTCAAAGAACAGACACAAACTCATACTGTAGCCTTCTGATATCGGATAAATGACAAGAGTAAACACACTTCCGTTTAACCGATTTTAACCAAACACCAATCAACTCTTGTCCCTCCAATAAAAATGTCAAATATAAAATTTTGGGTTGATCTGATTAATAGTTCTTGAGTCAGAGGGCCCACAAATGTCCCATCACACACAGACGTCGAAATATCGAAATCGATTTTTTTCACGAAAACAATACTTTCCCATACTAGGTATGAAGAAATTAATGATATGAAATACTTGGAAAACTTCCAAATAGAGAAGAATACTGAAGACAAAATGGACAGATAGAATGCAATACGAGGACATATTACGAAGGATAAGAGAACGGCAAGCGATTTTAAAGACTATAAGAAAGAGGATTGGACATCACCTGAGGAGAGAGTATAATTAGAGGTGCTAGAAAGATAACTGAAAGGAAAAAGAGAAATAGGTAGGTAAAGGTTTACTTGTAAAAGAAAGAGAGATACTAAATACTGAAGAAGAATGCGGAAAGGAGTAAGCGGAAACTAGTTTAACCAATAATAGTCACGGACCTGTCTAGGGACGGATTATTATTTCAATATACAATGCAAGTGGGCGCCTGGCCCGGTGGCAAGGTTACAAAATTAACATATAAAAAAAACATATTTAAAACATATAAAAACATATTCAGAAGATTCAGTTTACAATTTTTCACATACCACATACAATATTCTATTCATATATTTTTCCTGTTAGGAGCTTCGAGTTCGAGCTCCTTCGTTAATTAATTCATCTGACAATATTATTTAACAATAAATTAACTAAAAGTAATGAAAATCGTTCCCAGTGATATTTTTTTCTCTTGATTTAAAGGTTTTAACATTTCTAGGGAAGGGTACACAAATGGAAACATCACGTATCACTCAAAAGCTCGTCTTTAGAATTACCCATAATTATTATGCATTTTAAATGGTATTTAACTTCGCTTTAAAGAGACCTACGCGGGAAGGGAATGGCTTGAAGACCTCTGCAGGTAATGCGTTCCAATGCTCAATCCCTCTATTAAGAAACGAGAATTTTCCCCAGTTTGTTTTTTGTGGAGGAGGCTCCATCTTGTGCTCATGATCCCAGCGTCCATGATAAGAAGGTTTTTTAATCCTATCACAAATATCTGCCCAAGCTGGCTTTTCCGTATATGCATTAAAAAGTCCCCCTAGCCTTGCTATGCTTCTTCTATGTTCTAGCGATTCCCACTCTAGTTTTTTTAACATTTCTGTTACGCTCTCGGTTCTTCTAAAATCTCCTAAGACATAGCGCGCTGCAGTTCTCTGCACCATCTCAAGCTGCTTTATCTGACCCACTGAGTGAGGATCCCACACTATTGCAGCATATTCCAGAATAGGCCTAACTAACGATTTATAAGCCATTTCCTTTGTGGCGGGACTACTCTTTCCTAAGACCCTAATTATAAAATGCAGTGCTCCGTAAGCTTTGGCTACAACTCTGTCTATCTGCGGTCCCCACTGAAGGTCCTTCGTGAAAGTTACCCCTAGATACTTACACTCATCGTCCTCCGTTAGGACGCTACCCTCTAAAACGTACTCCCAGTTAAATGCACTTCTTCCTCTACAGAAACGTATTAGTTTTGTTTTTTCTGCATTTATTTTCATTTTATTTACTTCTGCCCAACGTACAAGTTCATCTAAGTTATTTTGTAATGATCCGCAATCTTCAGTACTCTCGATTAATCTGTAAATTAAACAGTCATCCGCAAATAACCTAACATTACACCCCAAAGACTCAGTTAGGTCGTTTATGAATATCAAAAACAACAACGCTCCGAGGACACTTCCCTGAGGAACGCCCGAAGAGATATCCGCATCATTCGAAAGTTCACCGCCTACTCGAACCTTTTGCTTACGTTTTGATAAAAATTCCCCAATCCATCTAACCACTCTTTTGTCCATTCCCATTCCAGATATTTTATCCATAAGTAACCTATGGTTTACTCTGTCAAAGGCCTTGGAAAAATCTATGAGAATTGCATCTATCTGTTTCCCCTTATCCAGGGTCTCTGCAATATCCTGTACTAGTGCGGTCGTCTGGCTGTCACACGAGTATTCTCTACGAAAACCGTGCTGTGCTTTACTTAGCCAGTTCTTCGCCTTCCAAAATTCTCTAATATAGTGAGACAGTAAGTGCTCCATTTGCTTGCAAACTACACTTGTCAAGCTTATCGGGCGATAATTATTCAAATTGGAACGAGAACCTCCTTTATAAATAGGGACTACAATTGCGCTCTTCCACTCTTTCGGTATTTCCCCGTTATTCAACGATACTGTGAATAATACTCGCAGATACGGTACGATAGCTTCGCCCCCCAGTTTCAGAACTTCTCCCAAAATTCCGTCTGGACCACAAGATTTATGCTTCTTAATGCTGAGTATGCTCTTTAAGATGTCGCTGTCTCTTATTTTTATATATTCAAACTCGTTGCTGGCTATCGAGAGCACGTTGTTGTCACTCTCCCTCTGGTGATCATATTATTAACACTTATCGCCATCTATACGTCAACATGAGTTTCGCCATGTAAAAAACACCATTTAACTAAATTATAATATGCAAAATGATTAAAGAATTAATGAACACAAGTAATGAGGCCGCATTAAAGATATTCATAATACAGTGTGTTCAAAAAGTCACTGGGCACTGGAATATTAAATTGTATTTAATACATAATTACATGCGAGGCAAGTGCACAGAGACTTTTTGAACACCCTGCAGATGTCAGTTGCAAGTAGAAATTTAACAAAGGAAACCAATTTTGGCAAATATAACCATCTATATCAGGAGTGGGCACCCTTTTCTGCATGTTGGGGAGCGTTGACGGCTGTGAACCCTTCGGTGGGCCGCATTGGAAATTCCCAATGCTTCGGTGCTCTGAATTAAAGTTAAATCGCAAGTTACCTAGAGATTCTTAGGCACCCTATGAGCAAAAATCAAATGAAAAGTAGGTATATAGGGTTAACATTAAAAATCATGATGGAATTCGATCTCAGAAGCAACTTTGAGAAAAGATTTAAAAAATGAAAAATAACTTATTTGAATAGAGAAATGTGTTAAAGGGTCCCAATTTATCGCAAGACATTTAAACAGATTTTCATAGATAAAAAATAATATTTGATAGTTAATTATTTTTAAATAAAAAAGTTTTTAAACTATGAAATTCGCGGTGGGCCGCATAAAATCGTATAGTAGGCCGCAGATTTGGCATCCCTGATCTGTACTCTTTTCCTGGCCACATCCACTCCTGTCTTCGCTCTCGTCGATCATTCCCTCGTAACCTTTTCCAAACAGTTTACGACGCGAGCGAGAGATTTTGTACTTGACCTAAGAGGGACGAAAGAAGTACCATTGAGTGTCTGCGTTGTCAACAACCATCGGGGAAAATTTCCCTTCTTAAGGGAATCTAAGCGCCTATATATCGAACTTTGGTTTTCGATTATGCGAGAGTATTTATATACATATGCGTATGAAAAAATATCTATACATACATATATATGTGTATATATGTATATATTATATATGTATGTATGTATGTGTATATATATATATATATATATATATATATATATATATATATATATATATATGTATATATATATATGCATACATACATATATACAAACGGCCGTAACCAGACATTTTGCCGCCTGAGGGAAGTTAAAAATTTACGCCCCTCAAATGTTTTTACTTGCACTTTTCAATTATAGGTTTGTTGAAAGTGTAGGAAATAAAAAAAATGTATATATTCATACCGGATAATTATTTTTCCTTATAAAAACGAAATGGATACATTTTTCTCTTGCATGTAATTTTAGAGTACAATTACTTTTATCTTTCACCGAACAAAGACATAATTACTAAATATGTATACTACCCATCTCTTTTCCAAATCATAAAACCTTGAAGATAACTTGATTAACCTACATACCGTATTTCACCGCATAATCGTCGCACCGTTTTTACAGTACAAAAATTGGTTTATAACCTTTCATCGCCTAATCGTCGCATGGTATAATTCTGTTCGTCACGCCGCTTAAAAGGTAAACAGAGCAGCAATGTATTCACCAGTGGCATATGGATACGCATTTATCTCTCGCGCATTGCGCGTGGGTAATTAAGAGTTGGGACCTTATACCACACGAAACAGTCGTCAAAAGCTTTAAAAATACGGGAATTTCAAATGCACTAGATGGATTTGAAGATGACGCACTGTGGCAGAGCGTCGACGAAGTAAACACATCTGATATGAGTGGCGCTGAGGACGGCGCGTCAGATAACGAAGCCAATGATAGCGGCGCAGAATCTTCGGAAAAATAAGATTAAATTTTGTAAGTCCGTACTTAGCAACACTGTAGTAAATTTTCTCAAGTGTAATATTTCGACAATAATGCACAAATCAATAACAACTAATGTGTTAACTTTTTTTCAGACCGGAAAAATTTTCGCTAAACTGTCACGAAGAAATAATGTGCGTCGATTTGGACTATTCAATTTTAACGTATATTCACGAGTATTCCGTGCATCCTAATCTTGCACCAAAGACAGTTCAGTAATAAATGATTTTTAAGTAATACCGGCACAATTAAAAAAAAAGTTCACATAATGGTCGCACCCCACTTTTTTGCAAAAAAATTTGGCATAAAGCCTGCGACGATTATGCGGTGAAATACGGTAATAACAAATAAGGAGGAAAAGCATAACCTGTAAATGAAATACACAGAGACAGCAAAGGCATTCTTATGGGATTTGCGTACAAAACGGTATGAAAAAATTTGGCGGTTCTTCAATGTTCATTTTCAAACCTATAAGTTGTAATTGGGTCCTCTCGTGGACTTTTTTATTACAAATATTGTACTCAATCCGAATAATTATTTACTCTTCACCTCACAGATCATATAAGAGCTTGGGAGAAAAAAATGCGGGTTTTTAATTGCTGTTTGCCGCTAGATTAGTCATAGTGACCAATGTAAACAAAATATGTGACGTTATGCATGGGATTTTCGCGAATTTTTTATTTCCAAAGCTGTCTTAATTATTTGGACTTGCAGAGGATTTCGTGGAAAAAGTTGTCCTCTATCCGAATAAATATTTTAATCGATAGTAGCGAAACGACTTGGCGCTCACGGCGGCCACTAAATGCGCAAAAATTTGGTAGCGTTTCTTAGTTTTAACTGAAGAGAAATGAGGCCATATTTTTCTTTGAAGTACCAGGATTCTATTCCAGGTGCAGTTTTTTATTCGTTTACGTGATTTATGTACGGGGTTTTTATCCAAGAATATATTTTTTAATCGGTACCTCACAGTTCATATAAGATCTATAGAGAGAAAAACATGGTTTCCTAATTGTTATCTCTAAATAAATCTTCGTGTTAACCTATTAAGACAAAATACCAATGGCATGTTTGGCATTTTCTCGAATTTATATATCCGAAAACATATTATGCTGGAGTTATGTGCTATCGCTGACTTTTTTGTGGCAAATGTCGCGCATTCTCCGAACATATTTTCTAATTGGTGCTTCACAGATCAAGTAAACGCTAGGGAGCTTTTCATACATGAAGTAAATTGAATTTACCGCTAGTGTATATATATATATATATATATATATATATATATATATATATATATTTGTAATATAAAATACATATTCGGTGGCCCTCCTATAACACGGATTCTTTAATCTCGGAATCGCCACAACGTAGTTTGTTTGTTGTTTAGATTGTTGTCAAATGAATGATATAATCTGACTTAAAAATGCTTGCAAAGACGAGAATTAGTCTCGCGAAGCGCCAAGGGAAAGCAAGATGAGCTAGTCCTCGGGAAGGAATAAAGCGTTTCAGAAATAATTACTTACTTCGTCAATATTGCTACAGCATTTCATTGTTTTTAAGGATAAAGTAAGAAGTCGAAGAGAGCAATCTTAAATATTTGTCACACCACAAAATGTATCTATAACCTGAAATGAATTCGTCTTCCTCTCATCGCTCATTATTCTTTCCTCAAACATATTTTCCTTGAGAGCGACCACTTGACTAATAGTCATCATTTGACGAATGTGGCCGCATCCGTTGCTTCTTTTGTCCTTAAGCGCTCTAGCTGGCACGTGTTCGACCCGTTTCGTTCCTAATGACGCACGCACCACTATGAGAATTTGCTAGACGAGATTCCTAGTTCCCCCTCTTCCGTCACGCTTCACCTCTTCGTCTACACTCATGACTCAGCCGAAGCATGGTTAAAATGGGTGTTTGCTTTCTTCTGTGAATTCTTTTCGTAGAGGCTTAAGTCGCAATAATAACCAAGGAAAAATTATATATGTAATATGCAAAAGGTTTATCCGTTATTATTAAAATGTTGTATTTGTAGAAATAATACCAAGTTATTAACCATTAATGCGTGTTTAATTAAATTCCATTTATAATTACACTTATTATGGAGTTCCACGGCCTCTTCACTGGCTTAATTCAGGTGCTTAATTGCTTTCATTAGGATTTGCACGTATTCCAACAAAGGTGGACTATTCCCCTACGTTATTATCCTTTCAGTAAACGTGTCATTAAACATGGTATTTACATTCACTGGGCGATAAAGCGAATGCATACCGTTTATCCTACCTATATCAATGTCCTGTAATAATAATTGTTATATTTTGTAAATAGAATATATTATTCAATACAAAATGATCAGCTATGAATAATGTGCACTAAAATTTGAAAGAGATAATTAGTTTTAAATGGAAATTTCACCAGAATTCATAATCGCAGAAAATTAGCTCTGTAATTTCCGCGAAAAAAGAACCCTGAAACTTACACGCAAAAAGAAAGTTACAAACTTATTTTTCTGCGATTATGATGAATAAATTTCCAAAATTGGAATGTTATTTCCTCGATCTGATTAACCAGGCTTCTTTATTTTATTATATTAAAGGCTTATAAGTTAACAGAAGAGATTTTGAATAGATATTAAACGTATTCAATACGCCCTAGTGGCCTTAATTTGAGAATGGAAAAGAAAAGAACTGAGGAACGAGCATTTATCTCCCCCATCCTAGAACTTAGTTAGTGATTTTTTCCCTTTAACGCCAAGAAGAAAACTCGTGACGTATTATGATTTGGTGGGAATTTTTTGGCGGGATATTTTTGCTATGCTTAGCTCAGTTTTATGTGAGACGTGATTGTGTTCGGAAGTGCCAAAGGAAGTTGCCGGTAAGCGATCTCCGTTTCGACGAGATGGCGATTCAGTCTCTCAAGACAGTGAGTAATTTCCATAGCAGCAGTAAATAATTATTAAATTATTCATAGGTGTAGAAAAATCAAGAAATATAAGTGTATAAATGTTTCTATTTTGTAACTTTCCATTAAAATTAAAAGAGAAAGAAATCTTATTGTTAACAAAATGTTTAGTTATAAATAGTAGTGAGAATTAAGTCAGTAACTTGGTGGGAAAGAGAAAGAATCGTAATAGAAGCTTTTAAAATTATTTCGCATGCGCTGTTTATTTAAAATGCCACTTCTTTTATTGCGTTCAAGCACTACCAGTGAGTTTCGCTTCTTTCCCCATTCCAGGTGCTGTGAATCCCTCCATTTTCCTCCATTTCCAATGTCAAATCTTCACCTTTATTCCCTTCGTGAGCCCCAAAGTGTGATGTGACATGGTAATTTTGTGATGAAGTGCCGTGTGCGTGTGCTTTTGGGTGTGTCAAGAAGAATCTCTTAAATCGCGTGAGAATGTCTTCTCCCATCGCTGGGATATGTACACTGCACCAAAGGTTATTTATTTCCCTCCAATTCCCCCTTTCATTTTAAAGGCGTTTAGATCGTCGCAGCCAAAGGCAATCGATCGAAACTAATGTTGGTGTACCTAAAATTTTTGATCGGGATATGTCCTAATTAGAGATGAGTCGATGTAGATTAAAGTGAACGCAAGCCTTTTGTTGAAAGTAGATTAAAAGGTTTTATAATTTTTAAAAGACAATTGGTCAGTCATATCTTCGCATTGCTTGAAATGAATCCATCCATATGTCGGCCAAATTTTCTAAAGTGGCGCAAAGTTTCGGAGCGATTACTACATAAATAGTTGCGCATAGTTCTCTTGAATCAGCATGTGAACATAAAAATACTGAAATTCTCCTTATCGATGGAAAATAATTGTATCATCTTGAGCGGCTAGGGAATTCGTGAAATGAATAATAATTATGGTATGTATCATGGGCTAATGAGACGGAAGGAGAACGTAAAGCAAGGTTTGAAAGAGCTAGGTTGGCATATAATGTGGTCTATAAAGAAATATTGTAAAATTATCGCATAATTTGCAAAAGTTAATCAATTGGGGTCGAAGACTTCTATCCCTCCGCAGGAGTTAGGAGTTTACGGCCCTGAAACCTACTAGTGTTAGGTATACAATAAGGAGAAATTCGATCACTTAGGTTAACTACATATCTTTTAGTACTCCTCCTCCATTTAATTAGGGCTATATTCGGTCTTTTCGAGTAAAACATATTGCAGCCGTAATATGCATACAATGTTACTCGAGTTATTTCCATACCATTTATGCGACCATTATTTTATAATAAAAATACAGAGAAAATAGCTAACTTCGCAGTCAATCAGGTATTCAAAATGAACCAATTTTACTACCGGGGTCCCAATGCACTACACTATCGATTCCTTAATAGCGTTTTCATTTTGCCTTTCTTAGTAAATATTTGATGAATAATAACAAATTAATGAATTAAAGTAATAAGCTGCATTTTCAGATTTTTTAAAGCTTTAACAAATGCTTAGTTATTTGTTGAAAAGGTATATTTTTGTCGGTAAATTCTTCTAAAAGAAATATGAAATTAAATTTAAAAATTATATAGCTCACCAATTTAATTCTTTAGGTGGTGGTGAATACTACAGTTTTCAATGCTTTTCTTACGGGTGCTTGAAATTGGATTTTGTAGTTCAAAACACCCCTAAAATATAACTTTTTTGGAATTTCGAATTTTTCCAGAGGTTGTACCCAATGACCTATTTTTCTTCCAAATTTCAGCTCTGTAGCTTTTCTAGAAGTACCTTAGGTTTCATGTGATACATTCTATATCTAAGCTTGGTAGAATTAGACGTTTAGTTTTTTTTTTAATCGCCGATTTAAGTCGACGTTTATTTTGCTGGGAGATTTTCGACGAATATCGACGCTTAAAGTTACTACTACTACAGGCTTGGTAGTTTTCGACGTTTATTTTTCCTAAAAATCGGCGACCAATACCAACGTTCACTTTAATACATTTTACTAGGCTTGGTAGTTTTCGAAGTTAATATTTCTTAAAAAGCGACCACTACCATTGTTTATTTTTCCTAAAAATCAACAACGAACATCAACGTTTAGCTCATTTCAAAACATTTCATCAATTTTTATCTAGAAAAGTGTTATAAATTGAATTCCTTCTAATTAATTTTAACTAAAAGTGTGTTGATAAAAAGGTTTCTTTTATGCTGCTTTGCTGTTATCTATCTTTTGGCGAATGTGTTGTTGTTGTCTTCGGCCACCAACCTGGAACAGTTAATTTTTCGCAATAAATCAGAAAGTATATTCTACTCGTTAAATCGCGTCCCTTATTCACGAAATCGTGATCATTAACGAGAAATTAATGTGACGTGAGTATAATGCACAACCTAGTGTATGAATGAATTTTTTGATGAAAAATATATTATCTTGTTGAGTAATAAACGACTATGAATGCGGAAATAAACCCCGAGTGCGTATATGGGAC
This sequence comes from Tanypteryx hageni, assembly GCA_028673005.1. Lineage (NCBI taxonomy): Eukaryota > Metazoa > Arthropoda > Insecta > Odonata > Petaluridae > Tanypteryx > Tanypteryx hageni. The sequence continues at coordinate 53,779,195 of CM054120.1, read as the reverse complement.
GAAGCTCCTTCGACATCAATGCAAAAGAAACCGAGCACGAGAGACACTCTCTCAGATGGATTATATTAATTTTATGACAGGGTGCTTTTGGAAATGCCATAAGGCCATCTGACGATTGGTTCTCATTTTTCAGTCCGGGGAAACCTTTCATTTCGCCTCTTGGAGGAGATCGGCAGACAATGTCGCGCAGAGGACGCAATAGACGTCCCCCAACTTTTCGAAAAATGGAGTCCAAAGTACGTATGGATTATCGGATCTGGATAAGGGTAAAAAAAGATCACAATAAACCGATAATAATATTTTGTCCTTCACCTTTGGATCCCACGGCTGCTCAGTATGTGCCCTTAAGACAGTGACATTAGAGACGTTAGAAAGCAAATTCCGAATGTTGTGTGGCCGTTTGGTATGATACACGCAGGCCCTATTTACAGTTTTTGATGATTGGTGGTAAAATATGTTAAGTTTGAGAGCGGATAACAAAGTTTTAAAATCATGACACAAATTTCGTAAAAACTGTGGTGGTGAAAATCGACACTTATCGACGACAATTCATTTTTGTCGAATTTAAATTTTATTAAAATTCGATTTTTATCGACGTTTATCGATTTAAATCGAATCCTACCAAGCCTATCTATATCCTATATATGTAAGAAGAAGCTATTTATAATGATATATATATATAGACTTGGTAGTTTTCGATGTTTATAATTCTTAAAAGCGACCAATATAATCTACGTATATATTGCCTGGGTATATTTAAACCCATTTATCCATTTTCATCAAGAGACATTTCATAAATTCCATTCCTTTTAAGTGAATTTTACTAAAATGTAAATAACACTTTTTGTATGCGGGATTGCTCGTTGTTCTCTGAATTTTCGTGAATGTGCTGATGTTGACTTCGACCACCAACCCGGAACAGCTAATTGTTCGTATTAAGCCAGCAAGTATAATTTTACTCGTTGAATTATGTCCACTATTCACGAAATCGTAACGATTCAATAACAAATTTAATGCTCAATCAAATGTATATATGAATATTTTGAGGAAAAAATATCTTTTTGAGCAACAAACGACGATGACTGTAGAAAAAAGCATTGAGTGCAAACACGGAACGATGCTTCTTCGACAGCAATGCAAGAGAAACTAAGCATGGGACATTCTCCCTCAGAGAATATACTGTGGGTATGACTCCCAAAAATATAAATTTGATGGCAGCTTGTTTTTGAAAATGCTATAGGGAGATCTGGCGTTGGACACTCATTTAACAGTTTGCGAAAACCATTCTTTTTGCATCTTGAAGGAGGTCGGCATATCTAGTCGCACTGAAAATATAAAGACGACCCCCGACTTATCGGTGAATGGAGTATGGCGGTAGATCATATCGTGTAAAAGACTCAAAAGTGCGTAGGGATTATCTGATCTGGTGGAGGGTAAAGACATTAGTGCTATAAACCGATCATATTGTTTTGTCCCTCACTCTCGGCTTTGGATCCTGCCACAGGTCGGAATGTGTTCTTAAGACAATGACATAAAAGGGTATCCGGAAAGTTCACCGCCAGCAATTCAACGCCGCGGAAAATTCAGCGCCGGCAATTCATCGCCACGGAAAATTCACCGCCACGGAAAAGCGGAAAAGTAAATTAGTACTTGTCATAGAGAGGGCCACACTTCATTCGGAATTCCCTACATTGATTTTTAAGGCCTTTTATGTTGGGTCTTGGAAAATTCACCGCCAGAAATTCATTGCCACGGAAAATTCACCGCCACGGAAAATTCGTCGCCATGGGAAATTTACAGCCTTGTATGGATCATGTTGTTAACAAAGGCTGTATTAAAAAATGCGAGTGCGGACTCTACGCCGACAGAAGAATATAAGGGCAAATAATTCAACTATAGCGGTTTTGATAAATACGATAATGTTTCATTTTTTGACCGGGGACGAGATGGAAGTAATCCACATTTACAAGTAATATGCCAATGAGAATGAGAATTTTTGAAATAATGATATGCAGAAAAAGTTAACAAAGAGTAAGGGAGGGGAAACGGGAGGAGGATGTAATGAAGAAATGGAGAAGTGCGTAGAGGGAGGATGATGATGAAACATAGGTAATATAGATATCAATTAACTAGGAATCAAATATAGGCAATATTAATATCTATCAACTAGGAATTTAACAACAATTAACAGTATGAAGAGAAAAAAGGAAAAAAGATGGTGAGGGGAAAGAGGGGGGAGGCAGGTGGGGGGAGAAAGAAAGTATGATCAAATATAGGCAATATTGATATCTATCAACTACGAATTTAACAACAATTTACTTCCATTTTGTCCCCGGTCAAAAAAAGAAACTATCGTCTTTATTAAAACCGCTATAGTTGGTTTATTTTCCCCTATATTCTTCTGTCGGCGTCGATTTCGCACACGTATTTTTAATACAGCCTTCGTTAACAAGAGGATCCATACAAGGCGATAAATTTCCCATGGCGACGAATTTTTCGTGGCGATGAATTTCTGGCGGTGCATTTCCCGCGACATTGCATTGCTGGCGATGAATTGATGGCGATGAATTGCTGGTGGTGAATTTTCCTAGACTCGACATATAAGACCTTAAAAATCAATGTAGGGAATTCCGAATGAAGTGTGGCCCTCTCTATGACAAATACCAATTTTATTTTCCGCTTTGAATGATTGGTACTAAGATGTATTATGTCTGAGTAAGTAAAACCAAATTTTAAGATAATATGGCATGATTTCGTAGAAAACATAATTGTGAAAATCTACAATTATCGACGACAATTCATGTTCGTCTAATTGAAAATATTTACGAATTCGTTTATCGACATTCATCGATCTAAATCAAACCCCACCAATCCTACACTAGTCCCTCGCCAACTACGGAGGTTAGGTTCCTGCTTAACCCGCGGTTGGCGAGGGCCAAGGCTTATGGTACATTGGGTTTTAGGGAGATTGATTCCTGAGAGACTTACCTTAAGCCCTATAGTGTACATTTCAATATAAAAATAAGTATGATATAACTCAAAAGCCATATTTACAATATAAAAATATAAAAGAAAATACGTTTAAAGCACGAAAAAGTACTGTGCATTATTAATATAATGTGGCCCTGACTCTTTGACGAAAGCGTAAGCTCCTCCCGACACTCCATATTGGCGCGGCGTGATGCCGCTCATTTATTTTTCCGGTACATGTTTCTGTTCCTAAAGGTCTCCTCGTTAATGTTGAAAAATACGATATAATTTGTTTGCTCGATAAATCAAAAGACTCGGCCGATCGGCCTCTGCCGACGCCGCCTGCCTGGCCTTACGCTTCAAAGAACGCTGGTAAAAGTAACTCTTCCATAGGATTCCTCTTACCTCGAAGTCTTATCGGGAGCTAAAAATCCTCTTTCCTATGTCTCTCCTTGTGGTAAAGACTAGGTCGTACATAGCTTGTTCAATAACATAAATTTTAATATCAATAAAGTTGGTCAACTGGGCACGTCCGCGCGGAGAACCGCGGATACACAAAACCGGGCACCTCGTTTGGCAAAACCATGGAAAATTTGTCAAATGCGGTTGAGGAGGCCGTAGTTGGCGAGGGGCTTTTGTGTTTTGCTCAAAATTATAATTCTCTCCAATTCTTTCCAGATCGCAACATTTTTCGGGTGAAATTGATTGGGAATTTTTTATATTTGTATATTTTTTACAATATATATATATATATATATATATATATATATATATATATATATATATATATATATATATATATATATCCAGATTATAGCAGTGGATAACTATACTTATTTTGTTTGCAAGATACTTTTGAACGATCTTCTTATGGCTGAAAAAAATCAAGAACAAGAAATTTAAAAAATATACTTGCCTCGTGTATCTCCAATTGCCATAACAATGTTAAAAAACCATATGCGGATTTAAGATGCATAGCAGCCCTCTTCAGTGGTAATTCACCGAAAATAGATTCTAAATTACCAGTGAAGACGGATGCTTTGTAGCCGAAATGCGCACATGATTTTTAACCTTTTTGTGGCTTATGGAGATGCCCGAGGCAAGAATATTTTTTTAATTGCATGTTCCTGAATTACTGTAAATTACTAACTCTAATAGAATACGACCAATACTGAAGATGAACTACAATGTGGTGTTATATTTACGGAGAGATAGTCAATGGAAATTGTAATGATTACCAGAGATAATTCTGCGATAATTATTCGCTGGGTAAATAATCCAGATTAATACATTTTCATCTCTAAACAAATGGTTGATACTTTGCTGTCAGTACTTAATATAAGATTTCCATCTGTAGTTGAAATTCCAATACTCCCCGTGCAATTTACCTCCCAAACTTCGAAGCTGCTAACCGAACTTTGGAATTGTATCAGTAACGGTGAACAACTTTTAGCAAAAGTTTTGTAATTAGTGCTTGCTACAGACCACACAACGATGAAATCTTAACTTTAAAATGTTAATGATTCATGAGAAACACTGTTTTCTAGGAAAAACAAATACCAATTCGCCGGAGTGATTAGGACGGAAGAACATGCTAGAGAGGAAGGAGAATTAATCACCCACTTGGATAGCGGTGAAGTAATATAATCACTCAGTCAAGTTTCACGATGAGAAAATCTTGGTTAACGCGGAATTAAAAATTGTATGATCTATTCTCCTATTACATCGCCGGTATTTATTACACGCGATTTCAGCCGGGAACTGCATGATGACGCCCATTTTCACCCGTTGCCTAATCTAAGCCTTAATTTACGCAAAGAAGATTTACTCTTAAGTTAATATTAAAAATCTTCTCCAGAAACTTCGACCAAATATTTGTACGGAAACACGGGGTCCCTTCAAGTGGTATAGGCGATCAGGATTTAACCCTTTGACTTTTTCCCGAGATAATTCAGGCAAACTCCATAGATCAACAATGATTCGCCCGGGTTTACACGGGTTTTTAAGAATACCTCTCAATCCAATCTCTAGGGAACATGAGTTCTCCCGAATAGAACAACACCATGGCATATATTCCAAAATACACAAAAGTTTTAATTTTGTAACGACTACGCGCGTTAATCGCACCGAATCAAGGACGACACTCGACGTCAAATTTTGCGAGAAAAATTTGCAGCCGCGGTAACTGCAGAATTCAATCCGTTTCTCACTCACTTAGGACGCGAGGCATTCGCAGGATTCGATAGCACGCAGGATTTCAGACTATTTAGGTCGAGGCCGGAGTTCTTCCCCTCCATCGACTCCGAGCACCCAAAAATCTCATTCCCGACCATTTTCCCTCCCGTCTTCCCATTCATTCCCGACTTCTCCCAAAACCTCCCACTTTTAGACTCCTTGGATTTCTTTGCATACCATTTTTTAACTGCCGCTATCCTCCGGCTCCCAACCTCTCTTTACACCCCATCCACTCGTATATATCTCGTTCCACTGTTCGCGTCTTCCCTCGAGCGCAGTACGCGTTATCAAAGAGTTTCATTAATGAAATTTCTCTATCGAAAGCCATCTTGAGTCGGGCCCTTATAACTCGGAGCGGGAGAGAGAAAGAGACAAGAGGGTTTAAAGGAAGACTGATTGAGTCGCAGCGGTGCATACAGGCGCTGATTCCCGCTGCTCTTAACATTTGGCAGAGCGAGAAGGAGAGAGAGAGAGAGAGAGACAGAGACAGAGAGAGAGAGAGAACGAGACGGGTTGAGTACTTGGGCACGAATATTTTGGGGAGAAAAAAGTTACGAAAATACGGCGGGAAAGGAGGAGAGAAAAACAGCAAGAGATGAGAGAGAAACAGAGCAGGAGATGAGATAGGGCCAGAGAAAGGGAGACAGAAGAGCGCGCTTTCTGAATTGTGAGGTTAAGCAATGATTAATGCATAAAGTATTTTCGCGAACGAACATTCACTGCACCGACGGCCATGTATCATCTTTATATTAAAAACCGCTGATACAATTCTTTTGCGAGCACGCGATTTAAGTTTGAGTTTAAGACACGATTTAAAATGATAAAAAATGTTGCTCGGGCGAGAAGGAGTAGCATTAAGTGTAATTTAAGGCGGATTTTTCTTCATCAAATTGATGAAATGTGATTTTCCTAAAAAGAGACTTCGGCAACTTTGAAATTCGTTGTTATAAATGCTGTTTTCCATTTGCATTATTTGTGGTTCTTTAAATGCACGCTCGCATTTATTTCCTGATATTTTTGATAGTATAATGCGTTCCCCATTTGTAAAGTTTTGAAGTTAATCACCACCTTTAAAACGGAATTATATTCTAAACACGGGAATATATTTTTACTTTAAAATGTGAGCTAACGTAACAAACAAAATCGAGCATTATAACGATTTTGCTTCTTCTGTATCTGGTTAAACCGAGTAGAGTAAGGGAACGGAAACGTGGTCGGAATAGAAAGGAGGCGATTGTCGTCTTGAACCGACCTAATATTTTCGGGACTTTCATTTCGGCTATCCGGGAGAATGAATTTACAGCGATGATAGGAACGAAAGGGGATTTTTCGGAATAATCGAATCTCTCCGCATCGGAGAACATATGAGGTCGCCTACTTGAGGCAGCGGGAGGTGCAGTTTGGGGAGAATGGGCGAGTGTGCGAGGGTGGAAAAGGTTGAGGTAGGATGATGTCGCCGCGTTAGCGATAGGATGCCCTTGGAAATTCCAAGTGGGGGCGAGGAGGACGGAGAAAGGGTCGAGGAGAAGGGACGAGGGAGAATGAGGAGACCCAGAGCGAGGAGAACGGTTAAACGGTATGCGCGCCGCGACGACGTGGCTATGAAGACTCCGGATGGAATATGCGCCCGTGTGCAGCGACGTCAGCGAAGGACACCGACTTTTATTATTTTTATTCCATCACCTTCGCGGGCGTTTTAAGTTTTTTCATTCTTCCGTCTTCCTCGCCACTCCGCCATAGTTTTGAAAAGGGGCTCTATTACTACGGATGACGAGCGAGCGCTAAAGTAAGATCTCGATCACTGCTCCCTTGGTTATCGACGTAAATCGTGTAGCGGCGAAAAGTTCGGTTGAACCACGCAAGAATTTCAGCTGTGAAGCTGAAATGCGCATCTCGTTTATCCGAGCATTTTATGACTTTAGTGGTCAATTAGTATTCAAGACGAAGGACAGCTCAAATTTTCTTCTTTGAAATATTATTTTATTGAAACGTGACCCTCTATTGATCAATAATACGTATTTCCATGCAGATGTAGATGTCGGTTTTGGCATATTTTGCATGTAAATCTGCTTATGCGTTCGGTTTGTCCGTCTGTCTTACACGCTAAATCCTAAACGACGGCAGTCAGAGACTTCTCGTTATTTTCAATCGATTCAGTACTCTATCTCGTTGTGCACGTTTTCTCTGTTTTTCCGTCTGTATGTCTAATTATTTTTAAAACACCATTTCCTGTCTGCTGCTGCAGCTCTATCCTTACTTGTTTTCTAATACGGTCTTTTTTCTCGAGGTATTCATGCAATTAAGAACGGTCGCTCAATTCGCCTATCCAGAAAGGAACGATTAAAGTATACCGCCTACGATTTTCTGAAATAAATACCGAAAAGTTTGCCATGTTCTTTCATTATCCGAAAGATTTTTCCGTAATAAAATATGTTCGACTTGCCCTTCGATATTTTAGCAAGCGGTTTAGATCTGTCTCCCAGAGCTTAACATTTTGAACTACTTGAAAAAGTTCCAGAACGCTCTTTAAACATAAAAGCGCGTTTCAATTGAGTTTCCCTCGAGCGTTAAAGTATCAGCGAATACATTCACCAACTTTCACGCTATAAACTCGACTGATGTTTACGCAATCGGCATTAATCCGAGAATAAATTCACGTGCAGTCATTGATTTTATAGCGTCAAAAAATACCAAGACGAGATTAATTCGAAAATAATATCGTCTTTAATATAATATGCCAGATCGTTTTGAAGTGTATGGAACTGTCGCAGCATTGATTTTAAATGAACAAAAATGGAACCAATGCTTAGTTATTTTAAAACATTAGACCAGTCCAATAGTTTAAAATGAGATCTATAAGATAAATAATTATAATAAGTAGTGAGATCTGCAAATCTAGAATGGAACAATTTAATGATCACGACACAGTTGGCATTTTCTATTTGTGATATATACAAATGGAACTAACACAACGCGTACAAATTTTAAAATAACTGAATCAAATCGATATTTCCCCGTAATTTTTAAGGGGAAATTTCACTAGTTATTTAGTAAATAAATCCACTTTTTACGCTTAAAAACGCAGGGAGATGCATAAAAGGTCACCTCATTAACGTAAGTCAACGAACACATCACGCGCTTTATGTAAATCGCTTAGGAATGTTTTGGAAATAGGATTTGGTAACGAGATTTATGCTTTACAAAACGCTGCCTTGAGTTCCTTGTAGGCAAGCCAGGTTAATTTCCTGCTGATATCCATCTCTACCTTTCATACGCCTCTCACCATTTCCTGTTAAGAAGCCCTTCTTCGATCGGTCGCTCACAGCGGACTCTACACCACGCTCTGCCCAAAGTGAGCGGGAGAGACCTTTTGCGACGGAGCGGGGTCGTACGAACGGGGGGGGGGGAGGGGGGGGGGTTGGGAGGGCGGCGGGGTTGTTAAGGTGCAGGACGTTATGGTGTCCGATGAGCTGTTTGTGAAGGACGGTGAAGGGAATGGTGGAAGCGGAACTAAGGTAAGGGTGCGAAGGGGAGAGGAAAGGGAATGAGAAGAGTTGATGCTGATGGCGAATAGGAGAGAGAGGATGGTTCCACGGAGGTAGAATTAAATGCATTTTGGGTTGGGGAGAGAAATCAAAAAGATTCCTTTGCTTTCGAATGGATGCGTCATTTATCCAGGAAGAAAGTTTTCGGCTCGAAAAAATGAACACTGACTCCGAGGATGGGATAAACCGATCCGTATTCCCCCGATGGCCGTTTCATTCGTTACTTTTACCACCGGGCTAGGAGCGTTCTCGAGGAAGGGTGCGGTTCGATGGGTGGTTTTAATGGAGGATTGTACGCAATCGTTGCGAAGAGTTTCGCGAAGAGTGGATGTGAGAGTAGAAAGAGTTCACTTTTAATTGGGACGAATGAGATGATGGCAATCGGGGATTAATGACCACTTATGGGGAAACGTGTTTGTCTGAACGGAAGAAATGGATGTTTCTGCGTGATATTATTTATGATCATGTTTAAAATAATGTCGATACTTCGCAACTCCGGATTTTTGGGGAATTTAAGAGCCAAAAAAAGACCATAAATGATACAGTATTTGAAAATATTATTTGGACGCTCTTATCATTTAAATAAAGCTTTTAAAATCAAGCATATGGTCGATTCTATCAATTAAAATAACCATACCAATAAATAAATAAAATGACGTAGAAAACGTATCTTATAAAATAGAGTAAAAACCATTGCTGAGGGAAGAATACAAGACTATAAATAAATTTTAAATACAAAATTCTGCGCACGCCGCAAACTTGAAAACCATAACAGACCGCGGCAAGACAGCGATTTTATCGGATAATGGCGCACTTGATATTTCGGCAACACCCTAATCCGCGAGACTATCAATTCGGATCCCGACTCCATATATCGCAACGATCTTTAATCAGAGAAATCCATTTGGATGCGAACCCTCAAAGCCTCTCCCAGGAATCATTAACAATGTGTCAAAAAGTAATGATTTCCCCGCCTTAATTCGATTTCTTCAAACGAAAAGCTGATTGCTTCATTAAATTTAGGCACGCGTGATTCTACGCCATCGGAAGCCTCGGGGAATTCCCTTCATAGAAAACTGGCGGTAGGAGGAGGGAGGGAGAGAGAAATAGGGATAGGGAGGTGGAGAACTTGCGTGTAGGTGGGAGTGGTAGGGTGGGAGATTAAAGGCGATCCCTTTGAGATGAGCACCTCCTACTTTGTCATTCCAAACGAATCTACCGCGTGATATTGAACGTTACCTTCCTCCTACACGCTCCTTTCGCCTATATCTCCCTTCCCCTCCTCGCCCTCTCTTTCTGCCCTCCTGACCTCTCCCACCTCGCTCCTCCGTTCTTCCTCTCCGCCTCTCCTGCACTCGCTCTCTCTGCAAATATTTCTCCATCCCGCGCGCTCCCCCTTTCTCTTTCCCGACCTCTCCACCTCCCTCTCTCCGTCTCCCGTCTAATTCTCGCCCCTTCTCTCCTTTCTCCTCTTATCACGGCCTCTCTAAATCTCAATCTCCCTCTCTCGCTCACTCACTTTTTCACGCGCTCGCTCTTTCCCTCTCAATGCCCTCTCTTTCTCTTCCTCGCCCTCTCTTTTTGACTCTCTCTCTCACCTCCACTCTCTTCATATCTCTCACTCTCACCCTTTCCATCTCCCTCTCTCTTACAGTATAATATTTACAGAATAACCGAGCCTTACCGCTCAAATATGTCTTAACCCACGAACTTTAAACGAATGAAATTATTTTTTTAACCTGAACGCGTTGGCCTTAACTTGGTGGTATTCCATCTTAATACTACGACAAGGATCAGCTTCATAGTATTTGTCCAATTTTGATTCATACATTTAAATGCTAAGTCTAACCATCTTTATATTTCGGTTCGATAAATGTAAGAAGAGACAATATACAGGGTCTACCAATAAAAAAGAAGACCTTATACTATATGCCATAATAGAACGTTGTTGTAGAACATTTTAAATATAATTTGTATGCGTTAAAATACATTTTACTGCCATTCTTAAGTACAAATGTAAAACACAGCTGTACTCGTTTAAGAATATCACGAAAATAAAAAAACGGTTGATACAGTTTGAGTTAACATCGTGATATTGCTTCATTCAAAATTAACGCAATGTTATCATCGGTCCCATAAATCCACTAAAAACAATTTATTGCCTATTTTACTGCATATTTTAACACGATGGAATTAAATTAGAAGCGTTTCAGAACTATAGATATTATGACATTTAGCCTCCTTTTTTATTGGTAGACCCTGTAGCATGAGCTTCGTCCGAATGAAGACGTTTGTCTCATCTTTCCATAGCCCTCTCTAACCTTCTCCCTCCTCCATTCTCTCTCTCTCTCTCATTCTCTCTCTTTCATTCTCTATCTCATTCTCTCTCATTCTCTTTCTCATTCTCTCTCATTCTCTTTCTCATTCTCTCTCATTCTCTTTCTCATTCTCTCTCCCTTATCCTCTCTCACACACCCTCTACCCATCTTCCTCCCCATATTCCCTTCAAATTTTAACCGTCTCTCGATCTCTCACTTTCCTGTTCCAACTCCATTTCTCCCCTTATATCTTTACCTCTCTCTCGCTCTCTCCCTCTCTCCCAGTCCTCACTCTCACCCTCTCGCTCTCTCTCCCGTCGTAAATGAGGGCACCCCACTGCAACGTCTCCGCAGGAAGCTCATTACTTGCGTGGCATTCATTATTCCCCCCACATCCCCTCGCTCGCACCGAATCATTTGGGAGAGGCACCAAAGACGCCCTCACGAGACGCGGTGAACGTGACCGCTCAGCCGTGGTGCCTTCGGCTCGAGTCGAGGGGTTCGATTAAAAGGAAAATAAAATTAAAAAAGGGGAAAAGCGGGACGTCGAAATTCTGGATGCCGTGGGTCGGAAATTTTGATGAGAAGTATTTTAATGTTTTCTTTTTGTTTCCGTCTTTGTGTGTTAATGTTTGTTTTCCTTACGCCTTCTGTGGTCGGACAAAGCGCTTACCGACGGGGTAGGGTGCATAATCGACCCGGGATTCCATTCCTGTTAGATATGTACTGCGTGAAAGGTTCCATCGGTTTGAATAATTAATGAGCATTTTTTTAAAGTTACGTATGATCGAATAATTTTGATTTACCACTCTGCCGCTAAATGCTACGATGCCGTACACTATAAAAAATGTCTCAACTCGGAGGACATCTAAAAGTGTGCAAATTTGCGCCAAGGAGATGAAAAAGAGACCCACTTTTGCGTATTTTATCACGCACCGTGTCAAATAAGCGAAAACTTTCACATTTGAACAGATTCGATTACACCTTCAACTAACAATTGTGGCTAGGGAAACCATTGTAGATTTTGCTATGTTTTAAGGACGTCGCACGAGAAGTTGAAAAAATGTATTTATTAATACAGCACAACTCTTTTTCCAGTTAAACAAATATAAATAGAATTAGATATACGCCAGTGTAAAGCAATTTTTAAGCATCGCAGAGAAACCAACTAATCGTTATTTCTTGTTGGAGGTCGTGCCGAAGTTGTCAGATAAACTGTGGGTCACCATATAAAATGATTTCACACCACTGACGAAAAACGTTGTCACAGGAGCATTAACTGTTTATACGATTCGCAAAGACGGCGAAGGACATATCAAAACTAAAAAATTTCAAATACAAAATGTAGTAGGAAAAACAACTTTTTGCTTAAATGTTCAACCTACGAATCACAATAATTAGAAATGCATGACACCGAAATAATTTTCTAACCGATCACATTATCGAATCAATATCCGAAATCCCTTGTATTCCTGAGCTAGGTTAATGAATTTGTTTACGTAACTATGTTCAAGCAACAGTGAATAAATGAGCTCGGATGAAAAAATAAGTTGAAAGCCATTGGTTTCAAAAATTCTCCCGATATTTTTGGAATCACGGTCTGTCTGCGTTCATTTCGATCGTGCTCTTTGGCGGGAATTTAAATGCCTCCGAATGTTCTTTGATCGTGGAGCTGTGACGTATCGTTGGGTGAGAGAGAGAACTGGTTTTGAAAGTAAAATCCCAACCTACGTGAAATGTGTCCTTGACAAAAATGCCTTCGAAGAGAAAACATGCTTATCCTTGCATGTATATCAAATGGTTACCACTTACCGACGATCTTAATTATTTCCCGATCGGGTCGTCGATTCTATAAATAACTTTGTTTGAATCGGTGATGGATTTATTGTCACACAAGACGACTAATCAGTAGTTCGAATTCGCCTCTGGTTTACTCAGCTTTCATGGCTACAGAAGTTACCCAGATTCAATTCAATGCAATTCAAATTTTATTCCTTGCAAATGGACAACGTCCGGTGGCAAGTTATAGAGTTGGTTTGTACATATAAACTATACAATACAATATGGAGTACATACAAACATATACAGTAAAAAAAAACAAGCAAAACAAAACAAGCGAACATATACCACAAATACGTGCAAGGCTCATTTATAACGTATATTTTTAACAATATGTCTAGTTAAAATTTTATTCTTTTTCCTTGCGAGATTCGATTAGTTGTTTATTAAAGATGCGTACATTTTCAGGGAAATCATCCAGCCCGCAGGAGGGCATCCATACTATGAGATAAACTTTTCGTTTTTGATTTTTTTAATTTTTTGTTTGTCAATTTGGATCTGTTCTCCGGGCTAAGACCGTGAGATTAAAATTCGTGTCGTTTGATTAAATTATAAGTTGAATTGTCGTAAATATTACAAGCACCCCTCTCAATACTTTTGCATGCTGATTGGTTATTTAAACCCAAAAATGATTTTGTTTCTTGAGGTACGAAGGACACCAACTCGTGAAACGCACGAGACCGGGTTGCGTGTTCCGTGTTGAGAATAGGCGATATAAATATCATAATTACAGCAAAAACTGTTCACGTTCAGCGTTATTCCTTTATCTCTAGGAAAAGCACAACTTATTTAATTATTACTCCGAATTAAGGCTATTTGTGCTTAGCACTGATGTGCATAACCCATCGTCCCACAAAGTAACTGCTTCTGGCATGTAGCACAGGGTTTTCGTAAGTTATTTGGCACAAACTTCAGGTTCGTGCACATTAATCCTACTACAAATTTCATCTTATTTATGGATACTACCTCAAACAATTACTTATATCAACAATCATAGTTTTCATCACCTCCACTTATCAAATGTTATAAGTCACTTTCTCGCGAACTTTCTTCAAAATTTCGTCTTAACGATATAATTTAATTTTTATTGGGATGTCACCTGTCATGTCATCCCAAATTTAGGTGTCCACTGTGATTCTTACATTTCGAATACTTTATTTCCTCGATGGAACTTTTCGAGGACGCCAAACAAACGGCATACAAAAACTTTCTCTTTTCTCTCCCGTATCTGACGTTATAGCTCACGATGATGCTCTTTTCTTTAACTTCCTTAAACGCATGAACTTTTACCGAATTATGCTTTCATTTTTTCTCGGGAACACTCATTTTCCGCCCTTCATCCGCCGCGTTTACGTTCCAACTTCCAAAAAGCGACGTTCTCGCGTTAATAACGCACCATGTTCCTCAAATCCTACGAAGTTAATTCGTCCCCGAGCGCATATAATGCTCGTCATTAACGAACCGCATAATTACCCGAGTTGGCCGGAACTGCATCGCGCTCGGGAAAAACGAAATTATAAAAGAAAAATCCCCACCAAAAAAAACCGACCATTTCTCGAAGTTAGCTCAACGGATTGACTCAAACTTGTTTTATCGCCTTTGCCGCGGGTCTCTGCGAGACTTTCCCAAGACCCCCGTGTTAGCCGAAGTATACAACTCGAGATTAAAAGTGATACAGAAACCTCCCGCCCTGCCTCCTTCGTCTCCCCTTCCCCAGATAACACGCCGTCAAACTCCTGGCGCTCCTGAGTGTGATGAGTTCTCACAAGTTCCACGGAGTTTCTCCAATCTCATACACTCCCGACTTACCTTGCTTTTCCACTCTCTCCCTTCCAAAAACCTCTCCCCCACCCTCTCACCTCTCCGAGACCCTCCTATATCCTCTACCTCGTCCCCCTCTCTCTTCGACCCTCACTTCCTCTATTTCCAATTGCCTTCAACACACTCACCGCAACTGCAAGCTGAATAGAACGAAAGGGGGGAGTATTCACTCCCTCCCTTTCTACCTCTCTCCCTTCCCATCTCCCACTCTCCCTTCCCCTCTCCTACTCTCCCTTCCCATCTCCCACTCTCCCTTCCCATCTCCCACTCTCCCTTCCCATCTCCCACTCTCCCTTCCCATCTCCCACTCTCCCTTCCCATCTCCCACTCTCCCTTCCCATCTACAACTCTCCCTTCCTATCTCCCTCGCTCCCTCCCTATCTCCCTCGCGGCCCCCAATCCCTTTGTTGCCACGCATTGCTGGGGTGTCCCAGAGCACGCCATCTCTCTTTCTCGCCACCGTGCGCATGCGTAGCATCATGTTTTGATGCTCGGGAACGATTATTTGGAAGCCATAAGCTTACCTACGCATAGATCCGGATGACGTAATAAGGTTTCGTGTTCGAATGGGAATAATGAAGGAAGAGCGATGGTTGTTTGTTCGGTTCGAAGATATAATTTTTTTGCTGGAATAGACGGCTTTCGTGCATTTTGTACCGCAGAAAGGAAAAGAAGCCACTGGGAATGAGCACAAAGGTTTTCATTTCTCGGGTCTAAGCATGTCATCAAACGTTATTTTTTTTCTCCGGTAAAAAAACCCGGCAGACTGGAAAAATAGAACGTAGAAATGTGATTTTTTGCAGAATAAAACCAGGAAGAGGAAGTCGTTAGAGGTTGAACAAAAATGGTACGAAAATAGTGATAATTCGGCAAAATTATGCCATACTTATCTATTTACCTTAAGGGAGATTATCTTTGTTTTAGGTTAAGTTGCCCAATCAAGGAAATGGCGGTAATGAGCTATCCGACATAACTAACGAAACAAAATAATAACACTGAAAATGACCCAAATCTTATTTATTGTGAATTGAAGATTCGACTCCAAACCGTAAATAAAGAAATTTACCGAAGAAGAACGAATCGCTATATACATATAGTATATAACGCTTCGTTCTTATTCGCTAAATTCCTTTTTTTACGGTTTCAATTCAGTCTTACTCGCCGTAGTCTCCCCTTCTATTTACCTTATTTATTGGTTGAAAATTATTATAATTATTAGCATTTCGGGCATAACCATTAACAAGTAGCGTAGCGTCAGCTCAAATTTCCAAGTAATTTACATTAATTCGGTTCCACGGTAGCATCATCGCTTAGTTATAGTTAGAAATAAAATAGCCCCTATGCATAAAACAATTGGTGTGAGATTTCAGTAAGGGTGTGCACAAGCAAACAGCAAACGTACACACACATACACGTGCGCGCGTGTGTAGGAAATCGTAGTTAATTTATCATGGAGGCCTTCGTGCAGAAAACCGGGTAAAATGGACACGAGGCTTTAAATCGAGGTCGCTTTTACCGAAGAGAATCCCTTTATAAATTTCGCCGAGCTACTTTCATTTCTCTATTTTCCTGACTCCATCCCGCAAACGAGCGATGTCTACGTACCATTAGGGAGAAAATATTCGCCTTGTTTCCGCTATCCATTATTAAATAATTTTTATCGAAGCTAAACCTTTAACGAACGATGTGTACGGGGGCAGCGACGCGTGTTATATATGTAGTCAAGAGCGATAGAGGTAAATATTAACCATGCACGCTCGCACGCATACCGAAGTGCCCCACTGCGGCCCAAAACGTTCGCGTTTTTCGTGAATAATTGGCAACTATCAAAGCAGTTCGGACACGTTGGAATAGAAAGGAGGAAAATAAAGAATCATCGAACGCATAAAAGCTCTTCGTTTATTCGAATATGGACATTTGAACAAAAACAATGGGAAGTAGGAAGCGTAACAATTGTTTTTTTACATACGGTTGCCGTCGGGTTTGTTGAGTCTTGCGGTTGAAATTTATGCGCGTTAATTAAACGGTTCGACAACTTTTCTAGCTGTTTCAATATTCTAACGCATGAATGTTGCTATTTAGCATTTTATTGAGATGAATAAAAATATTTGAATTCGCATAGAAGTTGCGCTTATGAATTAAAATATATTCAGCTTTTAAAATAGTAATAACCTCGAAAGAAACGATAATATATTTTTAAAAACTTATAACTCTCGTGCAGCCAATCAAATCATTTGCTTTGCGATAGGATGAGCTGAAAATGAAATTATCCCACGGCGAAAATTATTTAAATATAAATTATAGATATTTGTTAGAAATGAATCAACGCTGCAACGTGTCCATCTGGCCCCCTTCGGTGAATTGCGAGTCTACGTCCCATTAGAACGAATTTTCCCATTTTGCATAATAACACTATTTTTCGGCATTGATTAGTTATCTCCACCATCATTTAGTCTACCAAATTCCTCCATTTAAATATTTTTTTACTTTTCTCTCTTTTCACTATTCACATGTATCTTTTCTGACACCGCCCTCAATAATTTCCACTTATTCAACTCTCCGCAACCTTTTTTACTTCACGACACATTTTCGGGCTTGTTTGATCCTTGAGGCACACCTAACCATTTTCACGACGACATTAAGCGGAACATTTCTATCAGATAGTAGCCAAAGGCAGTAGAGAGCAGAGATAACAGTGGCCTTTTTCCCACATAGATCGGAAAACAAAATATTTCAAAGTGTTGAAATATTTAAGATAGATTACGGAATAATAGAAAGGTAAAAATCAATAAATCCCAAAATTAGAAGCGACTTTTTGAAGTTTCGCGCAAATTCGATCATTAACCATCGATATCAGTTGTGAAATTCGTTTCTGTGGCAATAGCTAGAGAAAAACGTCATGTATAGAGTTTTAACAAATTAAAAAAATTGAGAACATTTAAGCTAGTTTGCATGAGCACGATGTATCTATTGATATGTTTAGAATTCTTTTTATAAATTGTGATAGATATTACATTTAAATACATGACTATTATTGATGTAGTGTAGCCTCCTGGCTAGTGGCCAACCTGTAACGTGTGTAAATAATATTAATAAAACAATGACATTCTCCGCTCATCGATAACTCCAAATGTAACGCAAAAAACGAGCACCACCTCGACGCGGCAAATCGTTTCGGAGCACTGACAAAATATAAAAGATTTTCCCCAATTCATTATTCAATTGCAATTTTGTAGCGGACACCAAGTTCGTATGAAATACATGAAGTGCTTACAATTTACTTTATATAAGCAATGGCGAAATGATGTAATATATCCCCGGGTATGCATTCATTGATACTCGTCCCTTTGGGATTCATTCACGATGCCATTTAAAAATTCGAGCCCCGTAATTTATTTACTTCTTCGCCGAGACAAATCTGAAACTTTATTTTCTTAAATAAACATATTAATTTACAAATATTATTCAATATGGATGAAAAAGAAGTTCTCCGACGTGCCAAGTACATACTTAAAAAAAGGTTTCTTTCGTAATTTTGCATTTCATTCAAATTACATTTAATAATTAGCATTTTAAAACGCCGGCCTTGTTAGAGGGGTGATTAGTGCGTCGGGCCCCCAAATCTACGGGTGCGGGTTATAATCCTGCCTAGGGCATATATGTATGTGATCGTCTTTGTTAACGCTCACCGTAATATGGCAGCAACGGCTGTTCATGAATTAGTATAAAAACCTAATTTAAACAAAGATTTTAATAAATAAGTAAAGATGGAGACTATGGCGAAATTGATGTTAAAGAGAATTAACTCCTTAACCGTAAAATTCAAAATTAGAAACACACAATGAAAAAGGGGGAGGAAAGGCAGGAAAAGGCAAAAGACAATAAAAATTATAAACTTACAGGTTTAGGGGTTGCTAGAAGGTTTGTGAGTCAGTGCGACAGGGACCTACTAAATAACCACAAACACCCGCACACGTACACGCCAAGAGGTAAGGGAAAAAAGGGGAAAGGAACGGGGAAATAATACTAGGTTCACGGGAGAATAAACCACGCCAGGGACCTAGTATCGCACAAAGCGGCCTGTAGGTTTATGTGCCTTCCGGCAACGACAGGGACCTAACAGACGAAACAATCACACACGCAAGCACTCGAATATACACACACAAGATCTCTAAAAATGGGGCAAACGTACTAAATACGTATTTCGAGAGCAATGCTCTCATCATCAGTAGCTGATGTGTAATACACCTTCTAGAAACGGTGTGATTTTTTGGGTCCCTGGCGCAGAGTAATTTCTCGCAAACCCGGTCCCGTTTCCTTTCCACCTTTAGGATTAGTGCCTGAGCGATTGAGTGAGTGAATGTGTGAGTGGCATCAGGTCCCTGACGTGGAGTAACAACCCCTAAACCTGTAAGTTTATAATTTTTATTGTATTTTGCCTTTTCCTGCCTTTCCTCCCCCTTTTTCATTGTGTCTCTAATTTTGAATTTTACGGTTAAGGAGTTAATTCTCTTCAACAAAGATTTTAATGAAAGGAACGATTCCTCCTTACAAGGAATATTAATAGACATAAGGAGATTAAGTGGTCTCGTACACGAAAAAAAAATATATTCCACCCTTATAAACTATACTGTTACCTTTTGCTTTATAACTTAGGAATGAGTTGGATAGTAATTTTCCGCATCGCATTTGGAAAAGTAAAACCTACTAAGATGCATAGCGTCATTTTTTACGTTAAGGTTCTCTTTAGATTTCACTCGTGTCTTAGAAAAATTTTCCGCAGAACCTATTTTTAACGCAAACAGAATTCAAGTTTCTCGGCGAATCGCATCAAGTATCTCCGTTCTTTCCGAGGGCTTTAATTACGCGCGTACTTGTATCAAACTCGAAAACATTCTTCGCACGTGCGTTATAATAAAACAGCTTACGGGTCGCTTTCAGTGTTAGGGAAAAATTTTAATGAATGGTACGCAATTTTTTTTTTAAGTGAAGCCGTTTTTTCATGACTCCATAATTACGAAATGAGAGCGTCGTATCAACCGTAATGTCTCTTTGGGTGTAAGATTTACGATAATTTAAGGCGAACTAAATAATCTCAAAAAAAAAATTTGAGAGCCATTCTATATTCTTAAGCGCTTTCGCAAATCATTTCATTAGACTGACTCGGGATTAAGCTGTTGTATATCTGTGACTTAAATAATACAGATCCGACGTTGCCGACAAAGTTTACACTTGTTTTCCCAAATATTTCTAGTACAAAATTTGGAATGTTTCGTAATGAATGACTAATCACTAGCAAGTTTACATTCGAGCATGGAATGGATTTTATTGTTCATTAGGTGAAATTCCACTATATTGATGGCACTTCAACACAGTAGATTTTTGGTTACACAGAGTGAATTGTATGTTTACGTCGTTAGGATCCCTGGTATATCTATGATATTTATATCACGCAGGGTACTAAGATAATTAACAACACGATGGCGAATCCATACATTAATTGTAATTTCATCTTCCAGTACATTTCAAGCATACCCACAATAGCGAATACAACAGTTAAAAAATAACCCTCGATTAGATCAGAATATATTTAACAGCGGCATAAAGTGTGGTAATTTCGGATTTTTAAATTAATGAAAATCAGCGCAACACAAGTAGTGGTATTGCTTATGATAAAAGCCCCTATAACTGGTTGAATTTTCAAATAAAACCCTTCGTGCCATTTTTGAACGTCTACATTTTGGTGACAATCGACGAGAATAGACAACCATATAAGTTTGAATGATATGATTCATTTTTGGAGTGTTTCTGTTACACGTAATATCTAATACAAATAAGAGAATCTGTTAGCCATTAGTGTCCTAAATTAGCACCTTTATACATTTTTTACTTTTAATATATAATTAGAAAAGGCCCCTGATATCAATAGCTATTCTTTATCATTTTTATGCAAAATATAAATTGTTACAAGGACTGAGAAGTTTCAGATAAGATTGTGAATGGTTACACGAACTTTTATGAAAATATTATGCGCTCAATTCAATAAATACCTGTACATTCCTTACAGAAGGATTAATAATATCCCAAAACACATAACTACTGCGTCACCTCCAAGTGATATTGGTTTTCTGGAAGAGTGAAAATATCAAAAACATTCCTCATAGAGTCACTATATCACTGCCATGTATTCCCGCCCTCGTGTAGGATTTGAAAACACTTCAAAGCAATGGGATATTTGAGTATGATCTTTTCTTAGCATTCGATTATGGTTTCTTTTGCTAGCATCCGATTAAGTTTTATTTGCATTTCCAATATATGGGACTTTTAAGTCCCACCAGGGCTGTTAAAGGGTGAAACCGTTTAACTCCAAGAGCCGCGCACAGAAGACAGAATGCAGACAAGCGGAAACGAAAAAAAATACATTTTTTCGGAAGAAGGACTCCTTAAACGTGCATATTCATCGCAATCACGAACTCGAATTTTCGCGACCATAACACCTTCTCTACATACTCCGTGTATAAGAAAGTAAAAACGTAAACATCTTCCCCCTCCTCCATCTCGTCCTCTAACCCGCTCCTCTACCCTTTTCCCCATCCCACCCCGAATCCCCATCCGTTAATCGGTCTCTTTTTCCGCCACTCCCTCTCTCCTCACCTCACCTCCATTATTCTCCCCTCTCTCTCTTCCTCTTCCATCCTTCCATTTCCCTCCCGCGAAACTTCCGTAACCCAACTCACCCATCCACTACTCTCTCTCTGTCACTTCTCTCACACTACTCTTCTCCCTTCCATATCTCCACTCTCTACAACACCCTTCCACCTCAATAATCCCACCTCCTCCCCTCTTTCCGCTTTCCACCCTTTCGCAAAAGCCCCGCTACCTCTTCCACTCTCATCACTCCCGGCAGCCTTCCTCGACCTCTCCTACGCGTTCCTACCTCACCTCAAACCTTTCTCACTTCGTTCCTCTACTCTCTCCCATTTTCACTCTTCTCATTCCTCACCTCCGGACGTCGCCCGCCCCCTCCTACTCTTCTCCTCCTGCATCCCCCTCATTTGCCACCCCCTGCCCCTCTCCACCCACACACACCGTGTTCCTTTCTCACACACACATACACACGGCCCCCAACCCCCATCTCCACCTATCCATCTCCCGCGCCCCAGTAATGGCGCTTTGCGACCGGAGCATTAGCATGCCTCACGAGCCCCTCGGGAAAATAGATGAATGAGATTAAAATGATTAATTGAGTTATTCAAAGCAAACAGGCTAAGGAAAGGATAAAGAGAGAGAGAGAGGGGGGATCCTAGTCCAGCGAGGAGTCATGAGGCGACGGGTTGAGGGAGGAAGAGAAAGAGAGAGAGACGCAATGGGTTTTGAGTTGCCCTCAGAAGCGATCCACGACCTCCGGGTTGAGCGGCTCGCTTGATCGGAAAATTGACTTATCCCTTCCGATGTCATAGCCAAGCTGAGTTATATAAAAGATATGCAAAGGGTTTTTATTTTATTTCCTCTTATTTTTTCACACGGATCCGTCCTTGTAATTGACTCTGAAGCTTCTAACGCTCGCTCCGAACCTTGCGAAATTTCGTTATGCCGGAGATTTTTGTGCTATTTTTGATCCTTTTTAGTCCGAGCACACGGTTTGGAGTATCGGTAACCTCAAGTTAAACCCATGCTTGACCTTCCTATCAGATTAAGAACGGAAAAAAGGGGACGAGTGACACAGGGTCTGGTGTTCTCTCGGCGTCGGGATAATTCCTCTTGTCCGCTTCACGTCACTTTAATTCAGATTTGCGAAACGTTCGCGCCATTTTGGAACCCGGATGCAGTGGCAACATGACTCTACGGGGATGAGGCGGAAATTTTCCGCCAGGGGGACGGATTCGCGGAGATGCCTAAAACAATCAGCTTCCGACCGTAGCAAGCATCGTACTTTTTTGTCCATTTTCTTGAAACTCGTGTTATCATTTCGTCCGAATAGATAACGTAGGTTGCAACTAGGGCCGTGAAAAGGGAAAACAAACCAGATGCGAATTTTACCCAGAAATTGGAGTATTGAGTACGGAATTAACCGATCGATGATTCTAGTATCTTTGCTTAAAACGGACGCTTTATGGCTAAAATTTCAGTCTGGTTTAGTGGACCGTTATATGGACACAAGAGGTAGGTAGATTATTTATCGTGACCAAGCTCTAAGGTGGTTTCGGTGATTCATTTTTTTCCTTTTTATACCTTGTGCCTCTACGTATTCCTCTACATGGGTGAGCTCCTGTTCATTCATTCTTTTCGTTTTTATAGCAGAAATAAACGGACGTGCAAAGGTTTCGCATGACCTAGAATCGCGCACGGGTACATCCACTAATTGAGCCCTCGTACATAATTTTTTAATTTAGCTGTTTTCCGAGAAATATTTCCTACATGAAATCGCGTTAGTTTTCATGTCTTCTAATTTAGTTTAAGTATATTCACTAGATCGCAGTAAAGGAACTCGAAAAAAACGAAGATTTTAAATGATAAATCAATTAAACTTTTGATGCTAGAAGACGAAGTTTCAAGACTCGCTAAGGCTTACAGGACCGCAGCAGTTTGATGTTATGTTTAACTTGCCCTCCCTCAATAAAACTAATAACCTCCTTCTTCAATTACCGTAATTCTAATAGCTTATATATATATATATATATATATATATATATATATATATATATATATATATATATATATATATATATATATATATAACAGCTTACGGAAAAGGAAAGATAAAATGGATATATGGATGTCAACAAGGTGTTGGGATGAGGAAACCCAGTGAACACTCACCAATCAGACGAATTCAGGTTGGCGAGGCCCCGGGGATGTCGAAGCGACACACGTAAAAGAACACTAAAACACAGAAACATCACAAACGTAGAAGTTTTGGGATTATTCCTTCATCCCAACACCTTGTTGACATCCATATATATATATATATGTGTGTGTGTGTGTGTGTGTGTGTTCTGCTTCAAGTAGTTCACGTGACACCATCTCTATGAAAATAAGTCTCTCAATTAATTGGCCGGCTTCCTGCTGAGTATTTGACACGTGCAACTAAGAGGTGAATTACGTTCTACTCCACTGATAGTCTTTGAAGTGATCAACGTTGCCTTTTATCTCTCCATGAATAAAGACAGAACATTAATTATTAAACTCCTAACAAAGGAGATCAATTATATCGCTAATGTCAGACACTTCAATGCAACAACAAAGAAAAACGATACTCAAGGCTCGTTAGATATGAAACGTTAAAAGAGACACATCTCACAGCATTTTCGATCTTTAAAAGATATTCAGAGCGTTCAAATGACATGTACATGCGTTGATGTATAGTTAAAATTAGCAAGTGTATGGAATTACAGTATTGTAACGGATAAAGACAGAAAGATGTATTTTCCAAAGAAATCGATTTGAAATAATACAGATATATATATATACCTAGACAAGAAATTAACTTGCGATACGAATCTAGGGACTTGTACAATGAGACGCCCCTCGTTGCGCATGACGAATCTTCTTGGAACATACTGTGGTTTGGTATAAATCATAAATTGAATATATCCGTGTAATTTAAATACTAATATGAAAGCGACATCGCGAAGAAATCCAGAGCATCTATTTAAAAAAATTAATATTCTATGATATGTAACGATTTAATTAGTTATTTTTACATCAACTCCTCTGAATAAATAGTCCACTTGAGACGGAAAGATTCCTCCAAAGCCGTTAATGGCATAGGAGGAATTAAAACTTTGCCAAACTCTCCAAATTAATAATCGAGGCTATTTACGACTTATAAAGGCATTTAATAATAACACAAATTCGTAGCTTATGCACATCACAATTTATGAGATATGAGTTCCACGGACATAACCCGCTAAAATAAGTATAGCGTAACGGGTACATTCATCTTGAGTATTTTTAATTTTACCACAACTACTCAACGGGAAATTCTTCCTGCTTAAATAAATCTGGATATAAAATACTTTTTTTTATCGAGGAAGTCCGTGTTTATCCATAAAATTTGAACATTTTGCAGCTTCCTCGGGGCAAATTCTAGCGAAGGAATGGATGAAAGGACCGAAGAGGAGGGATAGGCGTTGATTGTGGTGTTAACGAGATGATGGATGAGGAGGAAGTGAATAAGGAGATGGGTGGTAGGAGGGAGAAAGGCCGGGAAGAGAAAGAGGAGAAGAGAGAGAGAGGGGGGGGGAGAGAGAGAGGGGAGAAGAGAGAGTGGTAGGGAACGTAGAAGGGGAAAGGAGGTGGGAAAGGAGGGGGGAAAGGAGGGGGAAAGAGGAGGGAGGAAACAGGAGGGAGGAAACAGGAGAGAGGAAAGAGGGAGGAAAGAGGAGGGAGGAAAGAGAGAAGAAAGGGGTTAAGGGAGAAAAAAAGAAAGAAGGAAGGGGAGTGGAATGGAGAAGGGGAAGGCAGGGAAGAAGGGGAGGAGAGGGGTGAAGGGAAAGGGAGGGTAGATGTAGAAGGAAGGGGTAGAAGAGAGGGGAGGGGTAGAAGGGAGGGGAGGGGTATAAGGTAGGGGAGGGGTAGAAGGGAGGGGAGGGGTAGAAGTGAGGGGAGGGGTAGAACAGACAGACAGACAAACGACTTTATTAGGGCGAAATTGAGACTATGTAGTCCCTTCTTACATTTAACCCTTAGAAGGAGGGTAAAAGGGAGGGGAGGGGTAGAAGGAAGGGGAGGGGTAGAAGGGAGGGGAGGGGTAGAACAGACAGACAGACAAACGACTTTATTAGGGCGAAATTGAGACTATGTAGTCCCTTCTTACATTTAACCCTTAGAAGAGGGGCAGAAGGGAGGGGAGGGGTAGAAGGGAGGGGAGGGGTAGAAGGGAGGGGAGGAGTAGAAGGGAGGGGAGGGGTAGAAGGGAGGAGAGGAGTAGAAGGGAGGGGAGGAGTAGAAGGGAGGGGAGGAGTAGAAGGGAGGGGAGGAGTAGAAGGGAGGGGGGAGGTAGAAGGGACGGGAGGGGTAGAAGGGACGGGAGGGGCAGAAGGGAAGGGAGGGGAGGGGCAGAAGGGAGGGGAGGGGCAGAAGGGAGGGGAGGGGTAGGAGGGAGGGGAGGAGTAGGAGGGAGGGGAGGAGTAGAAGGGAGGGGAGGAGTAGAAGGGAGGGGGGAGGTAGAAGGGACGGGAGGGGTAGAAGGGACGGAAGGGGCAGAAGGGAAGGGAGGGGAGGGGCAGAAGGGAGGGGAGGGGTAGGAGGGAGGGGAGAGGAGAAGGGCAGGAATGAGATAAAAAGTACGAGGCGATTGAGAAGACGGACGAGTAGAGCCAAACCATATGCCGTCAACGGCAAGGAGACGGAAGAAAGGGAGGAACGACAGAGGGATCAGGAAGCGAAGGTGAAACGGAAAGAGGCGAGAGGAGAACAAGAAGCATTAAACATCGGGAGCTAAAACCGACGGTTAAGAAGTTTATGGAGTAAAAGTGTTCTCCGAATTTCGCTGTGGAGGAGCACTTTAAGAAAAGGAGAACTTGATATGAGAGCAGATCCTCGAGTGTGCATATTCAATAGAAAGATGAGTTGGTACTTGGGGCTCATCTCGCCTTCTAGCATCATCCTCTTCTCTCTCTCTCTCCTCATTCACCTTCTCTCTCCCACTCCAAACCCTGTGTGCTGTGTGCTATTATCTTACTCAGTCCATCCTAGGCCATTCGACACCGCGAAGGAACAAACCGCTTTACATTGGCAATCTTTGACCTGTCTTCCGCTCCAATGAGACTGAGATTCGAGGAGGCAATTACTTATGCTAGGGGAGAGAGAGAATGAGAAAGAGTGAGAGGGAGTGAGGAAGGGAAGAAGATAGAGAGAAACAGACTCGATATCAACTTATCAAAGATAAAACGGAAGAATATTACCCGCCGTGACACGAAGGTTGCCATGGATACAGAATGATGCTGCTTCACTAAGCTCACAATTAAATTAAGGTACGCGTACTAAAAGGATTTCGTATACAATTTGTTTTGGTCGGAAACTTAACAACATGAACCTTGTGCCCGTAAAAGGTGTATTTCATGAGGAATTCAAATGGTATATTCGCTTAAACTTTAATTGTGTATCTGGTATGGGAAGAAAATCATTTAACCGTAAGATTTAATAAAGATTACCTGAAACGAAGTTAGTTAATATTAGAAAATGTTCTTAGAGTAAAATTATTTCATTGTATCGTTATATTCAATAAATTTTGAACTAATGCAATCTAATAAATTGGGCGTTTTGAGCTAATTTTATAATTTTAGGGAGCGAAAATTTAGTACAATGAAGTATATTACGTTATATCAAATTGGTTGACAAAGGATGTTTTTCATAGAGGACTTTAATTTCAAATGAAACACAAATCAAAATTATTACAAGTAATGCAATTCAAACCTTGATTTAAATAAATTTTTAGGTTTCGCGAAAGGGTGAGCCGGTATTTACAACGTTTTGGGAAATTTGTTCGCATCGTTCCGAAAACAAACTGTCTTCCATTAGGAACATAAAACACCAATTCGTAAACAGATGATAGCGGTTATGAATAATAAATTAATATGGGAGTCTAATTAGACGTTATGCAAAAACTTTATAATAAATTTATTTATGGGTAAAAGATGATAACGTGCGTGGCATAGGCATAGTTTCAAATCGAATTATGACCATACGATCTATTTCGGTAATGATTTTGAGTCATTAACTAGGACATCAATATTACCTCCGCTTCCGAACTCAATTCGCTTTTCCAATAATCAAATTTGCATCAGTTGTCTCCCCATGATTTGATAGAGCGTGTGCCGAAGGTTGCGTCGCACCGTTTAATGGGATTAGAATTGCTTCTGTAATACATCATGGGAATGAGAACGGAAGAGAAAGGTTATTTGCGAAATGGTTATAATAGGAAACAGGAAAGCAAACGCGATATTTAAATCCTAATACAAAATGCACAAACTAACAATTGTCGATAATGTTTTTGCTTAATCAGCTTTTAACCCATTTTTATAACAGAGACGCACAAGGGATCAGAGAGAGAGACGCATATAATTCGGAAAAAGGCCGTTTTATTCCGTCTGAAGTCTACAAAAACGTAAAGGTACATTTCTCGAAAAAAACCCGCGAAAAATTGAGGTTGTACACAAAGAGATATTATAATGGGATCAAACAGAAATCGATTGATTTTAACAATTCGCAACGCCTACTCGGATGAAAATTTGTTCACAAAAGGATTATCCCACTTTTATGTCAAAAAAAAATTTTTTCAGCCGATTTCATTAATTTAATCGCGCGCGTGACGACCGCGCACAATCATAGCTAATTCAACGGAAACAAGAATACATCATCATAAACGACTACACGATCAACCCCGATTCGTATTCATTAATGTTTAAAAACGTTGTCCCGCTTGTAACGCAAACTTAGATCGCCGTACGACGACGCCCGGCGGAAACTTCCAAGAGCAAAAAAAAAACTTCGACGCCAAAAAAGAGCCTATTTTTTGAAAAATCGATGATTTCCGCGGAAAATATTTCCCATTTTTCAAACCCGAGAAATTAAAAAAGTTTCACTTTAATCCCGGCTGCGAGAGGGAGAGAGAGAGAGAAAAGAAAAAGATTCGCCGGCGTTTTTACTTAAAATCTCAAATCTACCAAAGACGGGATTCGGTCGTAAAAACTGCGATGATGCCTATCCCTAAATCTGCCTCCAAGGCACTTTTCTTTCCGAGCCATAATACCTAAACTGTTTATATTCCGCCGCTTGCCGCTTCATAAACTTCTAACCGACAGTCGATTTCCCCGAGTTACCGGTCCGTGTTATAACCTATGTTTTCACGATACAAATATCCCCTCGTATAACCCGGGTCGAATTCGAGCTTATGCCCTATAATAAAAGAAGAATCGTTTTCCCGTAAATATCATCTACTTAGAGTAATAAAAAAACCCTTTAGATCCGTTTTGCGCATTATGCTAAATCCTTCCCGCTACGCGGAGGAAATTGTTTTTAGCCTTTAATGTCACTTATTTTAATTAATTACACGAAGGGAATGGGATGGCTGAGTAGAGAGAAAGTGAGAGGAAGAATGAGAAGGAGAGAGAGAGAAAGAGAACTCAGGTGTCGACATTTACATACCTCTTAGGGAAAATAAAAAAGCGACTCTGCTTACATTCCGAGGGACGACCAAGTGCTGCACTCTCTCCATAAATAAACCATGGGTTGGGTTGGGGGATAGGAGAAGAAGGGGAGCTGAGGAGTCTCTCTTTGGAGAATTTTTCCTTCTCTTTTTTAACTTTGGGATAATAACGCGGGTCAAAGTTGTGCAGGGCGACGCCTCAGACACTTAACGACGCCACTGCGAACAAGACAGCAGAGAGAGGGAGAGATAGAGAGAGAAAATGAGAGAGAGAGAAACTGGCTGCGTTTGAGAAAAAAGCTCCACTTGTTTTACTTCAATACAAACCCTCGACAGATGCTTTCTTATTTGCGTAATGGATAAGCGTTAACGATATCATTTTCGTCTCATACCTTTTCTTTCAAAGTTTACATGCACCTATCTCCTAGCACACAAATTTTATTATATATATATATATATATATATATATATATATATATATATATATATATACATACTAGTAGTTGGTGCTTGCATTCTGCAAGCATATCATCTCAACATAAAAAACATTCATTTTTTCATATTTCATCATTACAAATATTTTTTTAATTCTAAATATTTCATCTCCGGAGCGATTTTCGTTTTTCCCTTGTGTAAAAATAATAGATTAAAACAATTACAAAACTTTGCAACTTTCAAAATTTTATACTTTCTCCATTATGGGGTACTAATGCTACACATTTCTGCCAAATTATAAAGTTGTAGTACTTCTAGAAGTGAAATAATTTTTTTCCAATTCTTTAAATTTTAAACATTTTTAACGGCCGTCGCAATAGGTTCATGGAGAGATTCAAATGTTTATTTGTGCAAATGCCCTACCGTGTACATAACTTGAAAATTTCAGCTTCCTAGCTTATCCCGTAATGTCTAAACATTTATCTATTTGTTTAAACTTTAAGAATTTTTAACTTCCAAACAAAGTAAAATATCAAAATTAGTATAATCCCTATTTCGTTTTTTACGAATTCAACTTATAGAAAAAATTTCAACTCCGTAGCACATGCGGAAATACATAAACCTTGAAAATTTGTTTAAACAATTGTGAATTTTTAGCGTCCGAATTGTTGCACTTTTTAAGATTTTCGTTTTTTCCAGTCGGTTTTGCACAAAATCCTACCTAAGAAAAAATTTCGAATCTCCAGCTCATCTGGAAGTGCCTAAACATTAGTATCCTCCTATATGTTATCTGTTATATCCTCCTCCTCCTCTGTAAGAAACGTCGATATATAATGATATATATATATATATATATTAGGGAGTCCGTGACCCGATTTACACCAACAAAGAAAAGGAGCGATGCTTTAGTGAAATAAATATTTCACGTGATAGGATTATGTCGTTGCGGTACTTAGTTGATTGAAACCGGTTTTATTATAGAATAATCTATTAATTTCCGTTAAAATCATTATATCAATACCATTATAACAGAGATCATCAAATAATTCCCATTTCAAAGCATATGTCTCGTTGCCATGGTAGATAATATTTTTCATTGTTAAAAATCGGAAAATATTGACCTTTTTTCTGATTATAAACAAATTTAAAGTTCATTAGGCACGAATTCGCACTTCGTTCCAAAAAAAATTAACTCCATTCTTTCAGTTATAAAATTGTGCATTGTAAAATTGTATTCAAATAGTATTTAAAATTGTTTTTGAAAATACAATTCTATAAAACCCTGCACTGATTTCCTGCGGAGGACACCATCGGCGTTTGACATCGTATGAATTTATTTAATTCTTCCATTTCGGACATTGGTGTTACAATGGCGGACTCTTTTCAAGAAACGGAAAGATATCCATCGGCGCTAAGAGTGTGTCAAACTGGCTTCAGAAAGTGTTCCTCCATCCTTCCGTCCCGAAATCCTTTCTCCGCCTTCCCGCGAGAAACCTCCGCCTCACTTCCGATCCAGTGTTGCCAATCTAGCGAATTTGTAGCTAGATCTAGCTATTTTTCGTTCGCACTAGCCCCTAAAAATGGCCCTAGCGAATTCATACAAATCTAGAGACACGATAAAAACATCTAGATATTTCTAGCGACCACCCAAAAAAACCTTGTAAAAGCTGGAAATATGTAAACCCAGATAAATTTTTGTTAGATTTAATGGTCAAAATGCTTATTGTTCGAATCCACTTCTTATAGACGATCCCAAGAAAGCATCCCTTTGTAATACCGCGTATATAATCAACTTGGAAGATGGGTAATAACGTCTGTTTTACGTATTCGTATCATATAATGATTTGGAAACGACAATAGTAACTCTGAATTTTGCTCTTACCCATTATATGCATTGTAATGTATAGATTAATAGGTTTATTTGGACAGAGGAGATCAACAAAAATGTCTGCGACAGCAGATAATTACCTCATTGTTTCACGAATTAAAAATTGGAGTATGCCCTGCTAGATACCTCCCTTGCAATTCTTATAGGGGATAACGGGAGTAGCGTTCGGAAAAAGACTTTAAAAATAAAGTTATTTAATTACTCGTTGGAATTGGTTCAAACGAAGGTTTCATCTTCTTGTTAGTGTATAAAAGGCAATAATAGCTTTAAAATAGTGTAGTTATATCCTGTGCACAAAAAATAATACTCTTATTATATGGAGACACATTTTGGTTAGTTTCCTTATACAGCCATGAATATCATTGGCAATTATATATTCTGGCTACTTTCTAGCTACCAACATGAAGATGAAATCTAGCTCCCAAATGTTAAAATAAAATGGCAACACTGCTCCGAAAATTCGCCGAGCGATTCGAAAAAAACGCTCATCCCTCGCATCCTCTCGCGTCCGTTCCAAGAAGTTAACAATAAATGCCTCTCCCCCACTCCCTGACACCCTTTCTACTTCCCCCTTTCACTCCTCTAATTCCTCCTTCCCCCGAAGCTTCCCACTCTTCCCTCTATCCGATCGCGACACTACACTCCTCCCGAGCTCTCTCCTTTCGAAGAAAAAACTTCACTTTCTCCCTCTCCCTCACTTTCTGCGAAATATCCCTGCAATATTTTCTCGCCTAAAATCCCCTTTCTCCGGTTCTCCTTAGCGGTGAAATAACAGAGCCAAAAGAGAAAAAGGAATGATAATGCATAAAGAAGATGGAGATGTAGATGGCAAATAATGAGGCGGTAAAGTGGTGTGGAGGGAACGAAGAGACAAGGAGAGATAGGAAGAATGGATTGCAGGAACCTGTCGAGTTACGACATGCAATGCTGATTAAGTTATTTGTTGAAAAATGATAATAATTATATATTAATTAGATGGCGTAAGATCTGAAAACACATTCATATTATATATTATTACATTAATAGATGAAAACATAGCTTATTTCTTCTCACTAACCGGTGAATGATTACAAAAACCAAACTTATTTATAGGAGACCGAAATAGAAAAAATCCCGGCAAAATGCAAATCGTTCTATGATAAATGAGAATTACTGTTATGCCTTTCCAAGCCACTTGAGTTCGCAGTGAGATGTGGGTAGGGTAGTTTTTTTAGATTAAATTACGCCTAGAGAAGTATCGCTGATGAATGAAAATTATAATGTTCACTCAATGTTGATGGCATACGCGAAAATTAATTAAGAATCTAAGTTCGAAATTTTCTAATCGCCAAATACCTATCGCATATATTGATTGCATGTATGAAATAATCCGAGAATATAAATAAATACTCATTAACCCTAGAACTACCAAGCGATTTTCACTACCATGGACTACTAAAGGGGGGGGGGGCTCAGAGGTCCACCATCTAAAATACAATAAAAAGTAACGTTTCGAACCTATTGTTATATATTGAAAAACATCATAGGAATACAGCTATACAATTTTAGTGATTTATTTGAAATTATATGCACATAAAGACAAATATTTACATTAGAACAATTCTTTTACATTCTTCCTCATTGTTTTCAAGATAATATTAATATTGCAGTAAGATTGTATTTACAGAAATAATAACAAATTGATTACAAAAATGATTTAATCTGACTCATCTAACACAACAGTTTAAACAAACAGCGCACTTCACACTGTGCTTTCCACACAAGTTAGGCTACCCGCGTGCCAAGGCATGCAGCCAATGGCTAAATAATTTGCAGAAAATTTAAATATGCATACATTGATGAGAATCTTCGGGTAATTATTTTACATAAGTCTCTGCACACTGTAATAAAATATCCAGACTTTTCCTTTGTTTGTAGAAGAGAAACATAGGAAAAAACAAGTTGTGGGCCCCGGAGGCCCCCCTTGGTAGTTCTAGGGTATGGTGACCAACTTTTCAGGAAGCCAAGGAGGGACATTTTCAAATATTTGCCAACTATAAGGAGAGACGGATTACAGTGGCTTGTATGTGGTGCATTTTTTGATGGGTCAGCCTTAGATAGATAGGATGCAATAGATATCAGATAGCTTGGAGTGACCAGTGAGAGCGTTCCGGATGATTTAAATGGCAGTTTGGGATATTAATCAAGATTTTTCAAAAAGCGGGACACAAGTTGTGAGATTTATCAAGGTGGGATGAATGAAAAAAAAAGAGGGACTCTCTCTCCAAATTTGGGATGGTTGGCCACCCTATTCTAGGTTTAAAAAACCATTGTGTCAAGTAAGTCAGGCGTTTGCTTTATATTTGTTTTCTGACGTGTGTGCGATGTTATTCGTGGATTTATCTGAGATATGCATCGAAATATCGCTGTATATGCGTAGACAAATAACCGCGAAGACAGAAAATTGTCAGTTGTGTATATCTCAGAGGATTTCAATTTGAGCAAGCCCTTAAAATAATACCTCCTTTCAAATCGAGAAAAAGGTTTAGGACTTTCAGAAATATTTGCGTTCTCCTCATCCACAAGTCCTCTTTACCTTAAGCCTAGTGACGCGTATGTGCTGATACCACTCCTTCTGGTCCAGCCTGGATGGAACAGCTCGAGCTATATCACGAGCGTTTAAATGCAAATGCACCCATTTTACCTGCTATCAGCTTTCCAGTCGAGCTGTTCCCGCCGGACTAATTTACTTACTAATTATTTCAACCTCAGTAGTTCACCTCACAGATATTGGTATAAAAACGTCTTTGCCATTTAAAATAATTTTCGCGTTAATACTTCACTCAATGCCCATTGTCTCCATGGAAGTCAATCCTTTCAAAATAGATCTACCGCAAAACAAAGATAAATAGCAATGAAGGGCGTTTTTCTCAGACGGCAAACATTAAAACCTTGCACTCAAGTCCTGCCTCTTCTACTCACCCCTAGTTAAAATTCCCCGAGCATAAGGGGATGTCCATGGGGTTTGAAAAGGAAGCTGAGAGGGGAACGACATCGTATTTAGAAGGCAAAAACGATCGATGAGGTTCTAAGAGAATTAAAAGAATAATAGAAAAGGGGGAGTGGGATAGGAAGGGAGATGGGTGAGAGGATGAGACGAGAGGGAGAGTGAAAGAATGAGGGAATGGTAGGTGTTTGGCGTACGATGAAATGGGAGGAAAGAATACATTGGCGGTGAAGAGGGAGTTAGTGCGAGGTGCGAGAGATTGGGGAGAGGAGGAAAGTGGAGAGGAAGGAATTAGGAGTGGAGCGGCGAGGACAAGAGGTGGTGAGAGGGAGAGAGAGATAGGGAGAGAAAAGAGGTAGAGATACGGGGAGGTAATTCGAGGTAAAGGTGAAAGGGAGGAAGTAAGTAGGGAGGGGGATTTTGTAGAGGATTTTCTGAAGAGGGAGGAAGGTAGAATTAGAAGAGGGAGATTGGAGGAGGGAGAAATCGTGGAAAGAGAAAGAAAATAGGGGGAGAAAAAAATAGGTTTATCCTGACTAAAAGAAGAGGTCTCAGAGCGTTTTCTATCAACTATCCGGAATATTCTAACGTCGGAAAACTAATCGCGTGAAGGGTGGCGTGTTTTTTGGACTATTCTCAGGCAGGGAGATGTTGGTTTCGGCAAGGGATGAATAACAAAAAAACAACAAAATAAGTAAAACTTATGCGACAAAAAATTGCAAACAAATACATGAAAAAATCCCCATCCGATTTGTATAATGGAGAGTTGGGTTACTCCTTGAAAAATATAAGTCTTCTAGCTCCAAAAGTTTGGTTAAAAGTCATTTTGTAGTTCTGGATGTTCCACCCCAGCACCTATCGCGGTAAGAAAAGGAACCGTCCCTAAAATGTTAATATAAGAATCCTGATTTTTGTAATAAAAAAAAAATTTCCACTTGCGAATTTTACCTACATTGCAGTCATTCTCGGAGGTAATTAATTAGCGTTGTTACTATTAAGAACCTGAATGTCAATCATCGATTGCCGAAACATCGATACGAATGTTCACTTTGCACCTAAAATTCGCATCTGGCACGAAAAGCCTTCCTGTACCCAGATAATTGACGCGGAAGCCAATAGTTTCAAAACATATACCGATCGCTAAAACGGTTCTCGTAAATACTATAAAAAAAGAAAGAAAATGAGAGGACAAACATCCAGATTCTAACCGGGAATCGAACCTGGCCCGAAGGATTCTGTGAAATTGATCCGCAAGAAAAGTTAAGTTCAATTGCCGCACGCGGAAGAAAGAGAGACGAGGCAATAACACAGGCACGCCGTTTTCCTGAAGAAAATGGCGGTGGAAACGGGACGAAAGAGTGGAAAAGTGGTGGGCGAGAGAAGAGGGATAGAGAGAAAGGAAAAAGAGAATGAGAGGTGTGAGGAAGGATGTAAGAGGAGTACATAACACTCCTCGAAGCCTCCATGGGAGAAACCCAAGCAGTGTTTGATGGGTTGGAGTGTAGCGATAAGGTTTGATGGGGTATGAGAAAGTGGAGGTGAATGCGCGAGGATAAAGATGGAAAGGGGAAAAATATGTACACTCACGTTGAGCGCGTTCTCCGAGGAGAAAGGATAATTTCACCTGCGT
This sequence comes from Tanypteryx hageni, assembly GCA_028673005.1. Taxonomy (NCBI): domain Eukaryota; kingdom Metazoa; phylum Arthropoda; class Insecta; order Odonata; family Petaluridae; genus Tanypteryx; species Tanypteryx hageni. Next base: position 53,743,376 of record CM054120.1, on the reverse strand, counting down.
TATAGGGAGTAATGGAGAGTGAGAGAGAGAGAGAGAATGAGCGACGCCGTGTGGGTGGGTACGAACAGGAGACGGCCTTCAATTATTTTCCTCGCGTCTCTATTAGGGAAAGGGAAATAAGGAGATCTCAAACTCCACCTTTTTTCCTCCTGGTATTTTTCGGATAGGATTCCCTTTCCATATCCTCTCAGCATCTCTCTCTCTACCCTCCATTCCTTCTCACTTTCCCCCCTCCCTCTCTGTACTCCTACTCCCTCTCAGCCCTCTGAAAGCTGTTTGCTCCCATCTGAGTGCCCTTCATCCAAATCTCCCCAGAAACTGGAGCTCCCACGCACTACCTCGCTTCCCCTGCGATCCCTCCTTCCCTCCACGCCCCCTTTCGTTCCGTTCCACCCCCACTCGTTCCGCGCCACGCCCCCTCTGACCTCATCTAGAGGCTCTCGATGGTTGGGCGAGCAAGGAACCCATGGGGCACTTGGGAGGTCTCTCTATCTCTCCCAGCAACGGACCCGAGGAATCATTCTATTTTCGGGGAATGTTATTTTCTCTCTTACGATTGAACTCCTGTGGCCACACTACTACTATCTGTTGCTCGTCGGGTGCGCATAGCGTTCGGCGTAGCTTAAATCGCGTTAACGATCTCAACTCCCGAAGGTTGCTTTTTTAATCGACGCGGCGGGGTTGATGATAATGTCGCGTACGAAAGAGCGAGAGGTTAACTCTTCGATTTTACGCCGTTCGAAATATCGATCCATCTCGAAAAGAAATTGGGAATTACTTTTTTCCGAAAAGAAATGTTTTAATGTAAACTAATAGAGATGAAAAACTTTGACCAAGAAGCTCGGTAGTGCAGCTGTTTTCCAGGAAGTCGAAGGCCTACCGTTTGATTCACCGTCAAAAGGGTAATTTTTCCTCTGTTCATTTGTTCCTACGCACCTTCTATTTTAATTTACGAAGCATAATAATGACAGCCTCTGGATAGGAAATATTTTTGAACTATCCATCAATGGAGAAATTCATTGGAAATCTTGCTGCTGCTTCATCACATTTATTAGTTTCAACAATGCTGAAAATCACCGCAAACAATTTTCCAGCCTTTATGATATATGAATAACATAATAAAATCGCGATACAAAAGTGATTACTTTTTCAGTAAATGGCGGAAACGGAATTTCGGTAGAAATGTGCTCGAGTCTCATTTCAATGGGCATTAATTTTTGTTTATTCCCTCAAATAAATTCCATTTGGTTTTGCCGGCAATATTTCGGAATTACAAGTGGATTAATACAAACAAAATTCGAAAATTGATCTATCGGGATGTAAAAAGCAAAAAAAAATTTAAAATTAATCAAATAAAAAGTGGGAGCTTCATTTGCCGACGCATTATGAAAAAGCGCGTTTTATTTATTGAGGTTCATTTAAAATTGTAAACTTAAAATTCTTTATAAACTTTGTAATATAATCACATGGTAAAGCAAATTATCCAATAATTAATTTAAAACGTTTATCCATACTCTTAGACATGTCAAGTTTTAAATCGGTTGAATATTGGCTTATGATATGAACATAGTACATTACTCAAAAGGGACCTCCTGTCGCTCTCCTATTTCTCCAAAAAAGGCACTCTTACCTGCCCACAGATTTCTCAAAAGCATTTCTTCTGCAGTGCTATACATGGCATTAAAGCTTACACAAATTCTAAAGATATCATGAATGAGGTCAGGCTAAACCTTGTGGAATTTACTCATCGAGATTAAAAGAAGAAAAAAACTTTGTAACTTCCACAAATTTATTTAACACGACCGGTTTCACTACGATCCTATCATCATCAGGTGAAAAATTATAAAAATCGTTCCATATATATCGGGAAAAAGGAGGAGGAAGATAGGAGGGGTCACACAGAAAATGATTGGATGGTAATTAAAGAAACGGTTAGGCAACGGAAGGGGTTGGAAAAGGAAGGCGGAAGCAAAATAAAGTTACAAAATGTTACAAATGTTACAAATACTTGGTAAAAAGAGAGCCAAAGACAACAAAGTTACAGAGTATTTACAAAATATTATGTAAAAAAGTGACCAAGTTTTATTTCTTCTATTAATCTCGTTGAATTACAAAGATTTTTTAACTTTCTATCTATAGCCATTTTCTCAGAATCTTCATTTGAAAATTATGAAGGCCCTCCTGACGCTGCCCAATTTCTCCAAAAAATTTCTTCGCTAGCGTAATAAATAGTGTTATGGTTCACATGCAATCTGAAAATTTCAGTCATATCCTCACACTTTACTTGCTATTTTAATTCAAAGGATTGCACATACGGACAGACAGACAAAGCGGAAATATAACGCACTAGAAACAAAGAAAGGTTTTAGCGACGTGGAAATTCATCACGCGAGGGCCGCGACTGAATCCCGCGCAACCGGATACAACATAAATGCGGTGTTTTAAGAATCCCTTCGATATTTTGATCGAAGCCAGCGGATAATCAATCGGAATTACTCGGAGTACACGCACGAAGAAGAAAAACCGCCGGGCGAGGGAACGGAGGATTCGAAGTGAAAGCGGAGTGCCATTGTCAGTTGGCCGACATCGACCGCCCGTTTGTGGCAGCCACTTCATCAGCCGAGCTTCTTTCGCATTTCTCCTCCAACTCCCCCTCACCCCATACGCCCCACCTTCCCCTCGGAAATCTCATCCCTCGCTCACCCAAAGCCTTCTCTCACTCCACCTCCCGAACATCCCTCGGCCCCACGACCCTTAAATCCTTTCCCACCCCCATTAAAACCCCTCTCCTTTCCCTTACCCCTCTTAAATCATTTCCCCCAACCTCTCCAACCATCTCCGCCCTTCTACTCCTTCCCTCCGAGTCCATCCCCTTCTCCACCTCATCACCCCCTCCAGCATCATCATCCTCCTTCGCAACCTCCCTCTATAACCTATTTAACCAGACAACTCGGATAGAAAATCTAGCAATATTTGACGCATCGACGGATCGTGGGATCATAAAAATCGTCCCCCTTATATATATATATATATATATATATATATATATATATATATATATATATATATATATATATATATGCTTAAAGAAAAGGAAAGATAGTAATGACGGTGGCAACATGGTGTTGGAGGGAGCCCAATAGACACCAAGTTGGCGAGCCTCTGGGGGTGTCGAAGTAACACGTAAAAACACAAAAAAGGACACTCTCTGATGTATGGGTATATACAGAGACCGCAAAAGGAACGACTGGGTAAGGAGGAAGACTGGAGTCTATGACTTAATTAAAAAAAGGTACTTAAGTGGCAGCGGTCATATTACTAGGAGAAATGACCAGCTTTGGGCGTCTAGTGTCGTAAAATGGATCCAAAGAAACATCAAGAGAACGAAAAGAAGACCGAATGACAGATGGGACAGAGAACTTGTGAAGTTCTTAGAGCCAACTTGGAGGAGGGGGGGGCAGTTGACAGGAAAAACTGGAATAGTCTAGACGATGTCTTCATCCGTCAATGGATTGAAAAGTGCTGATGATATATATATATATATATATATATATATATATATATATATATATATATATGTGTGTGTGTGTGTGTGTGTGTGTGTGTGTTTGTGTGTGCATATCATCATAGGTAGTCTGTCCGTAGATAGGTCCGTGATTATTCATGGTTAAACCTGGTTCTCCATATACTCCTATTTTCTACTGTTCCCTCCATATCTTGATACCTATCTTTCACTTTCAAATCGTCTATCAGCTGAAACCTTTTCCTACTTCTTTCCCTTTTTCCATCTAGTTTTACTTCTAACACGTCTTTAATCATACTCTCTCTCCTCAGGTAATGTCCAACCCAGTTTGCCTTCCTCTTTCTAATAGTCTGTATAATCATTCGCTTCCCTCCTACTCTTCGTAGCACTTCATCGTTTTTCATCCGATCTGCCCATTTTATCTTCATCATTGAATTCTGAATATATATATATATATATATATATATATATATATATCCATATATCAGAGAGTATTTGTCCTTTTTCGACGTAATTTGGGTGAGCGTAACGGACACGAGAGGAAGGTAAGAGGTTAGAAGTTTTGAGGAGAAAGGAGAATCGTGACAGGTCGACAAGAGAGAGAGATGAGTCTGGGAGCCGGCTGCCTTTTCTGGATAGACAAAGAGAGAGTAGGATTCAATCCTCCTCCCTACTTCTCCCCCGATCTCCTGCCTATCAACTTTTAAACAATCCAATTTCCCAAATGAGTCCCTTCTGTACGGGGTCGGGAATGATGGAGGAGGGAAGGGTAAGTCGGGAGGGCTGGAAGGGTAAGAGGGCCGAACCGAGCGGGAATGAGATGGAGAGGGTAGGCAGGAGGGAGGGAGAGAGCGAGACAGAAGCGCTTTCCATCTCAATGCTCCTTTCCCTTTCCTATGCCACGCAGTTCACAGCGTAGCTCGCTCCGAAAAAAAACAACCGTCATCTTCTTCAATAGGACTCTCTCTTCTCAGCCGCCGCAGACGGTATCCATTTCGCGTATTACATCCACGTGCGCTCTTTTCATGCGCCCAAAAATGTACGGGAAACTGAAAATTTTTAAGTAATCCGCGGAGGAGACTCCTCCAGTACTCGGGTGCTTCGGATATGTTTTCATTTTTTCTTACGGGTGGGTATGATTTCTGCGTGGAAATGAAAGGTGAAAAAATAAAAATGAGGAAGGATAAAGTGCCTCGAGGGGACGTACCCTAAAAGCGAAAGATTTGAGCTAGGCGCCGGAAATAAAGCGAGGGGTCCGGTGTAATATTTCACCTAGCGTAGCTCAGTCACCAGCGATTTTTTTCAGCGGAAATTGGCCAAAGGTCGTCTAAAACAGTGGTTTTGTCGCAGATCTACCTTGCGAGCCCCTCCGTGCGGATGTTCGGTCACCCCCGTGATTTTCTGATATGTAAAAAAAAGCACCTCCGAAAATGGGAGTTTATGATAATAAGCTAAAATATTACCACTGAAATTACTTTATTTATAAATATTTACGCGTTTAGATACATTTTTAGATATTTGGCATTACTGAGGCATATCTACGTGTTATTTATTAGATTGACATATCATATACATTTAAAAAAATTTTATTTACAGGTTACAGAATTTTATTTATCTTTTGAACACAACTTGTCGATTCGGGGACACAACTTACTTAACACACAACGCAATTAGCTATCAACATCTATCAACTTGTTTCTCCCTTTACATTTAATTGACACTAAACTAAAAAATCCAAGTTCACAAAGATAAGTTGTGGGAAAAACCACTAGGATCTGTGCTGGTAAGTTGAAAATATTTTTATATTTTTCCTTCATCTTTAACCAAAACTATATTTTTTGCTACGGTAAGTGTTATTTAAAAGAAATTAGAAAAAATAAATTTTTAAAAAGAAATTAGTTCATCAAAAACTCATATATCCATGAATTGCAACAAAGATGAGAAAAGTGAGGACTGATGAAATGAGTGAAGCTAATATGTGCCCCAGTATTATTTTTTATTTTAAAATTATATTTCTTATATTAAATTTAAATATGGTAAAATTAACAAATGATTTATTCTGAAGAGTCCAACTCTCAATCAAACAAAAAATAGACAAACTATAAATTAAAATTGAAGGATTGAGAGATTGAGGAACAAATCAGTTGGCGTAGCGAAGATTGCTCGCGACCCCCGCAAGATTGTCTCGCGACCCCCAATTGGGGTCGTGGCCCTACGTTTGAGAACCATTGGTCTAAAACACTTACCGAGGCCTGTTTTCTGATTAAATGTGCCATTAAAAGTAAAAAAGTACGAATTTCGAAATCCACCGAAGCAAAACGGGATGCCTAAGTTTCGGGCGTTCCAGTTTTTTCGCGGAAAATATACTAACTAGCAGCTTTCGACCGCGCCATGGATTTCAGGACTTTTAATTTGTTATTTCTAAATAAATATGTGGTATTTTTATGATAGAACTACGAAACTTAGGTCGGAATTGCTCTGGCCATTCTTGAGCTAAGAGATTACGCATTGACAAACCTTCGCTATATTTTCATATCTATATCAATATAGCTTACACGCCTCTATTCGGTAGTCATCTACGCAATTCAAACAAAAAAAACCTTTTTATGAGTTATAGAGGAAACAATCTATCAAAAATGTCCCCTTTTAAATCTATACGACATATGAGCGAAGAAAATAATTTCATTTTATTAATCGAGTATCCTCTACGACAGTGGTGCTCAAACTACGCCCCGCGGGCCAAATGCGGCACGCGAAGGGTTTTGTTGCGGCCCGCGAAGCTATTGCGAAAATGCAATTCGACACGCTTAACACACAAATTCCTACATTTTTCGAAATTTTTTATAATAAAACTTTAAATATTGAAATCTTAGCAATGAAAATCTTATTTAGATTTGATTTTCACTTATAGGTCACCTCATAATATATAGAAAACTTCCGATTTAAACTCTTAATCCGGCCCGCCGAAGAATTGGCAATCTCCAATGCGGCCCGCCAAGGGATTCGCAACCACTGATGTGGTCCTCCTTTATAAAAGTTTGGGAACCACTCCTCTACGATACTGGGCCTCTCTTATCACCGCGAACAGTCCAACTCATCCTGCTTTAACTCCAAAATCCATTCACATTTACCCTACACAGAGGACCCCCTCCGAATTCGTAGGTCACTTCCCCTTTACGCCCCTTGCTGCCTTTTGCCTTATTCATCGCGTCGGTGGTTAACATTTTGAAATTAAATGGCAAATATCTCTTCTCTCACTCGAAAAACTATCTACTATTCCCCGAGACAAAAGAGGGTGCACATTTAGGACCGGGAGAAACCAAATAATCCCTGGAAATTTAATAAAACGCTCTCATGCTCTATCATAATAGAGTGAATATTTTCTCTTTATTCCGAGAAAGCTTAAGTAACTGATGGAGATATCGTAAAATTATAGATTGCGAGCGATTTATTTCCTTTAGAATTCAAATCTCTGGCGAAATTTCCACGGTAACAATGAAATATTTCTCTCCGACGGAAAAATACTACTTTTCTCGCAACGGCTAAATGTGAATGCTAAAATATTGTTTTTAAAACTGTCTCTTTTGTATTTTTAATTCAATTAGCCTAACCAGTTATCAGAAATTCCAATAAATGTTACGAGGAGCAGACGGCGTACAAACGGGATCATATTATTCTTGTGAAATTCGTCTCTAAAAAACGACACCGGTCAAAATTAACGTTCGAAAAACATCTATCGAATTTGAAAATGTGATTGGCAGCAATAGCAATACCATGTATCTGAGAATTCGTTCTGCGGCCATGACACGAGAATTCCCGATATGTAGCCGGGAAAAAATACTTTCCGATGCAAAATGTATTGCTCAAATTTAAAATACACATTGGATTTATATTATTTTAATAATACATACCATCCACTTTCCGATCTATTAATAAAGTTCATAAGATATTTCTCTGAAAAGAGATTGCATTAAATAAAATATATTACTTTTCGAACTGTACTTTCAAAGCAGATCAGAAAAGCTATTTTAAGAGATCTTTCACGTCTTAAATTATATTTAACTCATCAAGTACCTCCTTTAAACGCCGACTTGAGGTCAACGTCTGACCGAACGTACGTAAATTGTTGAATTTTAAGCCAACTCCCTCAAGAAGCGTTCGCATTTCTTTAAGTTGATACGATACTTTCTTTGATTTTTTAAGGAACTTCTGACCCTCTACTAAAAACATCTCACATCAACTTTCATTCCCTGAATGCATTTCTTATTATATTCACTTAGGAGACGCGCGGAACATATTAAGAGCTAAAATTTAAAGTTTACTGGACTTCAACAATGCATTTACAGCAGGGTTGTCAAAATAATTTCAAACTTCAAAGGCTCGAGTTCTTAGCATAATCCACACGCAATCCGAATCGATGGACCTCAAATTAAATAGGAGATTTTAATTTCCTGTGCAATTTAGGAGGATAATCAGTTCAAATATTTCACCGCAGAGCCGTTTGTAACTAAATTACAAGAGTTACCACGAAAAAATCACTGGCGCATTCATTAGTACAAGGGATGCGAATGAATGAGATTTATCGCATATTATTTGATCGAATGGCAGTTAATTACGCCTTTCAGATGTTTCCTGCGCGTGATGTGCGTTTTTCGCCAATATTAAATATGGAATTCCCTTTCCTGCGGTCTGCAGCCTCCGCATCCGCTTCAAAAATCTGAAAAGCGGGCGTATTGATAGCCCCGGTAAATGAGAATTAACTCGAATTAATTAGTCTTGTTAGTTGGTATTATAAAGAGATGAAAAGGACATTTAGACAGTTGGCTCACATACTGAGACGGTGGATAGTCGGGCCAATAAGCAATCATCGTTGAATGCCATAAATTTCCTTTTTCTTTAGAAAATTTTTCGAAAAGAAATTTCAAATTTTTGGCGAGAAAAATGTAATAAATTATTTTGGCATTAAGCCCGCATATCCAGACTAACCTACTGGAAAATGAATTTCGGTCTGATGCCACCAAAGCTTGGGAAAAAAGTGTTGTTTGCATATAAGGTACTGTAAATTTTACGCCTGTAGCATTCATTTTGTTTTCCGAACAGATCTATGAGAATCTTTTATTCATCATCTGTCTCGACATTGCATGTCTGAATTTTCAAGAAGTTTACGAAGCATACCCCGAGCTATAAAACCGAAGTAGAATGAACAATTTTCTTACGGAGAGAATTTATAGAATAGTAAAAGAGAGCATATATAGGATGCATTTCTCAGTATTCGGTGGAGTGCATTGGTGAGGAAACTTTGCTGAAAAGAAAAGAGGACAAATGATGCATAAAATATCATAATATATTACGCCGGTATCCCAAATATTAATATGTTTGGATATGGTTGTTGATAGGGTAATCACTGAGCATGTTTTGAAGTAAAGTATTTGTTGATATATGTGATGAAAAAAAAACGAGTCAACGAGAATTTAATGAAGCAATTAGTACGAATTTCAACAAAATCTACTTGGCTAACAATGCCAATATTAAAGTATTTTTCGGCGAATGAATTATTCCAATTTCTTGATTATTTTTCACATTACTGTAACGATTGCAAGGAAAACCGCAGTATCAAGATAAAAGGCGTATTCAAATATAATTTGCCAAACAAAATGTTTGGAATATTTGTAGTGCGTCACCACAAATGAAACTGTGTTGTTTACACTTCGTCAAAATCAATCCGTGTTCCCCTGGAGTTTTTTTTCATATGTGAATAAATAAACGAAGGCAAACGTTTCAGCAATTATTTTTTCCACAGGATAGGTTATTTGACCGTAATTCTTCGATAATATTAAATCCACAAGCCCGTAATTTTTTATCCTCGTTCCCACATCAAAGCTTCCGTTATAATTTGGGGTTATTTTTATTTCAATGTTGAGGACAAGGTAAAGAGACGGCTCAGATATTTAAGTTTGAGTAAGGAGAAGTCAGAATTCGAACACGTGTACGGACAACTCTTGCTGAGGCAGGGTTGTAATTTCCGTACGCGTGAACGTCGAACCTGCTTGTCGGGTTAAAAAGAGCCATTTCCTAACGGTAGATGTAAATATTTTCACCTCATATCGACCACATAATAAAGCGATACTCTTTGGAATCCCACCTTAAGCGTGTGATTGAATCGATAACTCACCATTCCTAAAAATATCAGTAAATCTCATAAAAATTTAGGAGTTTGTCGTAAACATTTTACTTTTAACGTGATATCCTTTACGTGCTAATTTCTTAAGTTATGCACGATCCGAGAAAAATGAACAAAATCTATCCCGTATGGAATCTTTTTGAGAAAGCAGAACTTTTTGCAATGTACTTTTTGAACCTCGTAAAATAACTGTGTATCGATCTCGAGAACTTTCTTTAAAAGTCTCTCCAAAGTGAGATATAGATATCCAGTAGAGATATTATCATAAATAAATCATAAACATAGCAATATTAAAACCGACGGTTGGCACTTTTAAGAGACTTTTGAACGATAGACATCAGAAAATACTTAATATCGAACGTATCGCCTGAACCTTTAAAGCCAGGTTGAATCTATAAGTGAAGTCTTTCCCCACCCGTCCCGACTTTCATCGGTAGGTTTACAAAAAAAGTGTGTGAGAGGCGGTTCTTCAACCTACATTTGCAGAAAATGGCACCACCCGTAACAATTAAGAGTCCGTCGAGTCCCTTTCCGCTTTTTGGCAGCCCAGGTGAAAAAAGGGACACCTCATTTCATCCTACGCCCCCCCTCCCCCCGCCTCTCCCCAAAAAAACTGAGTAGAAAGCGTTATCCGTCCCCCCGCAGGCGCCTTCATCCGTCTCTCCAGTGGCCGATTAGAGGCGCGGGAGAGAGACACACACATAAAAAGGAGAAAGGGAGAGAGAGAGAGGTAGTGAGGTCGATGGAGGCAGCGGCTGGCGGCGGCTGCGGAGAGCGGCGTCGGCGGCGGTGTGCCGAAGCGAGACGCGCGTGCAGGAGAATCGATCTGGGACAACACACGACGAAACTCCACTCGAGACGTCTAAGTACGAGTCACGTCCCCCTCTCGCGTGCCCCACACGTCACTCTATCCCCGCCGAAAACCTCCTCCCTCTCCGTTCCTCCCCCCGCAACATTCTTCTCTTACAAGACGTCGTTGTTTCTTACCACCCTCTCTGCTCTGCTGCCCTTCGTAACATCCCCGTCCTCCTCTCGGACGGCTCCTTAATTATCCAGTCCATGCACTTTTTTAAATAAATAAAACTCTTCTTACGACGCATCGCGAGGAAAATATTTTCTTTTCTTTTTTAGTTTAAGTTTAACTTTAATATTCTCCCTCCCCCTCCACCCCGTCTGACGTCCCAACGTCGTTTTCTCCTCCTTACCTCGGGGGATCACAAAGCGAGACGTCGCTTGCCTAAATTCCCTCCTTCCTTCCTCTCCTCGACTGAACCATAACGAAACTCGACGGACGGAGAGAGAAAAAATAAAACAATCGCCACCCATTTCAACCCCTTCTCCTCCCCGGCCGCCTCCCGCCACCCCCTCCGCCTCTCCAGACCGATGCATCCGACGACCCCTTCTGCTGCAACTCTCCGCCTCTCGTGCCTCCGACCCTCGGTCCCCGACCAGACGCCTCCCCCCGCCCACGCCCCCTCCCCTATTCCGTACCTCTCCTCGCTCGGTGACTCGCAAATTATTCTTTATTCCCCTGCCTCCCTTCCTCTCTCTTTCCCCTCCTCTGTCTCCGTTTCGCTTTCTTTTCCGCTCCAACTTTCTTCCTGTTTCTATTCCTATCTCTCGCTATTTCCTCTCCCTTGGGCTCTTTCTTCTTAATCTCTCCTCATCGCCTCCACTCTAGGCGTTCTCCTATCTCTATACTCTTTCTCCATCCCTCTCTCAAGTTTTCTCTCAATCTCTCCCTCTCTCTCAATCTACCTCTATCCCTTTTCTTCCTCTCTCCCAGGTTTTCTCTCGCTGTCTTTCTCTCTCTCTCTATCCATCATTCTATCCATATCTATCTCTCTCTATCCATCTCTCTCTATCAATCTCTATCTATCTCTATATTCATCTTTATCCATCTCTTTCTCCCGCTCTCTCTCCCTCTCTCTACCTCTCCCTCTATTTCTATCCCTATAACAATCTATCACTCTCTCTATCCCTCTCTCTACTTCTGCCTCTATCTTTATCCCTATAACAATCTATCACTCTCTGTCTCTCTCTATCCCTCTCTCTCTATCCCTCTCTCTCTATCCATCCCTCTCTATACTCCTCTTTCTCTATCTCTCTCTCAAGTGTTCCGTCTATCTCTCCCTCTCTCTCAATCTCTCTATATCACTCTTCTTTCTTCCTCTCTCCCGGTTTTTCTCTCGGCCTTTCTCTCGCTGTCTTTCTCTCTCTCTCTATCCATCTCTATATCTCTCTCAATCTCTATCTATCTCTCTATTCATCTTCATTCATCTCTTTCTCCCGCTCTCTCTCCCTCTCTCTACATCTCCCTCCATCTCTATCCCTATAGCTATCTATCTCTCTCTATCACTCTCTCTCTCTATCCATCTCTCTCTATCCATCTATCTCTATAACCCTCTTTATCTATCCCTCTCTCAAGTGTTCTCTCTATCTCTCCCTCTCTCTCAATCTCTCTATATCACTCTTCTTTCTTCCTCTCTCCCGGTTTTTCTCTAGGCCTTTCTCTCGCTGTCTTTCTCTCTCTCTATCCATCTCTATCTCTCTATCGAACTCGATCAATCTCTATCTCTCTATTAATCTTTATCCATCTCATTCTCCCACTCTCTCTCCCTCTCTCTTTCTCTCTCTACCTCTCCCTCTATCTCTATCCCTATAACAATCTATCACTCTCTCTCTATCACTCTGTATCTATCTCTCTATATCCATCTGCCTCTATCCATCTCTCTCTATACCCCCCTTTCTCTATCCCTCCCCCTCTCTCTCTCTATCTCTCTCACGCTTCCCACTCACTTCCACGGCTTCCTCCCACCATCCCTCATCTAACCCTTGCAATCTAATTCCACCTCTACTCCTTCACCAATCTCCCTTACCCAAACGCATTCTCACCCCATTGGCCCACTACACCCGTTTCCTCCGCCCCTTTCGGCCACTCTGCCGTGCAACCCAAGACCGCTACTGCGGCTGACTTGCCACCCCTTTTGGAAACCACCCACTATAACCGTATTCCAGCTACCGAAAGCCAATGCAGCACTCACCTCCTCCGAATTAGCGATGCACCAAAACCCTTCTCACTGGAAATCTTTATTTTTTCTCTCTCGTGCATTTCAATCCTCTCTCCCACCCATCCCGTTCCTCTTCAAACTCTTCTCCTCTTCACCTTCCCCCTCCTTCTGAATCTTCGTTCGCCCCCTTTTTCTCTCGCATTCCATTCCTTCCCTCCCTTCCCCGCCTTTCCCATTTCATCCCATTCACTTTTACGCTCGCCCCTTCCCTCTTCCGCCCCTCTCCACCCTCCCCATTTCCCTCCTCCTCCTACCTTCCCTTCTTCTCCCCTCTCCACCATAACTCACCCCCATTTGCATGGCTTCCTCCATCTCTCCCTCTCTATCTCACTGTCTCTTTCTCTCCCTCCCTCTCCCCTTGCATCTCCTTCACTCTCTCTCTCTCTTTATCCCTCCACACACACACACACACTGCAGCAGGCCTTCAGTTATGTGGTGATTAACAATGGCATTTTATTAATGCCCTCCATCAATAATGCTCGGGAAACAGCTGCTGCCTCGTCGCCTATTTTTAACGAGTTAGGGGGTTTTAGACTTCGTGCACACGCGGTCCGTCCATCTTGTTTAAGGGCAAGAGAAGTACGGAACGTAAATACTTTTTTAAAACTTTAAAGCCATGCACGATGTTAAATTAGGAGGTAGTGTGATCTCGCCCGACTCGGACGATAAGTTTTGCCTCATTCGGGGAAAAGTGTTTTGCGCAAATTGCGTGATAAATTTCACGCCAGCGCGGGGAACCGTTTCGCCGAAAGCGTATTCTGAAAAACTTAATACGGGACGATTTTTCCGCGGCGACAAACACGAGCTATTTTTCAAAACTTCAACGTCTAAAGGTCTTTAAAATTCTTCGACCGTCAAACCATCCAGGAGGGAGAATAAAAATTGAAGACCGAGACGGCGCTTTATAACATCCGAGAAAGGACGCTCAAACGGAAGACGCGCGACGAGCGCCGGAATCCGGTAACGAATAAAAGAGAGATCCACTCCATCGAGGAATTTCGGAGGGAAGAATCTCCGGACGAATATCGCGTCGGATTGGACGCGCACGCGCGGAAGAAATTACACATTTCCCGCACGGGACGAGCGGCGATTTCGAGAATTAATACCGCCCGTGCGTTTCGATCACGCCATTAAGTTTGGCAGGAATTTTATTTGAGGCTCGAGCCAAATTCGCCTCGACGCTCGCACGAATTCCCCCGTCATCACGATCCCGTGAAATACGATCGACTCGGCCGAATCTAAATTCCATTTCCTCCCCCACTAATCCCTAGGCAGAATAAGAACGTTGACATTTAACTTGAAGAATGCGCACTCCAATATAAAAAAAGAAAAAGTAAGTGCATACCTAGTTATCTAGTTATCGTACTAAGTTTGGTAATTATAATCACCCAACAAACCTATGATGATAATAATTTAGCGGGAAGTATATAACCAATAATTAGGTAGGGCCGAAATATAAGTTTTACAATGCATGATGACTTACCTTAACATCACTATACCTACTAATTATGATAAAGTTTCAGTTTATTGAGGATGGTAAATGATACTTTTTATGTGTAGGAGCAATAAAATTATATTAAACGACAAATGCCGAATTTCAATTTTATTTCCAAAAATCAAGTACACTCGATATATAAAAATACCGAAAACTTCGGGACAAAGCAGTGTCAAGATTTCTAAAAATTACGTAGTATTGAGGGGCGTGCGGCTCATATTATGGCTAAGCTAAAGTATAAATATTAAATAAGCATAGCTATTCAAGAATAAGACCTCAAGTGTCAAATAATTGAAAAATTAAGCACTTATCTTTGGTATCACCAATAGCCATGGCCAGGTTGTAAGAACCTGATGCGCATTTCGGCTACAATTTAAAATTTAAAATACACTTTCGGTGAATGCTTGCGTTGTAGCCGAAATGCCCATCTGGCTTTTCACAACCTTTTTATGGCCTTTGAAGATACCTGAGTTAAATGCTTACCTTTTCAATTTTTTAAATGACGTAGTGTTTATTCATGAATTTGAAATCAAGTTGAGTTAAAAATTTAAAAAAATGAGTCACTGATAAGAAGAAAGTCGAAAACAAAATCAAACAACGAAAAGAAAAATCCTCATCCCGGAAATCTTTATCCTACTCATTTAGCAGTCTTCAATGATATTAGACTGGAAATAAAATAGTACTTCATTATCTAGCGGAATAACTGCCGCATATGCGGTAAAAGAAGGCAATTACTGCGTAATTCCACCGAAAGCAGATTCTAAAATCACCAATGAAGACGGCTGCATTTTAGCTGAAATGCCCACAACCTTGCTATGACTGTTGGAGATATCTAAGTGGGGTAGGCACCTATTTTTTTAATTCTTAACATTGAAGTGCTTATTCGTGAAACTGTTTTCAGCCATGAGGCGAGATCTATGACTCTCTGGCGAATTAAATTTTAAACAATTAAATCATTCCCCTCGTCCACCAACTTCTCGAGAAGAGTAGCGATTCAAATACAGCTCTCCGTCCGTTTTCCAAACGGGAATACCTTACATTTTTTTTATCTTTCTGCGAAGATTTATCGAGTCCTCCGGAAAACTACGCAGTCGCATCGAGGCGCGCGGCATAGATATAGGGAAACGACGCGGATTCATCGGTGGACCTCGTATATTACTGAGTCGGACAGGCGAAGGGATGCGGAAGAGGGAAGCCATCCGAACGCACCCTGGCGACCATTGTTCGGCTCGAGGAGTAGGAAAGAGCGGAATAAGGCATCGGGGTAGCAAGGGAAAAGAAGTCCACATAATCTGCGCTGGCGTGATTCTGGAAGCGGTGGAGGTCCGCAAACCAAGCCCACGCGGTCACTTCCTTCCTCGGTGTCAGTGGGACGTCCCCTCTCTCTCTCTCCCCTTTACCTCCACAACCTCTACCCTCTCACTCCCACAGGAATTCCTAGGAATCCTAGCGAGTGCCGCATCCACGACTCGGGGAGACCAGTTCCCACTTTCCGGCTATAAATAACGAGCCACCGCACCCGAGAGGGAGATAGGGAGGGAGAGAAGGAGAGCGAAGGGAGAAAGAAAAGGCATGGGGAGGAAGGTTGCGAAGTAGAGAGGGGGATACAGAGAGATGAAAGAGAAGGCATTGAAAAATGAAAAGGAAATAGTGGGAGAAGTTGAGATAGAGGGAAAATGTAGGGAAACAAGACCGGAGGAGAAGAGAAAATAAAAAGAAAATGAGAGAGAGATGAAGAAAAGAATGGGAGAAAGTGAAGGGAGAAACGAAATGGGAAAGACTGAGCGATGGTGCCACCACTGCACATTGTTAACTTAAATGAACCATTTCGAGGCCAAATTGTTTATTTTAGGTGAATTCGTTTCAAAAAATCATTGTCACTGTTTAGGATAATAATGGCGAATCTTCTCGAATTATATTTGTGCATTATAAAATATTTTTGTTGACATTTGGAGAAATCACAAAAATAATAAGATATGCGATTATATGAAACTGAAACTAGAATAGTTAATAAAACGGATACGATTATTTAATTTGTGATAAATTTCTAGGATTCATTCTTAGAAAAATCGAGAATAGACAAAAGCTCAATGTGCTCGACAATTTAATAATCACTCAGCTTAACTAAAAAGTAGAATAATATTTATCTGTTTTTTTTTCAAAGTTCCTAAATTTCCCGGGCCGGTGGCATAATAAAAAAATCAATAATAGCTCAATAAATGCGAGTAATTTAGCGAGTAGTATATAATCCAATCATAACGAAAGGTCTACACGATGGCATACCAAAAGCTAATGTTTGTGCTAAAATTTAGCATAACCTCAACGTCAGTTAATTGAGGATGATGAGAACTATTCAAAGATATTGGGATGATAAAACTATTTTAAAGGTCGATTACTGAATTTTACTTTTATTTCGAAGTATCAAGTAAAACCAAACCATTATAACTCGAATTGTTATTAATTCGAAGCAGATATTTTCCTGCTCTTATTCGCAAACATTGAACAACTTGAATTTTCGACAGTTCCGTCTTTTTGCGTTCCATCAAGATTCATGTTATCTAAGTTTAATCATAACTAGTAGTTGCCCGTCGATAAATCGACCGGTTCGTTAGATTAAATATTGTCTTTGTAGTTGGCCTTCTGTCACGTTACCAAGAAGCTCAGCGACTGCAAGGTTTTTTTCTTTCCACTAATGTCCGCTAGGAACGCCACCTTAACATCAACCACTACAACTACGTCGAGCAGAGCCGCTCACAAAAAAACTTCAATATCTCGCCAACGGTATGACCGATTTAAATTTTATAATTACCCTGCAAAACTGCAGGTCGAGACGTTTAATTTTATGCATCGCCCGTTAAGTTGACTGTTGCCATTACTTTAAAAATGTCATTTTTTACGTTATTAATATATAGATTCGAGCAACAGCGGGTTAAAAAAGAATGGGGAAAGAGACGAAGGGGAAGGGAAAGATGGAGAAATAGGAATAAAGCGGGGCGAAGCGTGAAAATGAGACGGGAGAGGAGGAGAGAAAAGATTGAAGAGGGAGAGGAAAATGAGTGGGCGGAGGGATAGAGAGAGAAAGACAGAGGAAGTAAAGGTTGCGTGGTGGGGGATATGAGAGGAGAGGCGATGTAGGGAGATGAATTGATATTTGGAAGAGAATGGAGAAGCGAAATAATAAAAAACCGATGCATTGAAAGGCGTGAATAAAGGGCAGGAAGAAAGGAGAACTAGAGGGTATTCCGAACGCCCAGTCCATTGAGGCGAAAATGTCTCAACAATTTGAATATGAATCGATTCCTTTGATAAAATGAATCGGGAGGGGCGTTGAATAGAGGAAATTGGGACTGCGACTTCTATAATCTATCGCTCTCCCCGGTTTTGAATTTAAATGCGTTTATTTGTTTCGCTTAAATTGCAGATTGCCGTAATAACGTTATTATTAATGACATATCTTAATGTTTTATACCTTATTCTTTGCGAGAATTAACTGACGAATTCGCACGATTTAATTGCGGTGTCGTTTCTGTACTCGGTATTAACTACTCAAAGAAAATATATTTCATAGAAATTAAAAAATCTTTAAGCCTCACGTTAATTATTAAAAATCTATTGGCATCGGCAAAGTGCATATTACATTGATTTGAATACAGGTTTATAGTGCATGAGACCATAAGGAATCGAGGAAGGAATTCTTTTGTTGTAATTTTAAAAGCATCGAGATAAGAACTTTATATTCAGACGGACATAATAAAAACAAGTTATTTCTTATTTCCATTTCCATTAACTCGTTTTGAGAAATTGCGATAATTTATCCGGAAGCCAAAACCAAGAGCATTTTTCAGGCATTTCACGAAGGTAATTTTGGATATACGGTATTTATAATTAGGTCATTTTAATTATTATTATCGGTAAAATCAGTGCATTATTTACGATGGCCTTTAAAGAACTAAATAGTCACGCGCTATAAAAAAATCCATAGGAATTACTTGCACCAAATTTTTAAATCATAAAACCATGGTTCTTTTCTGGTAATTCATCGTTTCCAGCAAACTATCTAATAATGAGGGAGGGTATTCAAACGAGATGTATGAATTCCTCGTAAAATTATAAATGAAATTTAATTTATTGATTAATATACATTGAAATAATTAAACCGCTTCTTGTAAGGCTATAAGACTTCCAAGCAATATAACACGCAAAATGGAATTTAACGTATTTCACAGGATAGTAAGCGTAGCGACAAAACGCTTTAGATTGGAAGAATAACAAAAGCTAATATCTCAATAGCGTTGAAATGCTACGTTGAATGCAACGTGATTTGTTAGAAAACCCGTCCTCTGGTCATAACTGGCCTTGCCTTAACATGAAATGTGTTTGACTTGGCAACTCGCCTCATATAAATTTTATCCTGGTGTGAAGGTAATATATTATCTGTAAAAGGCATATAATTTCCAGATAGCCGAGCTGCATATAAGTAATATATTGCTATGGCATTAGCATAGATCTTCCCTACGCATATATCATGCACACAGAGAATTAGCGTTATAAAGAGAATACGTTAGACCAAATTATATGTCACTTACAGGTTCAATTCGTTATAACGGAATTTTAGCGAATAATTCACAGCCTTACCATCCGTAACCTTGTTTAAACACCTCGTTCGTGAGATTTTACTATAAAGTGGCTCGTTATAGCGCAGAATCGGATATAACGAGAGAAAAAATAGCCCCACCCCCCGCCTCAATGAAAAGAGAAATGGTACACCGGAAATGTAAAAGGCCTTGAGGTAGAGATCCCTAAAAATAGGCAAATTTTCGGAAGGAAACAAAGAATTTATGACGTGGTTGGGGCGAATAGATGATTGTAAACGTACCTCTCGCACCTATCATCAATGTTTGTTTGTTTAAGATGCACCATCACTAGAAACGTCAAAAGAAAATAACCGAGTATATCTGCGCAGCTAAGAAAATTTTAAACATACGCGACAAATTACTGCATAATTTAATAATAAATTTATCGATATGTGGCTCAATGAAAAACTTATGTTTAACTAGGACGACCAGATATCCCGGTTTTTCGGAATTTGACTATGTTTTTCGGGACGGATAAAGAATGTTTTCTCGAAACAAACGTTCAATGGAGTTAAAACTCAACTGCCCTGAAATAGCAACAAATGGCAATATTTCATTCACTTAGAATCCAAATTTAAGTGGCTAAAATTCGATTTCAACAAACGATAAAAATTTGATAATGGCAGGTGGTGTAACTACTAAATAGTGTAACCGAAGAAATTTTTTTACTTCACTTACCAAATTAAAACCAAATATTATGCGATCTTTAAAAGGACAGGCGGTAACTTTCAAATTTTCTTCCTTTTACAGTTATTTCATTCTATAAGTTGCATGTGATTACTGTAATATTTAGTCACATAGTCTCTAATGCATTTTTTGAAAATACTGTACTCGTGATTATTTAATTTGCTAGATATCATTCCGCACCAATTCAACGAAATTTTATTTAAAATACGCAAATATCTAATTTGACAAATTTCAGCCTGTGTACAGCTAAGGAAAAAAAATACCAAAAAGTCGTATATTATCCCAGTGTTGCATCTTCGTAGCTATATATCACCTAGAGAACCGCGACCTTTTGGAAATCTCCACATTTGACGCAAAACAACACCATACGTCTCCACGCCCGAAAATTCCTCTCGCGACGCCGATCGCTAAAGAAGACCACTCACTCAAGCGTATACAGGTGCGCTACCAGCCCGAAAAAAAAATCCTCCGCTAAATAATAAAGAATATCTTTCCATTTTCCTCGGGCATCCTACTTGCCATTTCCTCGCGCTATGCGAGGTTAGAAGGAAAAATGTTTGAGCGCGGGGTAAACGACGTGAGAAAAGAGAAAGCGCGGAGAGAACGTAATGAGAAGAGGGAGGGGGAGAAGGGAGGGAGGGAGAGAAGAGAGGGAGGGAAGGGGGAGAGAGACGCTGTAATGCGGGCATGAGACTAAAACGGAATAGGTGTGGATGCCGGGAGGAATGAGGAAAAGTCTCACGGGGAATTTGAAGGGATGGAGAAAAGAGGCAAAAGCTTAGGCGGCGCTCTTGAGGGCGACGATATTATTGGAGCGTATTGGAGAAAGGGGAATGGGAGAAGAGGTGAAAGGGAGGGTGTGGATTGGTTATAGGACGGGGACGTTGATGGGGCCAATTCAGACGGGGGGTAAGAGCCAGAAAGGGTAGGGAATGGTCAAGGAAACGCTCTTAAGAACGGATTGGAAGGACGGGGGTGGGATGGGATAAAGGGGGAGTGGTAGGATAATCAGCGAGATGGTAGGATCTTATGGGGTTTGAGGGAGAGATAGTTACAGCACTGGTATGGGGGAGGGGAATACTGAGGAAGGGAGAGAGAGCTGAGATGGAGGAAGGGAGAGTGAAGAGAGGGAGAGAGAAGAGAGGGAGAGAGAAGAGAGGGAGAGAGAAGAGAGGGAGAGAGAAGAGAGGGAGAGAGAAGAGAGGGAAAGAGAAGAGAGGGAGATAGAAGAGAGGGAGATAGAAGAGAGGGAGAGAGAAGAGAGGGAGATAGAAGAGAGGGAGAGAGAAGAGAGGGAGAGAAAAGAGAGGGAGAGAGAAGAGAGGAAGAGAGAAGAGAAGGAGAGAGAAGAGAGGGAGAGAGAAGAGAGGGAGAGAGAAGAGAGGGAGAGAGAAGAGAGGGAGAGAGGAGAGGGAGATAGAAGAGAGGGAGAGAGAAGAGAGGGAGAGAGAAGAAAGGGAGAGAGAAGAGAGGGAGAGAAAAGAGAGGGAGATAGAAGAGAGGGAGAAAGGGAGAGAGAGAGAGAGATGGGGAAAAAGACAGAAGGAGTGACCCAGGTGTTGACTTCATCGAACGAGCTGCTTATCCATATTGTGGATCGCGCGGCCAGATGTCTCCACGGCGTGACTGGAGAAAGAGAGGGAGAGAAAGAGGGAATTGGGGGAGTGAGGAAGGGAGGAGGGGAGAAACGAAGTTGGGGAGGTGGGGGAGGAGGCGATAGGTAGAAGAAAGAAATGCTTTGCGCCGTAGCATGCTCTGTTATATCCCAACACGACCTCAAATGAGTCGCAGAGGTTACAGTAACGCGCGGAGTTGCTCGAGGTTTGGAAGAGGAAGGAGGAGAACAAATTTCCCCCCTCCGCGGCCCTCGGTCTCCCAACAAAGTCTCCGCATTCTCCACCTCCCCCTCCCCCAACATTTCCAAGCGGTACTCCTTATATGGTCGTAAAAAATGGCATGAGGGCAGTGGGGCGTAACCACTGGGTGGGACGGGATGTGTCTGTGTGGTACGCGGGGCTATATAGGGCGTTGAGATGGGAGTGAGATGGTAAAAGGTGGTGGAGGGGGAGGAATGAAAGAGGGAGGGGGAGAAAGGGTGCGTACTTAGGGAGTGCTGGCGTGGGCAGAGGGAAGGGATTAATGGGGAGGGACATAAAAGTCGAGGCGGAGGGGGAGAAAGAAAGAGAGAGGAAGAGGATGGGTCATTAAGGCAGATGAAGGAATGGAAAGATACAGAAGGACTCTTGGGCTTAGGGAGTTAACTGGTTTGAAGGATGAGTGGAGGCGAGTGTAGGGAAGGTTATGGTGGGGTGAGGAGAGTGGAGGATGGACCCCGAAAGGAACGAAGGGAAATGATATCTACGATTACTTGGATACGGACGGGTGTATTTTCAGAAATCGGGGGCGGATCGAGCTTTGAAATACGTCGACCTGACCTCTGGGCAAACGAGAATTACCAGAATTAACGGTGACTGCAAGTTTAAGAAACAATGAATTGTAATTGATATTCGAAGAAATTTTGTTTTTATTTCACGAATATTTTGTTTTTCGTCTTTTATTATGATAAAATCTTACTTACTAACTATATATATAAAAGCACGGAAGCATTCGGGGGTGATCCCTTCGTCAGACCGTTCTCTCTCTCTTTTCCCGACGAAGGTATCACCTCCGAAAGCTTCCGTGTTTTTCGTGTGTTTACGTGGGTCACTTCGACACCCCCAGCAGCTCGCCAACTTGAAGACGTCTTACTGGTGAGTGCTCACTGGGCTTCTTTACCCCAACAACTTGCTGCCATCCATTTATCCTATTTGCCTTTCCTCTTCCGTAAGCAAATACACACACACACACACACACACACACATATATATATATATATATATATATATATATATATATATATATATATATATATATATATATATACATTCTTCTGTTATATATACCGTATTTACCCAACTATAAGATGAGGTTATTTTCTGTTTTTTTAATCAAAGTGTGGAAATCAAATGTTCGACAACAAATAAATAAAAAATAGTGAAAGTGATTCTGACAAGTTAAGCATGGTTTCATTAACATAAATCTTTGCATTTCACATATAGTAGACAATTTATAGAGATTCAATATAACTCCAATAATCTTCTTTCATTTATTTGCTTCAGAATTCCTTAAAAAATATTTTTCCTCAAAATTAGCTTCTGTAAACGGGGTAGACTAATAGCAGAGTAAACACGGTATATATACAAAAGAAGATTGCATTATTATCTTTTAGAGGGATTTATCCGTAAAAACTATTTTAGGGAAGCTCCCAAAAATAAGTGTAGTCTCATAAAACCTGCAAATTAATGAAATATTACGACCGCGCTAGAGTCCAGCTAAGGAATAGTCAACACTGAATGTGCTAAAACCGCGGGCGATTATACCGAAGGACGGCGATCAAAAAAAGATGTCGGAGAGATCAGCGAGGGAGGAAGAGAGCCATAACGGTAGCGAGGAACGGAAGAGGTTTTTAAAAACGATATTGATTACGTTTTAATGATTATACGGCCCAGCTTAAAAAAAAACAGAATTTATAAATTCATCAATTCGAGCGAGCGATAAAAATCCCATCAACGAGCAGGAATCGAAATCTCGCACGTTTCTCTCGAATGGGTTGACAGTCGCGCAACTGACGAGGCGCTTCTAAAAGTACCCTCAAGTGCCACGTGTCCGCTTAGCAAATAGCTGCGTACTCTTCCGGGTACCACCTCGAGGGGAGAGTCGGAGGACGCGTGGGAGTGACTCGCCTCGCTCTCGGACGTGTGTTTATAACCAACGTTCGGTCTTTCCGTCTTTGCCTCGTGGCTGAATCCAAGGCGGCTTGGGCTAATCCAGGATTTCCTTGCGGATGGGCCGCCTTCGAACTTAGTCGGCATATGGTTCATCTTCGCGTGATTACCTCCCCCTGATAACGATATAGGAGGGGCGTGAGTTCACCGTCGGAGCAGTAAACCGGTTGCCCCGTTTGCCCTAGCAGGGATTCTTCGCTTACGTGCCTCCGGTTCCAGATTTCATTTCCTGTTCTCATTGCAGATATTGGAGTGGGGATGGTGAGGCTATATACGTGATGACTTCTCGAGGGTCGACGAAAGAGCAGCCGTCGCATACGTCGATAATGATCTACAGTGCTCACTCCTCTGAGGTCTTGAGTGATAATCACTGCCCGTCGTATCCATAAATGAAATCCTCGACAACAAGGTTTGGAAAAAGCCCGCGAGGATCGGGTGGGAGGAAGGTATAAAGGAAGGATTGAAAGAAACGAATGAACAGAGAGAGAGAAAAAGATGGATGATGGAATGAGAGGGAATCGGGAGGGAGTGACTAAATTACCGAAATATCAATCCTCTACCAAATACAGTAAAGCATCAACATTCTCGGTTTTGATTATTAGAGATGGGTTTCTGTGTACAGAGTTGATATTTGTGACATAAAAACTTGACCGTTCGCGGATTTAACCCGCGGCGTCAAGTCAAGTTTTTTATTTCCGTTGGTTAGCAGTGGAGTTGTAGCATTCGCGGTGCTTTACGCGAATGTCGAGGGCCAGCTGCATTTCCCCTTATTCAGTATATTTATCCCATGCCTTTTTAATAGATGCTTACCTTATTGTTATTTTTATCGATCACCTAACATGCTTAATAATACTATACTATAATACTGTATAATATAATAATAATACTATAATACTATACCTCTTGATAAATTTTATTGCGCGTACATACTTTTTTACGAGAGCAAATACATAATTATATTAATGGGTGCGTTTCTCGTCTCTTGTACGTTACCGCCGTAGCGCGCTATCGAATGACGTTCAATTTTCCGCGCACGAACTCACATTTTTAAACGAATAAATAAATAAAGGAAGAAAGAGCTGTAGAAGAGCATGTACGTAGACTGTAAGGAAGAAGGAATGGGAGGATAATATGAGGGGAAGTTGGTGAGAGCGTCGGATTGAAAGGGAAAGGGGAACACACGAGTGAAAGAGGCGGAATTAGAAAGGCAGAGGAAATATGGAGAGGGAGAGAGAAAGGGGGGAGAATAAAAGTCAGAAACGGAGAGTAAAAAAAGTCGGGCGGAACCACGCGACGTAAGAATGAAAGGGAATTCTTTTTACTTTCGACGAAAGTGAGATTCTCCGTTCACTTTTTACGTGAAGCTCGAAGAGAGAGAATAAAAGTGAAATAACGAAGGAGGGAGGATATTTTGAGAGAGACGCAGGAAAGGAGATGAGTCTCTGATGGGAGGGGAGGGATTCAGATGGACGCGGAAGTCGATTTCATTTGTTTCCCATGCGGAAGGTACGCTTCGAAGCGAAATAAAGTGAGGAATTATGCGTAAGACAGACACAGATGGTACGCATTCGGGTATGGATAAGATGGAAGTGGAAGCAGAATGTATGGAAGGGACGGTGCGGAGGAAAAAGATATTAGATGGAGTGGGAAGGAAATGATGGAATTACAAATATTTAAGTTTACAAATGTACAAGCAATGCTCGAGTTTTTTTCGAAAAATGTTTTTGAGGACGTATACCACCATCGTTAATACGTTACATTACACGATATAGCGTAGATGCCGCTACATGTCATGACATTGAATTCAATGTAATTGATAACATTAAGCGGCCGATAAGAACATAAGGAAGTCTTTCTTACACTAGATTATGGATTAGGAATTCCGCGCTTGTTAACAATGACCAGTGATAATAATTATAAGCGGCATTTACCGAATTAAAATGCCGATACAAAAATTTACTATCAACGCATTTCAATTTTAGCTTAAACATATTATAATAATTCTAAGGTTTTCAGTATTTTTGAAGACTTTAATTTTTTGTTAAATAGATAATTAATTTGAGCATATCATCTATTAATATTCAACGCTCATTAAACTAATATCAATGTTAATTTATTGTTTTCTTCAGTTGAAATGACATCTTGCAGGATATATTTACCAAATAAAATTATCAAACACTATGACTGCATATCGATTTTGAAATCTATAACAATTAAAATCCCTAGTTCTTCCATTGCTATACAAGTCACGACAGACGCTGTCACAGTCACCGCTCATGGAGAAACCTCAGGGCACACAAACAAAAGAATAAAGAAACGCAAATCAAAGGGATTACACTACGCCCCAGAGGTGTTGCGTGTTATGACTGTGGATGATGTCGTGCGACAAGACCGCAAGAGGGTGTAACCAAAAGCGGAGATGTGTAAAAAGAGGAAAGTATTCAGCAGGAATGGAATGAGTTGGGGAGTAATTGTGTTACGCGTTACGGGGGAGGGTGAAGAATGCAAGAGAGAAGTGGAGAGGGATAGGGAGAGTTGGAAGGCGTTGGAAAAGGTTGGAGTAAGTTGGAAGGGGTTGGAGTGATTTGGAAGGGGTTGGAGTGATTTGGAAGGGGTTGGAGTGAGTTGGAAGGGGTTGAAGTGGGTTGTAAGGGGTTGGAGTGAGTTGTAAGGGGCTGGAGTGAGTTGTAAGGCATTGGAGGGAGTTGAAATGGTTTGGAAGAGGTTGGGTTGGATTAAGTCGGAAGGAGTTAGAAGGGTTTGTTAGTGTTTGGTAAGGTTCGGAGAGCGTTGGAAAGAATTGTGTCGGAAGGGGCTGAAGGAAGCAAGCGAGGTGGAGGAGGCGAGAATACTAGGAGTCATACAAGGGGAACTGATAGCTGGGGTGATGATGGGAGAGGAGTGGCTGTTGTGCGGTAGGAGAGACCGCGGATAACGGGGAAGAGGAGTTGGGCCGTGCCTCGTGAAGGAGGAGAAAAGTGAGGTTTGGCGAGGAAGGAAGAGAGCGGGATTCGTGGACAGAGAAGAGGAAGGAGGGAAAGAAAGAGAGGTGAGAAGCGGGAGAGTTAATATTGCGAGAGACTTTTGTCTCCGTAATCCTATATCCCTCTCAAACATCCCCTGCGCCGGAATGACTTTTGATAGCCGCCTACTCTTTCGTACACTTGGCGAAGTCCAAATGGATTTGAGACTGGAACCCTTTTGATGTCGTGAATGCTCCCGATCATCTCTCTCTCTCATTCTCTTCTCTTCCCAATCCACGATTCTTTCTTTCTGCGTCATGGAGACAGAGGGGATTATAATTCACACGCCATTACCGCGAATTGGTTTCACGGGTAGTTGAGCGGGGAAATTGTGTCATCCCTTACGCGATGTTGATGAGGTGGAAGGAAATTTTACTAGGAGCAAGGTTTAAATTAAATAATTTATACGGAGAAAATTATTTCTAGTTTCGCCACGGGCTCTAAAACTACGCGCACAAGTTTTAGTAAATTATAACGGTTTATGTAAGGATGATTCTGATCCAGTCCTTAAATCGAAGAGCTAATGAATATTTTGCAGTCCACTCCTGTGTCACGAAATAGAAGATTCATTTAATAACTGAATCATACTTATTTGCTAATTCATTAAATAATGCACACACATTTAGAAATTGACCTATAACTTTAATCATAATTTATTGTTAATTATTAAAAAACAATAAACATGAAAAATTATTAAAGGGATCTATTTCCTTCGCAACAAATCAAAGACTAATACTATTTTCATCATTGAAGCACCGGCTTCACGCGTGGGATTAATTAAACAATGATTGCAATATAATTTATTTAGGTTACACGAGATAAGCAAACGTGTAATTACATGAACAGTTTCACAATCATAAAAGCTACGTATATTTAAATTGCCTAAAAATTATTTCATTTTTACGGAGCATTTCCGGGACAAAAGTATGCAAGAAAAATAATAAAGAAATACAAATAAAACACGTCTTTCTATTCGATTAAGTTGTCAGATCAAGGTAAATTAATTTTGCATAAACACCTGAACTTTGTTGCTCTTGTTTGCTTGATAACGACTTATATAAAAATCAAACGTGGTGCAGTTAACAAATTTAAGCTTACGTCAACAGATATAGCGTATTAAACTCAGCCTAAAAGAGTTAACTCCCAGCGTTTTCAATACGTAACACTAGATAACCCTTTTTCGCGAGACATGTTATCCATAACAAATTGTCCCATTACATAAATCTACAATTTGTTTGATTACGTCATTTTCTGAGTGGGCAGTTTTTTCGTAACTCGTAATAACACGTTAAAAAGGAAAAATAGAGAGACTATTTATAAAAAGCGGCGCGGATAAAACTTTCGAAGGAATGAATGGAATAGTTTCGCAACGGTCGGGCGTAAAATAAAAACGAAATCCAAAATCGTAGCATTCTCGTGCCATTCCAATTGGAATATTTTAAGCATCGCATACGCAAAACTTCCGCGGGAAAAAAACATCCGAAGTTTGAAGCGGTTAAGACATTTCGCGATGCGAATATTTTTCGATTTTTTTTTCGGGAAAAACCCGCGGTGAGATAGGCGGTGAAAGTTTAGACGAGCTTGAACCACGACAAGAGTTTTAATCGATAGATAGAAAACGAGAAGGAGCAGTGAATGACACTCTAATAAAGTAATGATACTCCAAACGAGTAAGCGGATGCAGGAGTGGCTTTAATGAACTCTTTGGCCGCTTTCTCGTCGAGGCTATAATGACACAATCCAAAAGGAAGGAGTTCCGTCCTATGTAGAGAAAGAACGGGAGGAATATAATGGACTACCTTTTTCACATTTATATTTATATTCGGACACTTTCCGTATTGCAACTTCGCGAACAAACCGAACGATATCGTAGAACGTAAGAAAAGTTTTCCGCAAATGTCCTCTCGAGACAGCAGGTTGTGAAATAAGAGTATTATTAATGTTTGAAGGATGCAATCTCGAATAATGAGGTTCGTGATTGTAGAAGGGTGAGATTCACGCCTGAATAATTTACGCTCGAATTGTATCACGTGAATTTCGACGAGTTTTCGAGGAGATGGCCCACGTTCAAGTGGACACTCTTAGGAGAGATTATTATCTTTATACGATCGGGTGATCTTGGATTTGCAAAAATTTATCATGGCTAATTGGAGGGACGTCTATGAACTTTTAACCCCTTCTTTGTTTCTCTTGTACGGTGCAACTAAGAGCCAATATCAAACAATCGATTCTTCGGAAAATGAAAGAAGTTACAGACGCTTTAATGCTTTAAAGAATTCTTAGTAGTAGATTTCACGGGGAATAAAAGATTCTCCTACCCCTAAGAAAAGAATATTCCTTGCAACCTTGCAGTTTTGAGATCCAATGTTTAACATATCGTTCGCTCAATATAAAACTTTAGACTTCGTATAAAGAATACATAAAAACACGAATTACATAGTGTCAATGATCCTATGCATGTTTCGATTCTTCTACCAATGGGAAGAACTTATACCATGACATTGCAGCAATTTTCCTTTATTAATATAAATATTTTACATTATGGACGCTCTTTTTTAGTGCTTTTCGTTATAGCTGAAAAGCACTATTATCTTCGTGAAGTCCGTCCGTCTGTCCGCACGCATATATCAGTGAATAATTGGCTGAAGCGATGTCAACCAAATTTGCTACATAGATTATATATAAATATATATAATTTAATGACCAAAATGGCATATTTGGACCGGAAGCAGGAATGCCACAATAACAAAGTTAAACTTTTCGGTAATTATAAATTTGGAAGAAATTGGCAGAATCGATTTCAACGAAATTTTGAGTGAATGAGGCGCAAAACATAAAATAACAAAATCAAGGTGTTTAGTATATATAGAAAGCAAGGCTGTCACAATACAAGATATTAAGAAAAATCTTTTTACACGTATTTGTGTTGAACTATCTACATCAATTTTAACCAAATTTGATACTTATAATACACGCATATATACAAAACCTTGTTAACATATTGAAACGGAATCAGACAAACAGGGGTGCCACAATTATAAATTAAACTCTTTCAGTAATTAAGGATTTGGAAGGAATTGGCTTAACGGATTTCAATTAAATAATGTATATAAGATTTGTACAACATACCATAATGAAATCAAAATATTTAAAGTGGAGCTAAATAACAGGGCTACGACACTAAAAAATTAAATAATATTTCTTTTACACGTATTTCTATGGAATTGATCCCATGGATTTTAACTAAGTATAGTTAGAATTTTTCTGTAACTATGAATTTCGAAGATATTGACTGAACGGATTTCAAATAAATTTCGTTTATAGGGCGAGTATAGAACGGGAAATGAAATGAATATGCTTAAAATTGATCAAAAAAGCAGGGCTACCACAATATAAGGAAAAATAATTTTCTGATTTCAAAGAAAAAACATTAGTATACGAATATACTACCGCGAATTTGACGAAAAGCACTTCTGGACCACGGGAAACCCGATTACACCCCTACTTGTCATTTAACACATTGGGCTATGCAGAATATCAATGTATCTCAGGAATTCCGCCGGAATGTGCGCAATGGTCAAAAGAATGATAGTGGTGAACAAATTTCTTTATCCAATAACAGGATGACTACAGGAATTGTAAATATTTCGCAAAACATCGATAAAATTGAGGAAAATTCCATTCTGAAATCTCACCGGCATTCATAGTAAATAGAGGACTGGAGGTATGCTACCAGAGAAGCTCAATTAGTGGTGTGTGTTCGCTCCATCCGTAGAAAATAAAGCCTTGGAGCAAGCTTTTTTTGGCGATGAAATTTATGGAATGAGAAGATGACAATACGCTTTTAACATGAGTTGATATGTATGTATTTTTTATGCATATGTGCGTGTTAGTATGCGTTTGCTAATAAGCTAATGGTAGTGTGTGTGTGCACGTGCAGGCTTGTGTGCGAGTTATTTTGTTTGCGGGTAAGTTTATAACACGCAAACATAAAGAAGTTGCGAAAATGGTACCTTTTGTGAATATGTACTAGTTAATTTGCGGGAATTAAAATTCAAAGTTGTGCGGAGAACAAAGAATGGCTTCTGAAGAAATTTACGCAATATTCACGCACGAAATCTCACCAAGCGCAAACTACGCGAGAATGTTTTTATTAAATATTGCTGTTATCTTTGGCAAATGAAATAAAAATGAATCACACAAAGAACTCGAATATCCCGGGTGGCGGATTTACAAATTCCTCGAAAAGCTTTCTCATTTTAAAAATTTACATCAAATATATTTGTGACATGAAAACTTCATATCACACCTCGTGCTTTTTAAATAAATTTAAATGTTTTTATTTCAATTCCATCGACAGTTTGAATGATTTTCAGCGTTCTCGCAATAAAGATATTGAAATATGAATTGAAAATGAGTTTAACTAATTTTCCTTTTCAAACTGGCTTTTAAGAAAACTAGTTAAAATCAAAATTAACTGATTTTCCAAGTGATATTTTCGAGACCAAACGGAATATTTCTAATACATTCTCTGAAAAATTGTTACTCGAGCACAGATAAGTTGAGCGTAAGTTATCACATAATACCTTCATCGGTCGTGAAAATGCCATTACCGTCTTGAAATGGTCAGTGTCGGCTTCAGAGGCGGGAGATTTTTGACCGCCCCTTCCCCCCTCATACACCCTGGGTCTCCGATGATCAAAAATTTTAATAAATAATTAATAACTAAAATTATCACACAATCGTGCCGATATTTATTTTACTTAATTTATAAGAGATATATTAATTACATATATTGGATCTCCGTTCACTGTTTTCTTTCTTTTCCGTAGCCGTACGGACTGTGTTAAAGAGTCACAAAGGGTACATTGCGTGCGTTTCCCTTGGTTTTCCTTTATCTCCCTCCAGTTTTTGCAAATGTGTCTCTTTGAGCAGGGTTGCCGCCCCTGCTGTAAGACCAAACTTGGCAAGAGGGAACGTCGTCAGTGTGAGCCATGAGGCCGACCCCTCGAACCTGTGCCCTGAGGCGATTGCCTCACTTGCTTACTGTCTGAAGCCGGCCCTGGTCAGCTATCTCATTTATGTGATAAGTAAATGCCCTCGTACGTGCCTCAGTGGAATTATCTAGTGGCGGGAGGGTTACCAAAGAAAAACTGCAGGAAAATGAAATTCTGACGGTCGGCAAAGTGTATCCAAAATACGAGGGTGGTTCAAGGTTGACCTGGACTTTATTTTTTTACACAAAACACATACATGCCAGAATCACCAAACTGCTACTCCTTTTCAAAATATTTCTCCTGTATAATGACACATTTTTTCCAATGCTGTGGCAAGGCATTTACGCCGGTAGCATAGAAAAGAGTTTTCTGACTACATAGCCAGTTCAGGACACAGCGCTTGAGTTCGTCATCTATCTCGAATTTCTGCCCTTCCAGTTGCTCCTTCATTGGCCCAAACAAGTGATAATCACTAGGGGCATAATCTGGACTGTAAGGAGGGTGGTTTATGATGTACCAGCCCAAGCTTACCAGTATCATTGTTGTCAAATTTGCCGTATGGTAACGTGCATTGTTCTTCAGCAGGATGATTCCCTTTGACAATTTTCCAGGCTTTTTTTCTTGTAAATTGCTGGATAAACATAATTGGAAATCAAGTTTCTGTAATACTGAGCATTAACTGTTTGTCGAGGTGGCAGAAAATTAATATGAATCACCCCTTCGGAACCTCAAAAGACACTTGCCAAGATTTTGCCAGGTGAAGGCTGTCTTGAATTTTTTAGGGTGCGGGGATCCTTTGTGGAACCACTCCATACTGGACCCCTTTAATTCGGGAGTGAATTAGTGTACCCATGTCTCGTCACTATTTGCTGCAGAAATTAATTTCCCTCCAGTTCAAACCGTTTCAGATGTTCGGCAGACACAGCAACACGTTGTGCCTTCTGGTCGAACGTGAGCATCTTTGGGACCCACCGTGCGCACACTTTCTTGAACAATAAGTGTTTATGAATAATTGTCTCTACACTTCCAACACTTATGCACACATTTGAAGCAGCATCACGCACTGTAATTCGTTTGTTTTCTCATATCAGAACATCGACGCGATGAATGCTCATGTCTGTGATAGCTGTCGGTTGCAGGTGAGCATGTGGTTGGTTTGCGACTTCTTCACGGCCTTGGGAAAACTTGTTGCACCAATTATACACACTTGCACATGATAAGGTCTCTTCTGCATATTGTTCACTTAACGTACGGAGAATTTTAGCGGGCTTAAGGACGTTTAGTGTTGGAGTTTTGCGACTCTGTTAGCCCTTCTTCACCGTAAATACCCCAATCCGAGAATAGAAAATTATGCTGGCTTGATAGCTTAGTTGGTTTAAGCACCTATCCGGCAAACGGGAAGACCCGGGTTCGATACCCGGTCAAGTACAGGATTTTTTCTCCTCAAAGTTCTAAATTTAATTTCAGATTTATGCGAGCATAGTCATCTCAACACCTTTGTTTCTTATTAGATTGAAGCCAACTCACTTTCTTGAGTTAAAGTAGGGGTTTTTGGTACGATGCCTCAGTGAGGACGTTTAGTGTTGGAGGTTTACTACTCTGTTAGCCCTTCTTCACCGTAAATACCCCAATCCGAGAATGGAGAATCCTAAGGTACCAAGATATTTCACGTGTACATTGAAAATATTGTTCGTTTGCAAATTTTATTGGGCAGTTTAACGCATATTACTATATTGATAATGTTTGTGATTAAGTTATTTCGATAATGAGGCAATATATTTTACGCATGGGCAGTGCATTTATGGTGATTACTTATTATTAAACAAACCACAGAATATACGATCAGAAACAGTGGACAAAACAATAAATGTTATGTACCGGGAAGTGTTAGTCTAAATCATATATGTGTTTTTGGTTGTGAAAATTATGTAAGCGATATGATTATTTTAAGAGGGGCAATAAAATAAATAAATAAAAAATACCCTGTGTAACAATTCTTTGTCATAGGCACTATTGCATAGGGTCACTTCAAGTAAGGTTTCTGAATTGTTTGCTGGAAGTACTGCAACGTGCCCCTAGTAACATAATATAAGCGTCTTCCCCTTGGCCGTGTCGTTATTTTTCCTTTCTATCCATTATCACCTGACTTGTTACGCGGGACGCCATCTCTCAATGTTAGGGTATTATGTTCGAATCCTGCTGTGGGTATGGTCGCATGCGTCGTCAAGGGTGGTAGATTGTAATAAGTTATTATTGATTCCAATAAAAACTATAATAAATTATCACTGAATCAACACTCTTGGCGGCTGGTATGTAGTCGAGATGCACATCTGCTATTCTTAAATGTTGTTGCTTTTGGAGTCACACACTTTGTCGATTCGATGTCAATCATAAGTGAACTTGATAATTCCCTATCGAATTAACATAAATTACTAATGAGAAGGCAACTTAAGTGTTATACTTCCACCCAAAAGAGTTCTCCTCCTTTAGGGTCGTGAGCGCATCAGTGTTGTATGCCCGTCGTAAATAAGACAATCATTCCATTCTCGCTAGCATTCCTTGTTCTTATAGTGTGTTATCCTATCGTAAGTGGATATTAAGTGTCTTAATCTTTGAAATAAATGTCCCAGTGGGTTTGTAAAAAATACCTGAATTTGAAGTAGCATTTATACCGAGTCTGTTCCTTCACTCGAAAAGTTGACAAATGTTCGAATCGTGCATGCGATGCCATAAGAGGAATTGAAAAAAAAACGATAATTCCGTCGCATATTAACAGTTGTTAAAGAAGTTAAACAGCGTAAATAACCTTATAAGTCGTGACTTCGTGGAAGTGATTAATATTATTCATAATAAAACAGTGTAAAAATGGATAAAATACTTTGAGGCCCATCGCATCCGACCAATAGATCGGCTGATTGCCATCCCATCTAGGAAAAACCAGGCAAAAGCCACTTGAGTAGACTTACGTGATACCTGAAAATAGGATGATATACTGTAATTGGAATTTAATAACGGCGAAAGATTTTTCCAGGGTGAGAATAATTAAGGGAAAATATGTAATAACGAAAAAATAGATTGAACTTGTGCGGAGGGAATTTTATAACATATTTATAACCTTGTCTTCTAAAAACGGATTAAAAACCGACCCATCCTAGATCCATCGTTTAATGAGTTTTTCTCGTAAATGCGAGGAGCTGTCAGAAAGTTAAATAGGCGCTCGTCACGTTGATTCTCTTAAGTTCCGGTAAATTCGATGAAGTGACGTTTAAAATGATTGATATCGTTTATGAGGGAGAACAAATCTTTTACATCAATCCGAGAAATCTAATCTCGTAACTCTATTGACATTTTTCTCAAACATACCAATTATGATAAAGGGAAAAGAATACGTCCGCCGCTCCCAATCTATAGCAGTATTTAATAGAATAAAAATAATAGAAACGAAGGCTGATTAGACACTTTGGGATGAGGATCGGCGATCTCAACGAGATTAACGCCACGGTGTGAAGTTTACGTCATACAGCTTTTTGAAACTGCATCTATATTCATATTACATTAAGAAAACTTACTCGGAAAACTGTCGAGCGGAAATAACATAAATAATTCACAAACAACGAAGAAAAAAATAAATTTTACAAAGTAATCTACCTCTTTTAAAAGAGTATAAGTAAAACTTGAGTTGCTAATGTCATTTAGAAGTTAAATTTGCATCTGACGGCACGGAAAAAAATTTAAATTGATTGGCATTTTCTAGAGAAGTGATTTTTTTAAATGATGCTAGGAAAAAAGTATTAAAAATGAGAACACTGTTTGGTGAATTTTACCCTACCCTTTGATGTGAAATTCCTTCAAATCTTTATAATTGCCAGAGTGAGTGGTCATTTTTAAAATCAAATAACGTCGAATACGGGTAAATTAATTTATATCCATTAAACAAAACGGAAAAATATCACACTACACGAGCCACCAATTTCTTTGATATTTATAACTACCATTCCCAAAGGTGAATGAATCAATAAGTCATGCCAATGGATAAAAAAAGCACTCGAACCTCCAGACGGATAAGAAGAAAACGAGCCAAAAAAATAAGCCCCAATCGCTCATTATTTCGGGGCGAATGAAATTTGAAGCCCCCGATTTAAGAGAAAAAAAAAGAACGCGCCGGAAAGCGCTAACTCTCCGTCTTTTGTTTCCGACAATGGCGAACTAACGACTGCTTGGCTCCGTAACGCTCTAAACTTCCGATGAGATGGGAGCAGAAAGCGGCGGCGGGGGGGGGGGGGGGCGTAAATTCTAATCGATGCTACGAGCGAGTGCGATATCATCTTCCGAAAAAATGAAGAACTCTAGGGCGTGGAACGCTCTCGGCACTCCATTTCCTCGTTCAGCGGTGGGAGCCAATCTTGACAAAAAAAGGCGACGTCATTATCTTTGTATCGATTGAGTCGAGGTGAGTCGAGGGAGGAAAGTATGAGAGAGAGCGAGAGGGAGGGTGGGAGAAGGGAGAGGGCGAAAGGGAGGAGGAAAGAGGGTAGAATCAAAGAGGAGATGGAAGGGGTAAGGGAGGAGAGCGAAAAAGGGAGAGAGGAAAAGGAAAGCGCGTCTAATTTACCCTCTTCGCTCAAGTGACTTAGGAATTACCCATCCTGCTCCGAACGAATGCAGGACATAAAGCGGGCGCTACACGTCAATGATGTTTCTTCTTCCCCTTTCCCATTCTCGTTCGGCCGACCAAAGTACACATCTCCCTCTCCCCTTTACTCCCTCACTTTTCCCGTCTCCTCTCTCCCTCACGCCACCTACCTCCACGGAATCTCCACCCCCCATCCTTTTTCCGCTATTCAACCTGCTCTTCCAAACCCTTTCTCTCTCTAACTCATCTTTCTCCCTCTCTCGCTTCTCACTCTCTCCGTGGATATCTTAAAGCTTCAAACGCCCAGAATTTCGTTAATTTTCTTACTCTCTCATCCCGCGAGATGCGAGTAATTTCGTTTTAAGGTGTTGTAAATGGCAAAGGGGAGCAATTCGGGATATAATGCATTAATTCCACCGCGCGGGAGCGCCACCGCGAGGCCTAAAATCCGATGAGATTCCTTATTAATTGGGTTGAGGAGACAAAGCAAAGGAGTTCGGGTGTTGACTTTTATGATCTTCGAGAACTATCAACAGAGATACTTGAATGTACGCAGCCAATAAATTGCTACGTATCCTGATTTTTTGGGAGAAAATATACGTTCGATAATCTTGTGCATTCTATGGGAACAATTTCGTCTCGTATTCCTCGAAATCGGAGACAATGAGAGTGGCAAAGTAGCATTCACTCGTGCTTTAAAAAAGCAAGGATAATTATAAGGTTTTTTCAAGTTTCATTCTTAAAAACTCAAAAAATGTACCGTATTTAAGTGTCGAGGAAGTAACTAAAAATTAAATCGCAAGAAGGAAATATATAGCAAATTAACTTATCCCATTTTAACAAATTCGCAGAAAAATAATAACGTATGCATTCACTGACCGAGTCGTACTCGATATTACAACGTAATATTCTACTTCGTATTTTATGGGGAAGAATTCGCCTTAAATTGCAAATTACACCACGAAAGCTTCCAAACGAAAACACACAAACATCCACAAAAAAAGAAGAGCTGGCGAAGTTTTTATTTTCTTTTACCATCGAGTTTTGTGCTTCAGAAGAGGAAGGCCGAGGAAAGAAAAAGGAGCATTGGTTTTGAGTGGGATTGTAGGAGGTGAAATGGGAAGAGAGGGGGAATAGCTAAGAGCAATTAGCGATACGTAGGTTGAAACAAGAAGAAAAAACTCCCAGGGTTGGAAACGGGAGGACCTAACACACTACCAAAACTTACACCCCCCTCGCACACACGCTCCCCACCCCTCCCCTCCTTCCACTCCAAACGACTCCCTCACCATCCCACTCCCACTCCACCCACGCTCTCCCAGCTTCCCCACCCCTCTTTCCTCTTTCTTACCACGTCAGCCCCTCCTCCCTAAGCGTCTCCCCCTTCACCTAGAGCCGTTCCCCTTCCCCATTGCTACTCCACTTCATCCAAATCCCCACACCCTTCCCCCACATCGATTTCTCTCCTCCGACTCCACACACATCCGCCATTTCACACCCTCCCGACCCAACCCATCCCTCTCCTCCCCCATTCCTCCACCGCATCTCATCCCCCACCATCTCATAACTCCACCACGTTTCCTCCCACCTCTCCCACCCCGCCAACTCAGGGACACCCTCCCTTCACCGACCTCTCCTACCCTTCCATTCTCGGATCCAACCCAACCCTCATCTGGCACTCTCCCTCCTTTCCCTCTCTCTCCCCATCTCCTCCCTCGCTCGCTTCCCCCTTCCCCTACTCAACCTTCCCTTCCCCACCCTCTCCGCTTCCTCCCTCTACCATAGCCGATCAATATCCAGAGCTACACCGTCTCCGCGAGCGACTGCCGCTTTTTGTCAGATCACTCGCAGCCCGTCTGCTAATGGAGTGGAGGGGTTTTTGGAGGACCCACGGCGTCGGTTATATCGGCTGGCCCCTCCGGCGCTGGGTCACACAGGCACCGTGAGAGAGTGAAGCCACCTTCCGACGACGAGCCGCTGCATATACTTTCGCCGCTGCTACACCTCTCTCTCTCTTTCCCTCATACTCTCCCCCTATCTCTTCATCTATCTCAAAACGCAGACGGCCTTGCATATTTTTTTCTGATTCGTGCACACTTTCCAATTAGTGATCCCAAATACTCGTTCTCTCCTTCATTCAACTCTTCCGACGACTTGGAAATTCGATAATGGTTTCGCGAGATTCTTTTTAAGGTCGACGCAGCACTCTCTCTACGATGTCCACCACACGAACGGGCGGAAAACGTGTGTGTGTGTGTATATATATATATATATATATATATATATATATATGCGCGCCAAGGACGTAGATACCGCAGGGAGGAAAAAACATATATCCGTTCCACTGTCGTAAACGTAGGATTTTCCGGGGAAAAATTGTATTCGGTCGGTCTAAAAAGTCGTTACGCGGTTTCTTCTTCAGGATCCTCATTAAAATGCCGATTCTGGTGCGAGTACCAGGCAGACGGATCTTAAAGAAAACTATTTTTAGTATAGGACTTATTAATTCGCGTCACGTGGATTTTTTTGCGAAGATGCCCTTTCGACGAAACAACGGTGGCCTTGATCCATCGAACGTCTTCAACCCAAAAACCAAGAGAGGTTCGCATTTGTCGCACATATGGTCGCCCAAAAAGAGCAAAATAAATGGCCTATCATTTATTAAACTTGAAAATGCTCGTGAACAGACGTTTAATATTTTTTTGAGCGTGAAAGCGACGACAGAGACGAACATCCTCCGCAGGGTTTAAACCCGCGACCCAAGCAATGGGAGCCAGACATGCCGATCGCTTCCCTAACGAGGCTTTTCTTTAACCTCAA
Source organism: Tanypteryx hageni (assembly GCA_028673005.1). NCBI lineage: Eukaryota > Metazoa > Arthropoda > Insecta > Odonata > Petaluridae > Tanypteryx > Tanypteryx hageni. Next base: position 53,704,488 of record CM054120.1, on the reverse strand, counting down.
TAACCGTTGGTACGGGAAGAGGTACAGAATTCTTGTCGTCACCTCATCTGCAAAACGATTCGACACAAAAAGAAAACTTCTGACCAATTACGTCCAGGGGCGCCGAGTGCAAACAACTTGCCGGGTCCCACTGTACGAACTTTATTCTCTCTATAGGTCTTGGGAACTGACGTAAACCTTATATTCTCTTTCGACAGTAGTGAATATTTTCCCTTTAAAAACAAAATTAAATGTAAATTGAATGACGTCGCTCCGTTTTATTATGCATCCTAGAATTTAGGCACACACACATATATGTAACAAAATATTTTCTGCAACAGCAATGATCTCATAATAAATAAATATAGATACAGCGTATGTGTTATAATTAGTAATAAATATTTATAGATGATGAATTTTCTAATAAAGCGACTTTAGGATAGTAGTACCAAAACCTCAGGCCCGGGCCGCATGAGGGACCTCGGGCCCCGTGGCAGCGACCTCCACTGCCCCCTCTCGACAGGCCTGATTAGGTCTACGGTAGGTCGACTCTATTACCTCCACTCTACTCTAAACCCTCTTCGCCCTGCCCCAAGAACAATTTTGCCCCGATACCAAACTCTACTCCAAACCTTCTTCGCCCTGCCCCTCGAACAGTTTTGCCCCGATACCCAACCAACCTGCTTATCCTTACCCTACCTCGTCCAACGAGCATTTCTTAGTCGAGTCGCTTCCTGACTTCGCCCTACGGCAATTGCTTCGACGTTGTTCCACACGAAAAAAAGAAGGATTCGCAAGTTATCCGAGTCTTTATCCTCCTCTTCCTCTTATTGTCTTAAAATAGCTATTCATTAGAAGTATTTAAAGTCGCTCAAAACTTTCCTTAAAATCTGAGCTCGATTTTCTCCCTCAGTCATTCTTCTTTGTTTCCTTTAAAAGGTTAAGCAAGAGAGTTTTAAGAGAGGAAACAAAGATCCATTCCTTCTTCGATTATAAATATATATATATATAGTATTAAACTACAAACAGCTACGGTGTCAACAGTGTACAAAACAGTTCCGACTCGAAATCCGATTAGGAAAAAAGTTTGTTTGTAAATTATAAATACAATGACTACTTTAAAGGTTGAATAAGAAGCGGAGAGATAAAATTTCGGTATAATGGAAAATTCTGCAAAAGAGAGAAAAACCTTCACAAAATATTTCGGCGCTTGTTTTTTTGTCCTGAAATAAAAGAACTCGGTTTCAATTTCCTCGCGTGCCAAAACATTCGCGGAGAGATGTAATTCGTTTACGTCCCCAAACAAAACGACGGTATACGGACCTGTATAGGTTGAACATAATGTTAATAGGGTTTAAATTGCGTTTACGGGTCGGCGGTTTCAATTTTTTTTTTCGTTTCATTGAGTCTGGAAGACATTAGGCGATTAATCACCCCCTCAGAAAGGCGAATCAACGCTTTCAAATCACTCTTCCAAAGACCTACGGAATGATTTATCGCCAAAGCAATTCCCATCTCGGGGAGAGAAATCCTTATATAACTAAATCCACCGCGTGGCCATCTCGCAAGCCTTTGGACGCTTCCTTTTAAAGAACACAAAAACGGAAAGACGGAAAAATAAAACCGAAAAAATAATCCTCCGATAAGAAAAGGAGCCTCAAAAACCCAATAAAAAAACGAAAAGAGGACCGTGCGAAATATCAGAAAAAGAGGGAAAAGAATGAGATTTGGAGTAATTAGAAAAGGAGATTCTAAATGGGTATACTCCTTCAAGGAGTTCTAACCCACCCACTCCATGCATCCGCACTAATGGCAGCGATTGGTCCAGGTGAGCGGCGGCAATTTAGAAGCAGAAACGAAAAGAGAGAGAGAGAGAGAGTTTCCGATATGATAGAGAATAGAAAAGAAAACAGAAGAAAGAGATGGAAAAAGAGATAAGTACCGCCGTTTCCTCGAACTCTTCCTTTGCACTATTCGTCTCGCTTACTTTCTGTCTTGCCTCTTCTCTCTTTAATTCTCTTAACCTAACTCTTCCTATTTCTCTTTTTATTGTCTCATTCTCAGACTCTCTCATTCTCCATCTCATTCTCTCTCCACTATAATTCTCTCATTCTCAATATCTAATTTTCTCTCTTCCTATTTCTGTCTTTCATTCTCAGTCTCAATCTCTCTTTGTCTCTCTCCGCCTCTTTGTTTACAACTATGTCCCTTTCCATATTTTGCTCTATAATTCTCTCCCTCATTCCCAACCTCGCTCTTCCTCTCTTTCCGTCTTTTTATCCCTCTCTTGCTTTCCCTCTCTCCTTCCTACTCCCTCTCTCCGTCTCTTTCTTCCTCCCTTGCTCTCCCTCTCACTCCCTCGCTCTCCGTCTCTGTCTTCCTCTCTTGCTCTCCCTCTCTGTCTCTCTCTCTTACTTTCCCTCTCCGTCTCTCTCACTCCCTCGCTCTCCGTCTCTTTTTTCCTCTATTGCTCTCTCTCCCTCCCTGTCACTCCCTCGCTCTCCGTCTCTTTCTTCCTCTCTTGCTCTCCCTCTCACTCCCTCGCTCTCCGTCTCTTTCTTCCTCTCTTGCTCTCCCTCTCTGTCTCTCTCTCTTACTTTCCCTCTCCGTCTCTCTCACTCCCTCGCTCTCCGTCTCTTTTTTCCTCTATTGCTCTCTCTCCCTCCCTGTCACTCCCTCGTTCTCCGTCTCTTTCTTCCTATCTTGCTCTCCCTCTCTGTCTCTCTCTCTCTTGCTCTCCGTCTCTCTCTCTCTTGCTCTCCCTCTCACTCCCTCGCTCTCGGTCTTTTTCCCCCTCTCGCCATCTTCTTCACTCTCTTGCTCTCTATTTTTCCCTCTCCCTATCTCTGTATCGTTCTCCCTCTCTTTTTATTATCATCCTATTTCTTCCTCTATCATGCCTCTCGAACTTTTCTTCTCCCTTGTATTCACTTTCCCCTCCCTTTCTCTCTAACTCTCTTTTATTTTCTCTTCCTCAGCGTTACATTTGCTCTTTCTCTCCATCCTGTCACACCAATCCTCTTTCGCTCTCTTCGTCCCTCTCATATTCACTCTCTACCTCTCTTATTTTCTCATTCTCAATCTCTCTCACCCTCTTTCTATCTCTCTCACTGCCGCCTCTCCTCTCTCTATCTCGCTCTCTCTACGTGCCGCCGCAATAAATCCAACTGTGGTGACGGGAAATCAATGGGATAGCGTCGAGACGGGGCCCTGGGCCCCTGGCCGTCGCAGCGACCAACCGACCGACCGGCCAAACTCGGATCCTAAAGGCGGTGTCTTGGAAGCGGCGACCACATTATCCATCCTAATGGAAGGCGGATGGAGGAAAGTGGTGGAAAAAGAGGGAAATAGAAAAGGGAGGAAGAAAGAGAGGGGCGAGGAAAGGGAGTGGGAGAAAAAGTTGAACGTTATAAGACGTGAGGAAAGGTGTGAGAAAAAGCGCGAAGGATAGGGCAAGACGAAAGAAGGAGGGGAAGATAGGTGATTGTGTGGTTGAGAGAGGTGAGGATAAGTCGAATAGGTAGAGGGAAGTAGGGACGAAAATAAATACGATCGAATAGATGGGGAAGGAGGAATCGCAAGGAATGGGAAGGAGGCAAAGATAAAGAGAGACGATAAGGCAGACAGAGCCGAACGCAAAGCTCCGTTTGGATGGAGAAAATAGGAGTAAGAAAACCAAAGGATAGAGAAGGAGAAAGTTTTTGGGGCGAGAAAGAGGTAAATTGATGAGTATCTGAGAGTTGAGCAGGAAGAAAGTGTTTTCGATCCGGGAAAAGGGGAATAGACAGGGAGGAGCTGGGAGAGAAGGGAAGAGAGAGAGATTCTAAGAAGTATGATTGGAAAGGGTTTGTTTTGCCGGTCTCCGCTCCCACTTTAAGACAGCTTCCCTGTATTGAAGTCGATGAGGCGGAGATAACAATGATCGATGAATTCGATTATAGAGAACGTCCACGACGGCTGCAGGATTCGAACCCGTGGCCTCCTTTTTAGGAGGAAGTCATGCGTGGAGAGGTGAGCGGTGAAAGGGAGGCGGTGGGAGGAGAGAGGGAGGGGAGATTGGGAGGGGGAGAGTGGGAGAGAGGTAGTGGAAGAGGGAGAAAGGGAGATAGGGGAGGAGTTTGGGGAATGAAGTGTCCGAGGAAGTGAGAGAGAAATGGACGAGTGGGGAAGAGAAAGAGACAACGAACGTATTTGTTCATAATTAGGAGCCTTGATGAGTCATCAAATTCCCATTGCCGCAAACAAATTATATTTTTCCAAATGCTAAAGACGTGGTCGTGTGTAAGATTACTTAAGTCTTCTGATGTTTCAGGATTCCGCCGCTAGGAACGAAAATTCTTCCTACGAATCGGTTTTCTCGTGTAATGGGAAATTATAACAAAGCAAAATACATCTCTTTACAAAAGCTTTCTCTGAAATGTTGATTTTAATAATGGGTATTTAAGAAAAGGCAAAAATTTTATTCGTCTGCAATGGCATTTTCCTTGGAAAATACACGATATAATAATTTAAGTGAATAATTAAAATTAACGATTATAATAGCCTGAAAATAATTTATTGCTTTCACTTTCCTTATTTCAGAATTTATAAAATGAGCGATATATACGTTTCTTTGTAACATGCCTCGGCGTTTTATTTTCTACATTCACGCTTCGAATAACACGTCCTTACAAAATTACTTTTACAGAAGCAAAACCGATTTTAAAAATAATTTCCAGTCGTTAAAGCCTTTATCAAAATTATTCGTGGAGATTAATTTCTCCCGTACAGTATTCCTTTACTGAAAAATCGGATTACCTTATTCATGCAATTTCCCATAATTCCTATCCTGGTTCAAACGTCAAAATTCCATGACATACAAGCAGAAACCTATTATGCATCGACAGACCAGCACGTTTCTTGGGCTATTTATGGAAAATGAGGGAAAGAAATAAGGTTTCAGCCAACCAAACTACTCCACGGCATGCGTGAAAGTAATGGACGTAAACCTACATTGAGGGAGAACAATCAAATATTTCCTGCCGATTGTAATCCAGACGAATGAGTAGAAATAGCGGTCCAGAATATTGGTTATGAATACGAGGAAAAGGCAATCCGAATAGAAAGAGTGAGAAAACAAGGGCCTAAGCAATAAGAATGAGAATGTGAGGAATGTATCAGGTAAGAAAAAATTTGGAGGGTCCGTGAGATAATGGTTGACAAAAGGAAGAGGACTAACATAGTAGATTAAAAGCTTCAAGTATTTGGAACAAAGGAAACAATTCGAAATGAAGGCGAATGGAAGAAGAATGTAGGTTGAATTAGGTGAGGAGTTAAGTGCAAGAAACGACGAAGGAGTTTGGGAAATGAGAATGCGGAGGTTAAAGAAGGAGTAAAAATTTTCCTTCCACAGAAGGTAGGCGTGAGGGCGGAAGGTGACCTTTCTCATTCAACTCGGAGTTTCCTTACGTGGAAGCGGGAATTACGCCAATTTAATTGATTTATACCAGGAATCATGAAAAAATTCTCGAACCAAACGTCAACTCAAAAATGTTTTACAATTCTGGGAAATAGTAGACTCTTCGGTACCGCATAATACCTATTACACGTGCATCTATGACAATATCATTATTGGTAATTAAAGATAACACAACTTCGCGCATACAATATATTTACAGCCATTAGATGAAAAATTGAAATTCGCATTACTGCTACACAAAAACAGCCTAACCCTTGGATGTGTAACGATAAATGAATCTTCTCGAGATTTTTAATGCATTATTACAAATTATTTCATGATTAGTCTATACAAAACCGGTCTTGGTAGAGGGGTGGTTAGCGTGTCTATCTCCCAATGCAAGGGTCAGGATTCGAATCCTGCTGAGGGCATGGTCGTATGTGCTTGTTCTATATCTATTATAACACATGTAATTGGAGAAATCTGTTTGTGTGAAATAAATTATTATGTAAATAAATTATTATTAAAATTAGGGAAAGCGATTGATGATAATCGAACTCTATATCTGACCCCATGCAAAAAGAATAGCCCCGAGTTAAGTTGGCGCAGTTTACCTCAAACGCATCAATTTCAATAACGCATGGATCGTCCACAGCTACTAAGCTGTCTCGTTCTCGTTGGAACGAGTTTATTTGATTTCGGTTATTACGTTTACTTTTCCCGTGACAAATCACGAACAAATGCTGTGCAATGAAGCGTCCTTGATCTTAACATCGATTTTCCGAAACACCAGTCATTCGGACAAAGGGTTCTCATTTAAATAAATTTGAATCAATCGCTTCATTCATTTGTTCCATGTTTTTCTGATGTAAATATAAAGCGATGAAATTTGTTTTTTGTTCAGTTCTTTCACTTTTAATTTTCTTCATAGTAATTAATAACGCCGTCAGAAATATTTTCAACCGACTGCGTCCACATACATTTACTTTCAACACAATGTAGCAAATCATGGTTTTGTGCAATCATACCGGAATACACCGTAGTGACTTTTTATTAGTGAAACATTTTGAAGTAATTGTTACGTTTTTTCATAAAATTTCAAGCATGTTTTTGTTTAATCTGTTCTATACATTAAATAATAAATATTCAAACAACAACTTTGCATGTAAAGGAATGTCCAAAATCGAAACTTTTAAATTGTCTTTCCCGTGGTTTCCTTTCGATCTTTCTTTTAATCGACCGTCAAAAAGCAACTCATTATAAAATAAATTTCTCCGATACTAATACATGCATATAACGTGCGTACCTTAAAAATATCAGTCGAATCCAAAAATTTAGACTTCGTTATCGTAATTCGTCAACCGAGAATCAATTTATGCGCACATTGACATTTGGGAGCGCTAATATATATTTATTTATATAAGAGCTAATTCGTGTGGCAGGTGAATAGATTGGGCGATTGAATCGGCAACGTTATATTTTTTAGAAATATAATGCGCCAAAACAATCAAGACCAGGAATATTTTCTCTTTTTATTTTTAATTGCTTAAAAAAAGTGCACGTAGCTGGATGATTGTTTCAACACGCCGACGTATTGCACCGCATACACCGTCTACTCTTTTCATTTCCGCCACCATTTTGAGGCGCCATTCAATAACACTAACCTTCTAAAGTTTGTTGAACTCGATAAGCGAGACCCTGCGGGTTGGCCACGACGATCATTTCGAAGACTCGCATTCGGCCTCGGAAACAACGATCGCTCTTCGCGAGACAACGGAAAAAATGTTCCCCTTTTTCTTTTTGAGTGAACGCGTTTGATATTTTGCTCGCTTTTTGACCAGCGACGGAAAAATTATAGACCGAGCCCACGGGAAACCGAAGGACTCATTCGTGTGCTATCGACGCCGACGGTGAGTTAAAGAAACCTAGCTTAACATTAAAGCCGAAGCGACCATAACAGAGGGCGCTTAATTCGTGAACTTCGTAGGGAAGAGATGTAGGCGTAATGAGTTTGCAAAATATTATTTCGGACGAATCCCAAGTTCTTTTTTTTAGCGCTAATTTTTTTTATCGCTCAAAACTTGCGATTTCCGTCGAGAAAATCTACCGCGTATCGATTTTTTTACGATATCTCACTGAATTACTCAAACTTTTGTGTTTCTAACTTGCGCATCCCCAAAGTTTAATTGGTAAGTGACGTCAGCAATAGGGCAGCAGTCAAGTATTGTTTCCGATAAATCCCTAGTATTTATACCGCCTAAATTATTTTCACCGCTCAAAATATGCGAGTCCAATCGAGGAAATTCACTGCGAATCGAATGTTTTTACGATATTTCACTGAATTACTTAAACTTTTGTGATTCTAGCTCCTACACTCCGAAAGTTTGATTAGTGACTTCAGTGATAGGACAGTAGCATGAAAAGATTTGGCACGACCACATTAGCACCGAATACACGTTATATTTTCCACTTATTGCAGCTCAGCTACTTAATTTACAGTTGGCTGCTCTAATCATTGAAAAAAATATCCTCGATTGGCCCGCATTACATATGATATTCCAGCCACTTCTCCAAATAACTTACAAGTAAGTGAGTTTAAAAATCTGAAACTTTAACTTTAAATCAGGTGAATATATCGAAAATAAGATTAAGATTAATATGTCCGGCGTCGCGCGAGATATAATGGACAGGATACTCAAACCGCCGCTATCCATTGATATAATCCTACGCGGCTGCCAAAAGGTTTTAAAAGATTGCAATTCGAAACCTGGATAGCACTAATAGCTGGAGAGAGAGAGAGAGACACGTAAAGAAAGAAGATACGAAAGGCAGAGGCCACCTCCATTTCTTTAACCTTCTCACACCCTTTATACCTCTCTTTCTATCATCCACCCCCCTCCTTTCTCGACCATCGCTCGATCGCTTCCACCCCCTCATCCCATCGCACAATCCATCTTTAATCCCCTCAATCATTATACCGACTTATCTCCCACCCCCTCCTCTACCTATCTCCTTTCTCCCTATCCCAATATCTCCTTCTTCCTCCCCCTATCCATCATTATCCGTCCATTATCCAGGACGGCTTACCTCTTAGGATCATTTCCCTTAATTCTTCTGCCTATCTCCCTCTCTCTCTCCCTCCTTCCCTTTCCCTCTCTCCGCATTCCTCCCCTTTAATCTCCGCCCGACCTTTTCCCTTTCATTTCCAACCACTTCCTCTTCTCCAAACATCTTTATTTTTTTTGTTCTACTATCCCTTTCACTTTCTCATCTTTCTCTCCCCCTTTTCCTTTCTATCTCTCTCGTTCACTTTCTCTCGTCCCGTCCCCTCGCTCCCTCTTGTTTCCCCTTCTCGTCCTTCCCTCCCTCCCTTGGGATCGATCTGTCAGGGAGAGAGAGAGAGAGAGAAGAAGAGAAGGGGAGCATCCCTTGGATTGGCGGGTAGCCGAGGAGGCACTCTCATTGGCTCTCAAATGAACGCCGCGTGAGAAGGAAGATTCAAAGGGATACGCTCTCATTCTCTCTCCCTTTTTTTCTCTCTCTTCTCCGACACACACACACGCACCCAGCATCGCGTTCCACGTGCCGCTTAAACGACGGATATGAATGCGTAACTATTGCTCGCAGGACTCGGTCGGTATGGCAAAGTGAAGCGGTGGTTGCGGAGAGAGGTAAGGGTTAGGGGAACGGGAGAGGCATGGATCCAGGTACGGGAGATGGAAAGGGGAAAGGGTTTTTACGAGGAAGGAGGGGAGCAAAGGTGGAAATGAGGATAGACGAAAACGAAAGCGAGAGAGAGGGAAAGGGGGTGAGGCGTAATTTGCGGGTTGGAAGGGAAATGGTTTTTCAGAGGGAAATGGGGATGGGGGAAGGGTTTATAATGAGAAGGGTAATTGAAAGGAGAGAGAGGAGTTTCGAGATTTGAGGGGGAGAAAGAGAGCGGGAGGGTTATTTTTAAGGAGTTGAGAAAGAGAAGGAAGAAATCGCGAAAGAGAGAGAGGGAGAGAGAAAGAGCGTGAAAGAGGAGTGGTATGAAAAGGGGAAAAGTAGGCGGTATAAAGGAGGCAAGAATTAGGGCGAGAGAGAGAGGGAAGGCGAAGAGGGTGCGGGATAATGGTAGGGAAAGAGGTAGGTGGTGTGGGTGAGGACGGTTGAGGAGGGGAGGAGGAGGGGAGGAGGAGGGGAGAGGGAGGGAGAAGCGAAAGGGAGAAGAGGGGAGGGCAACGGTGGTATCGATCGTGGGGTCTGCTCCGAGATGGTGCACCCCGCTGCCACCCTCACAACACATGATTTGCACTATACGCCTCGCCTCCTGCGTTCCCCCTCGCCTTCCGCCATCCCTTTCCCCAACCCAACTCGACCACTCCCCCACCCCGACCCACCACGCCCCCTCCCATTCCCAACGCCAGAGGTCCGCCAGGTTGACCTGAGAGAGAGAGGAAAAAAGAGAGGGAGAAAGAGAGAGAGAGTCGGCTGTACCGCGCCGAGAGATCCGACCCCCTGACCCGCATTCCGCCCCGGATGTTATCCAATAATCTCCCCGGCAAGGAATTAAATGAGAGAGTTGCTTCCAAGGAATTATGTTTCCATTGCACCTTTCTATTTCCGGGGCGGTTCTCTCTCTCTCTATATATATATATATATATATATATATATATATATATATATATATATATATATATATATGAGTAGCACGGTCACGTTCGCAAAACGGAAAGTACCGAGCGGGGATGACAATAATGATAATAAAAAAGGGGTAATTTTTATTGAAAATTTCGAAGGGGGGGGGGAGGGTTCATGGAGTAATTAAAAATGAATGAATTTTGGCCCGGAGTCCGGCGCCGAGGTTTTTTGTCTCGCGCGTCCGAGTGCAAAATCGTGTAAGTGATTGCATTTTCATAGTTAAGTGCGTCGAGAGGGAGAGAAAATATTAATCCTTCGAAGTGAGTTTCTCGATTATGAGGGAGATAGTTCGACGCGAGACTGATAATCTCCATTTCCTATGTTTGACGAGTTATGTGCGTTGTGAGAGAGATATATGCTTAAGAGAGAGAGAGTAATTAAGATAGGATTTATAATGAGAAAAAGTCAGCTAAAGCAAACGCAAAAAATCAGTCCACGATTTTTAAAGGAATATCTTCCTTTTTTTCATCGATGGGATCGTAAATAATCTCAATAGAGATACTATCGGCTGTGTGTAAAACGAGTAAAATGTTAAATTAATATACTATTATTTAGGAAGCCAAAGGCAGAATAATGCCGAAAGGCTTCCTTTCCATTATTATAATGTATATATATATATATATATATATATATATATATATATATATATATATATAACGTTATAGAAAATAGTGGTTCTGCGGTAGTAATCGTTACGCGTGAATATTTATTGCGACAGTAACTCTCTTTATGGCTTCTGAAGCCACAAAAACTTTAGTGGAGATAAATCACCATGAGTGTATAAAAATGAATTACGACATTCTTACCACACTCACATAGTACATTCATGGGCATTTAGGCATTTACGGAGATCACTACTTCCTTAATTGTTCAAGTGGAAAAGTTCTCCTTGTGTATTTATTACGAACTAAACAAATTTAAGATATTTATGGATATATTTATTGGCTCAATTCCGAAATTAATGCCTGTTTTTGTAACAAATGGAATTTTTGCCTTTTATCCTCTCTCTAATTGAAATTTTTGTTTTACGCCTAAGCTTTTAACCACGATATGCTGATAAAGTATTTTAAACGACTTTTCGAGAGCCCTCATTTAAGCAATAAACAAGATTGCTACATTTAATCAAAACTTCTAAAATTCACGAACGAACACCTAATTATCAAAAATGAAAAAATAAGCATTTGTCTTAAGTTAGGTATATCAAATAACGATAACAAGATTATAATGAAGCAAATGCATATTTTGACTACCATGAAGCCGTCTTCAGCGGTGATTCACCGTAAGTAGATTCCAATGCTGGCCAGAACGCGACATAGTGTTGATTTCGAAAGCTACGACTTTTGCCCACTTTTGCTGTTTTAGCGAAATGACTTCTCGAGCATCCAAAATGGCTAATTATTTTGGTCCATTCTGATTATTTCGGTATGTCACCTTTCATATGAAACGAAACACAAAAGGGAAGCTCTAGAATACAAATGATCTCTTCACTCCAACAAAAATTTCCAAATGGAAAAGCATATGTCGGCGCAGTCGGTCTCTATTTCGTATGTGAGGCTAGCCATCATAAGCCTAAATATATACCTACACCTCCACCAAAACACGTCTCCTTGTCTGTCAACGCCCATAACATGCGTGCAGGACCTTCTACATGTCCCTTTCACAAATGACAGGGTCATAAAAGGAAGATAGCGTAGAGCAGTGGAAATGGATGAAACGCGTCAGAGGCAATGGGCACCAAATATATTCCCCATCTCTATCACAACACGAGCACGCGAGGGTTAAATATGATTGGGTAAACAATCTGAATCCGAGTATAATTGAAAAGGCGAGAGGGAATACATTAGAAAAATGGAATTCGTTTTCATTTAACTAAGTTTTCCATTAAAGGTTGGAAATTTGATAAATTGAAAAGCATTCAATATTGAGCTTATAATTTACATTGTCAGCTTTTTGCCTCAAAATTGTATTAAATTATTAATAAATAAATAATTATTAATAGAAGGAAGAATTTCTACAACAAATGACCTTCAATATTTGAATAAAGTAATAGGTATGGTAAATATACCATCAAAAGCGAGACATTAGGAGAGCTTTTCTATCCAGAACCAAAGATATTTTACACGTAAAGCTTGAAATAGTCCCAATAACGGACGCAATTCTAAAATTGGACAGAAAATATATCCATACGCGATCGAATTTTCGCATCTAAAAGTTATTCTCTTCTTAGTAGAGCTGAAAAACGAATACCGTAGAATTTGGAGAAAAATCTGCATTTAGTCAAACAAAACATATTTCAAAAGCACGAAACTAGCAATGAAGGTTAGGTCACAAGGCAACCTTGTACACATAGGATGTAAGGAAAAGGTAAGTCAAACAGTGTGTCATTAATATCTTTTATAAATGCTTATGTTTTTCAGATGGAGAAGCGAAAAAAAATCACGCATTTGAAAATGAAAATGATGATCAAACAATACATTCGTTTAAAAGGTAAACTAGCCTGATACAGGATAAGTAAAAGAATGAGAAATGACTATGGCCTACGTTTTGTCGGAAAGTGACATAACAATACAATATCTACAATTTTGTACAAGAGGTGTTCAAATTTGCCCTGGACTTTATTTTTTCTGATCATAATTGGCAGCCGTGTAAGATTTTTAGCACGTGTATGTTGGCTACTCGCATCAGCAATCTTCACTTGCTTGCAGCAACAAATGACAGGTGTATTCAACATGGAAGCCAGTGATGTACCGAACTCGGTTGCGCAAGGAGGGTGTAAAGGCGGCTGAGATTCATCGCAGACTTCAAGCACAGTTTAAGGATGAGGAGATATGTATATTTTTGCTTCAGGCCCTAGCGCCTTTTTAAGAATTACCTAAAATACCGAAAAAAAATATTATTAAAATTAATGCGGCGATAACCCCTCCCTTGTATCTTCTCAAATAGTTGGAAGTTATATAATTTTATTTTGTAAACTGGCAGCCAGGTTGAACTGATTTTTAAAATAATCATTGAAGATTTTTATTAATGTACATTTCCCAATTAGAAATTTTAATAGTACATATATAATATACTAGTAGTTGGTGCTTGCATTCTGCAAGCATATCATCTCAACAAAAAAAACATGCATTTTTCATATTTCATCATTACAAATATTTTTTTAATTCTAAATATTTCAACTCCGGAGCGATTTTCGTTTTTCCCTTATGTAAAAATAATAGGTTAAAACAATCCCAAAACTTTGCAATTTTAAGAATTTTATACTTTCTGCATTATGAGGTACTAATGCTACACATTTCTGCCAAATTTTAAAGTTGTAGTACTTCTAGAAGTGAAATAATATTTTTCCAATTCTTTAAATTTTAAACATTTTTAACGGCCTCCGCAATATATTTATGGAGAGATTCAAATGTTTATTTGTGTAAATGCACTACTCTGTACATAACTTGAAAATTTCAGCTCCCTATCTCATCCCGTAATGTCTAAACAGTTATCTATTTGTTTAAATTTTATGAATTTTTAACTGCCAAAGAAATTAAATTATCAAAATTTGTATAATCCCTATTTCGTTTTTTTACGAATTCTACTAATGAAAAAATTTTTAACTCCGTAGCACATGCGAAAATACATAAACCATGAAAATTTGTTTAAACAATTGCGAATTTTTAGCGGCCGCATTGTTTAACTTTTTCATGAATTTCGTTTTCTCTAGTCGGTTTTGCACAAAATCCTACCTATGAAAAAAATTTCGAATCTCCAGCACATTTGGAAGTGCCTAAACATTAGTATCCTCCTATATATATGTATGTTATATCCTCCTCCTCTGTAAGGAACGTCTATATATAATGATAGACCGACGGATGGACATGCCGAAGCTAATTAGCATGGCAGAGAAATGCACCAAAAACATTTCTGGTAATTGAAAAGCCTTCCAAAGATAGCAATGAATGATTTCACCATAGAAATATACATAAAATTTAAAAAGACTGGTTGTTAATGTCAACTATTTTTACAGTAACATATTTATTAGTGCGATGAATAATCAGCACGTAAAATTATATCACTGACGGTAAGTTCAAGTAAATAACTTTTCTCCTTCGAATACTCGATACATTTTCTATTTGCTCCATTCTTATTGAGCATAGTATAAACATATTGTTTTAATTTCCAGAGATTTCTCCGTAAATATTCATTCAAGCAATTTATTTTCTCGTCATGACAGAATACATTTCCAAAAATAACTACAACTACTTCAACAATATCTCAAATAATACAGTTAATTTTAATGGAATGTAATAATTCGAATGAATCCGTTGAAGTTTCTTTTGTGAAACTAAACAAAATCGTTAAAAATGGCTGAATATTTGAACGCCTAGGTCTGTGTTTTTTGCGTGTATACAAGCAGGAACACGCACAAAAATTCAAATCACTACATAATCAACGTCAACTACTCCTTTGAAAAAGCAATGATTAATTGACCGAATAAAAGATATAGGCTTCATAAGACTTCCGCGAAACATCTGGAGCAGTTTTATAAACGTTTCAAAATCTTCGCTCCTTTTAGAAATTTCCAGTAAAACAAAATTCTACAATCTTTTTCTCTTTCTCCGCACGACCCCTATAAAACCGATCCATTTTAGCTTCCCCCGTCCGCCCTAGCTTTGCCACTGTCCATCATATCTCGAATTTTTGCCAAAGTAGATATTTCTATAAATAAGGCGTTGAATTCCAGACCGAAACATTTTTTTCCCTTTGAGAAAGATAGAGCTTCGTGACACGGTATACTTAAGTAAGTATCGAGACTGGCGGCCATTCCAAATGAAAGGGAAATGAAGGTTTTTTCAGGCACCGATATCCTTTGCGGGTTTTTTTTATATTCTACCCATTCTCTCCCCGACCCCCTCCGAAAAAACCCCGTCCAACTCATAAAGACTCATTCCATCCACATACACACAAAAGGTTTCGAAAACACCCAGAATTCTCTTTTCTTCCCACTCCCTTCCTCCCTCTTCTCTCTTTATCCTGCCAACCAATTTCAATTCTCCAACGCCATTCTTCCGTGTCCTTTTGCTATAGCCTTCCCCCTCCCCCCCGTTAAGACCTCCCTTATCAGCCTCTCTTCTTCTCCATTCTCCTTCCCTAGTTCATTCCACGTCTCTCCCAGCCCCTCATCTCCCTGGCCTGCGCGTACGCTAATGAGGGCCCAATGCCAAAGCGACGCTCAGAGCCGATCATTCCCTGTCCGCTTAATTTACCAGTAGAAGAGGATAGGATGGAGATGCGGAGGATGGAAGGGCACAGGAATTTTTAAGGCCCCCCCAAAGAGGAAACGGTGAGAGGGAGAGGGAGTGTGGGGAGGGAGAGGGGGGATGGAGAGGAGGAGAGAAAGAGAGGGAAGGGAGAGAGGGAAGGGAGAGAGGGAAGGGAGAGGGAGAGAGGGAAGGGAGAGGGAAGGGAGAGAGGGGCGGGAGAGGGAGAGAGGGACGGGAGAGGGGGAAGGGAGAGAGGGACGGGAGCGGGAGAGAGGGACGGGAGAGGGGGAAGGGAGAGAGGGACGGGAGCGAGAGAGAGGGACGGGAGCGGGAGAGAGGGACGGGAGCGGGAGAGAGGGAAGGGAAAGGGAGAGTGGGAAGGGAGAAGAAGAGAAGGAAGGGAGAAGAAGAGAAGGAAGGGAGAGGGAGAGAGGGAAGGGAGAGGGAGAGTGGGAAGGGAGAGGGAGAGTGGGAAGGGAGAGGGAGAGAGGGAAGGGAGAGGGAGAGAGGGAAGAGAGAGGGAAGGGAGAGGGAGAGAGGGAAGGGAGAGAGGTAAGGGAGAGAGCGGAGATAGAGGAGGAGGGAGAAGTACAGAGGAAGAAGTAGAGAGGGAGAAGTAGAGACGGAGAAGTAGAGAGGGAGAAGTAGAGAGGGAGAAGTAGAGAGGGAGAAGTAGAGAGGTAGAAGTAGAGAGGGAGAAGTAGAGAGGGGGAGGGAGAGAGGAGGATGAAGGGAGAACAGGATGAGGGGGAGGGAGAGGGGAGAAGGGGGAGGGAGAAAGGAGGGTGACGGAGAGAAAGGGAGAGTTAGAGGGAGAGGTAGAAAGGGGGAGGGAGAGAAATGGAGGGAGAGAAGAGGAGTGAAAGAAGTGGAGGGAGAGAAGGGGTGGGAAAAAAGGGGAGGGAGAGTTAAAGAGGGGGAGGGAGAGACGGGAGTTGAGAGGGCAGAAGGGGGAGAGGGGGTGGGGGAGAGAGGGGGGGGAGAGGGTGGGGGAGAGAGGGTGGGGGAGATAGGGTGGGGGAGAGTGGGTGGTAGTGCAAGTGGCCCTACGTCCCATGAGGGTCGTGTACCTCGCAAGTACTGAATCGAATATCGTGATCTGTTCGATCATAACGGTTGACTGCTTGACCCAATTTCCCCTGCCCTCCTCATCTGCAGAGTCTTTCCAATCCTCACTTCCCTCATCCCGACGATCCCTCTCTCCGTGCCGGTGCTGCCTTGGCCCGTGAAAAACACGCCCTACTCAAAACTTCTTCGATAAATTCTGCAACGTGGAGGGGAGAAACGATTCCGACCCGAATGCGAACCTGGAAGGAACGGCGTAGGAGAAGTTGTGGACAAGGGCGAAACATGTTTCTATTCTTTGAGGTCGGACTCTGAAATAGGGATCGGATATATGATATCCCACGGAATTGATGCGTTTTTTATCAAACAGCGTCACGATTAATCTTTTAATTTTCGTACCTGCCATGTGAATCATTAGAGCTATTAAACGGCGATCCGTCTTACGGTTGATGACGCACGTGACTGAAATTCCTCTTTCTCGATCTAGGAAAGCGGAAACCGCGTGGGTTATTAGTTCTTATCTGAAAATTCTTCTTCTTAGAAATTTAAAAAGAGAGAAAACGAGACATTTTAAAGAGATATACATCAAACTACGTTTGTATTTTCTCTTATCATCATGGGCAGTTTGTTATAAACGCTCTTTTATTGATATAATAATCCAAGAGGTTGATTAGCCATAAATGCATACATACAATACAGTTCTATTATTGAAATTAATAATTCGCCCTAATAACAAATTACAAATGAGAGAAACACCATTATATACCATTGTATATCATTACAAAGTATTACTGTGGTGTGGCATTGGCGGAGAGGTTCGAGTGTTGGCCTCCCAACGGTCCCAGATTCGAATCCGGCAGGGGTCGGTCGGATTTTTCAACCTGGGATTGTCTCATCCCCTACTTGTGTGCTTTGAGGATACCACATAAGGGAGGTTAAGATGTTGGCCCCTTGGTGCTCTTCGTAAAAATTAAGCTAATGCCGGCACTGGGTTTCCTTCCCTCTTGTGTGTCTGGTGTGTAAGGAGTTATGGCTATAATAACCCAAGAGGGTTAATTAGCCAGACATTCACACAAACAAAGTAGTACTGACAATATTTATGATGCGATAAGATTTTAAATACAAGTTTCGAATATTCTTTATATTATATAATTCAGGACTTGTAAGCGTAAGAACGTGACGGACTATTCGTCTAATTAAACCGCATTTCAAGTTCAAGAACAAGCACATAAAAATACTTGTATCAGGTATCTCCAATAGCCGCAACAAGGTTATAAAAACAGATACGCATTTCGGCTACAAAGCAGCCGTCTTCAGTGGTAATTCATCTAAAATACAATTAGAGATAAGTATTTTTTTGTGCTTACTCTTAAAATTTTCAGCTATAAGACGAGATAGATAACTCGCCATTTCAAGTCATTTAACCTTTATGTGAGCGACATGGTACCAATGTACCAATCGCGTTTTTTTAAAATTCATATGAAAGGATTAAAATATCCGGATGACCTTCCGGTTCTTCTTCTAGCTAGTGAAAAAAACACATTTCACGGAAAAAAGTCTTTAAAAAGTTATTAGAAATATTAAATTTTTGGGTCTAAATTTGTTTACCCCCATCGTGAGCGGCATGGTACATTTGTACTAGTGAGTTATATCAGAGTTAGTAATGAGGGTTTTTGAGGAACAATTGGCACTGGAAACACTATATTTTTTAGAAAAGCGTTTAAAGAATTAAAAGCAAATTACAATGTGCATGAACAACATTTCAAAATTGAATTATAGTGCTCGGCGCAAACTGGACGGTTGCAGATAGAGCATGCCTTTCGTGTTTTCCGGTAGCTTTTAGTTGACCAGCATATATAGCATGTACCAGTGAACTCCCGACGCCTGCTGGTGCCTTCTGCTGCTGTATCAACACCATCTGGAACGAACACCAAAGTTCTTCCCAGCATACATTCAATGCCAGATTTGACGGCGAAATGTTGACAAACGCAACGATTTTTTGAGCGCTCTTCAATGGATGGCATTGCTAACATCTTGCCTAGATCCTTCAGGAAAATATGGCGGATATCAGTGTCCTCTGCATCGCCGGATTTTTTTTCCGTGTATATTATGTAGGCTGCAAGGCTGGCTATGTCTATCATATCGTAGAACATAGCTAATGGCCACCGTTTAGTTCGCCGTTTCATAGTGTAGTGTCAGACCATTTTATCCATGGTGTCAACTACTCCTTTTACACTGTTGTAATAATGTATAATTTCGGGCTTATTTTTGGGGCCATTTACATTTGCCATGTAACGCATTGTCGACAACAAGACTACACATTTCATTTTTTTGGGCAGGTAGGAGACAATAGTGCCTTTGTCTTCACTAAATCCAAACAGAGACAACAATGGTTCACGAGATTTGTTTGCCAACATTTCTGGAGGAATGTAAGGTTTACTCTTCTTCTAAGTGGCCACTATGGAAAGATCCCATGACATCAGAAGTGGAGCTAGAGGCAGCGTCGTGAAGAAATTATCCATAGCAATATTTCTGCCAGTGTTTTTATATCTATAGCATAAGTCTTTTACGACACACTCTCCTTGATTTACTTCACATCCCGTTATGGCTTTGCCTTTGTATATTTCACCGAAGAGCGGGTATGAGTTGCGGGCGTCACACACCAACCAAATCTTGATGCCATATTTGGCAGGTTTTGATGGAATGTATTGTGTGAACCTAGTCCCCCCTCGGTAAGGAAACAGTGAGGCATTCCGATGGCAAGTAATGCGATTTCAAGTTTACGTTTAGTATAAGCCATAATTCTGATATTGGAGCTGCCAGGCGCTCGGATCTGGTTGCTTCATTGTCGAAGCGAATAAATCTAGTTATTTGTTTGAATCGGTTGTAAGACATAGTTGCACGGTACAGTTGGAATGAATCTGTTTTTCCAAAGTTCTGTGATGTGGCGAACACCGGCCTTGATCAAAATACCTAGGAAACCATCGAACTCTTTTGAAGAAATATCCTTCCACACTTTTGGGCCATTTGTTAGGTTTTTGGAATTCCATTCTGTATAAACTCTTCTTGCTTTTTTGTTTGTTTGATTGATGATTATGTCACACATAGCATCGTTAAATATGCACTTGAAAGTATCTCGAACCGACAGCTTTTCAGTTGATCTTATTGGTCCAGCTTTCTGACGGAGAATGCTGTGTCTTAACGGTTGCTGGATGGCAGGCGTTGTACGATTCCAAATTGTATTGTCTTTGCCACGGAAAACATGTTCGTCGGATGCAGTTTCTTCGTTATTATCACCATCACCATTGCTACTATCGTTGTCATCAGCCATTTCAATTACGAGATTTGTGTCAGCACGTGCATCTTCGACATCAGATTCTTCTTCATTGATATGTCTAGGCTGCGTTGGTAATCATTCGTCGTCTGATGCGTCATCTTGAAATACCTCAGGATCGTTTTCAGATTCGTTTTCGGAATCACTCAACAGTTGTCTAAAATAATCCTGTTGCTGCTCATAAGTCATCCTGTAAATAAAATAAATAATTACATAAATGACTCCATTCCTAAGTAAGCACAATACACAATGTACAATATTATTACCTTCAGAATTGAGCAGTTGAGACTTCTTTATTGTCGTCAGCATATCGATGAAATTATCACTTACACAATATTCAATATATATATATATATATATATTCAGTATATAATATTCACAACTAAACGAAACTCGATCAAGTTGTACCACGTTATTCAATATGTTCCACTGCACTAAACAAGTTCAACAGCTGCTTACCCACAAATTTACGGTATAACTATTCGTAACTGACATCTGGCGGCGAAATTCGCTACTAGAATAGAGAAGATGCATAAGGTTGGTAACGCTTACTGCTTACTATAACATTGTGGTACGTTTGTATCACGTCGCTCCCTAACGTGTAATTTTCTACCCGCTCACATAAAGGTTAATACATTCACTTCACAGCAATAAAATTATCGTTATTCTTGATTCCAATCACAAACATATCTTTCAATATCCCGCTCCTCTTACGTACGTTATCAAAGTTACAGTAATAACAGCTATGAATTAAAAAGTTAAAGTTATGTGTGGGTGAATAAATTTTCTAAGCTTAGGATAGATATTGATCGATTAGCGAACGCTTAAGATACTTTTGAGCAAAATTAGCCATATAAAAAGAAGTAGATTAAGACGAGCGATGAAAAACATTTAAGCCGCCCAGCAACGAACTTTGCTATAACTCGCAACTGCGATATCTGTGTTGTGTTTGCCTCTTCGTCCACCTTAGCCGACTAGTTAAGCACAGTCGTGATTGAGGCAAACTGAAAGACGGCTATGATATCGCCGACAGCTTTCTAAGGAAAGGATCGATGCCTTCGAGTGTTTGCGTGCGTGTGGACATATATAAGGATAATTTGTCCCGAGTCGACTGCGAATAACGGATTCATAAGGCTGAGGGACGTATGGTGACGTTATTTTGTGTTGGAAAAATGGTAAGTAAAATGTAGACGTGCTAGAGGCATTGAGTGACAAAGAGAAGGATGCAAAAAACATCGAGGAGGGAGAGGAGAAGATACGAGACGAAAGCAAGGAAGAGAAAGATAGAATGGAAGTTAAATGAAAGAAAGAAGAGAGAAGGGAGAGAAAGAAAAAGAGGGAAAGGAGAAAGGGATAAAAAATACCGAAATAAATCTTTGAGATAATTAAAACAAGAGATGACCTATAGAGATCGTATTATTGTTTTTGTGCGCAGTCAACTATCTTGAACATTTGTCGGTACAAAATCACACACCAAACGCTGGAGAAATGACATATTTTTTAGTGAGAAAGGCCTACTCATTCTCTTCCACATAAAAACTTTGTATTTCCAAAATAAAATTTTTAAACGAGCCTTCTTTATTATATATTCATGACTGATTTACTGATAAAATACACAGCTAAAGGGGTTAAAGGTTAAGTCGATGATAAAGGTCGGAATGTAGGAGTAAGAGAATGAAAAAAGGAAAATAAAGACGAAAGAAAACGAAGTGCGAGAAAGAGATGGAAAAGCCTCGAAATAAAATATTTGTGATCCTGTTTCTTTGAAAAAAACATTTCTAGATTGTGGGAATCGCAATTTTTTAACAGCTGCTATATTAGCCTTATTTCGCGTTTCCGTTATTGAATTCAAGTCTCATAAAATCCTTGCGAAGTTATACCTGAATTGCATTTTAAATGGGTAACGATTGAACTGAGAACTTGTTATTCTGGTGTATCTGTCGCCAGATCTATATAGTTTTCCTTTTTCATGTCACTTAAATGTGTTCTAAGTAAAGAAAAAAATTCCTGAATAATACAACAGAACATGTTTACACATTTCACGCCGAGAAATTTAAATATTAGGGTTTATGAAAAATTTCAATGTTATAATATGACAATTAGCCGAATGTAATGAACCTATCAGAACCACAGCTCGACTCCACATATAAAAACTCCCGAAGAACATAGGTTATGCATATTTGATAGTTTAAAGAGTAGATAATTAAAAAGTTTTAAACTAATTACAATAATTTTATCCAATAGAAACGATACGATAATGATACATAAAATATTTGCTGATATGCTTTTCATTCTCGATCCATTTGTATCCTCACGCACATTCCACACTGAGTAGCAATTGCTGTAAATCGGCGGAATGTTAGTCTTTGATAACGATGTTATCACTTGCGGTAGTTACTGACAACAAGCACATCGACCGATGTCACTGAAATATCATTAGTAGCGAGAGTAAAGCATCGATGTTTACCGTTTCGACCTTTGGGAGACGAAAGAGATGGAGAGTAGTGTTTTCCAATACTTTCGAGAAGACGCACGGTGTAAACAATGGAAGTGGTTAAGAATATTGTTTCCGAGGCAAAGAGATGTAGTGCCTACGCAGAGAACCTGTTTCGAATGCGGATACGCGTTATACCAATTAAAAACATTTACCTGCCATTAAAATAGTTTGTTTTTGATCCTCAATGAATCGAAATCTAATCCCGGCGTAATGTATGCCGTAATTGAATCAATTACATATTCGTGCACGCGACGGACTATGAGAAATTTAAGATTTTATCGTGTTAAATTAACGAGTATTTGGAAAAAGGAGTTCATGTAGATGATAATTTTAACAGTTAAGCCAAAAATTATCATTTTATCGATACAGTTTGCAGTACTCGTTTTATAAGATATAATTGAGTCATGGTCATTCAATACGGATTAATCTGGTATTTAAATTGGTTAGTTGAATGAGGGCCTAGTAATTACTTTTCATTATATTCATAACATTATTAATTATAATTTATTTAATTAACTATTTAACACAGAATTTTATATGTGGCAAAAGAATAAAAATATTAGAAAATAATGACGCTGGATTTATTGCAGCTTCTTTACATCGATAGAACATTTAAATCATCGCAAAATACTTAATTACATCGGTAAAAACGAAACAAAACTACAGAATTTTGATAAATTAGGAGAACGAAAATTATGAAAATTGAGATCTATTTCATTATTTGTAATAACAAAATGTTCATTACAAAATCTCCTTAGATTATATAACATAAATAAATGCTGTTCTATAGCAGGTTAACAAAATAATATACCTTCGAAATAACTGCAATTAGAATAAATACAGTGGTATCATTAAACAATGCATCAGGTATGTCAGAGACTTAATTGTTATATACAAATATAGTCTTTTGATTTTGAGGTAGTGAAAATCGATTGTCCTGTTGGAAACTATTTAGCCAAATTTGATGATGAATCTAAGCATCAATACTAAATGAAGAAGATAATACGAATTAAGAAATATCAATTTTAGAAAACAAAACCCCTATAACCATGAAACTTTATTTCTTCTCTAAGTAGCATTACAAAACATATCCTTATTTCTGTTTATTTAACCGATTATGCTCAATAGAGTATCAAATTTCTTCTCGTATTTTTTCTACTCAAACATCAAATTGAATTAACCTTCAATAGTCCACGCGCTACAATAACTTTCAGTCTAGAACCTACTTTTAAAAAATCATTTTGGTAAAGAATACGATTAAGTTTAGTGTCCAAAGAGATTAGTTCAACATTTTAAAGGAATTACGTAATATAGTTTATGTTGATAACAAAAGGTAACTTCATTATCAAATTACCACATTCCTAAACCATATTAAAAGAGAACCATTATCTTGAAAGACACTTTGGGGCAAATCAAGCTAATCTCTAGCCTAGATTTACATAATTTCGAATTTCGATTGTTATTTTCAACTTTCGTCCTACGCAAAAATTATCCATGGCAAATACTGGAATTAAAGTCATTTAAAAATACCTTTTATCTTGCTAATTTCGTCACAACAAAGGTGGCTCGGTAATTTCATTTGACGTAAACCACAATTTCGCGAAGTAGCCGAAGAAACTTTGTGAACAAATCCCAACCAACTTACACGAGCCTAACATTTGACAAAATGCAGAAAGGTAACCTCACCAGAGTGCATTTTCTAACTGCGTACGAATCACACAAACGCTCGCCACACTTCACGCACGAGACATCTTGCGAGGAAATTAGATAAGACGAGGAGAAAAAGGAAGAAAATAGAAGACAGAAGGAGAGAACTACGACGGCGACAAACGCGCATCAACAACGCATTCCTTCCCCATTCGCTCTCTTTCACGTTCTCTCAAAACCTCTCCCCTACACCCGTCTCCCCCCCCCCGCCTTGCAGTATTCCTCCCGCCTCCCCCTCCGCCCTCGAAACAGAGTGAGAGAGGGGAAGGAGAATATTGGAAGAGGAGGGACGAGAGGGCGAGCGGGGCAGAGGTTGGTAAGCGCGGCGGGATAGAGGCAGCCGTAACGGGGAACGGGAGGGTATCTCGGCGCCCGCCCGGGTCAGCCAGCATCTCCCTTTGTCTCCGACGGGAGGCGGCGTTGGTGGCGGCGGCGGCGTCACTTCCGGGCCCCTTTGCCTTCTGCCCCCCGGGGAATGCATTGTGCTCCTCTCCCGACGGATCGCATGAGTGTACTATTCCGACAGCGGATTAAAATCTCAAATAACTCGCTGTTAGTTCTCGTTAGCAATAACCATTGGCGCCGTGAGGTTCTGTGCAATGCAACCCGCACGGCATACGAGTAAGATGGGTCGCCTATACGACAGGGTGAGGACGAAAAGCGGGTTTGTTGCATGTCGCTGTCGTTCCTCTCGACCGCATTGGGAGATAAGGATGCAAATTTGCATAAATTAGTGATTAATCAGGCCGGTCTTTGCTTGACGGTATACACACACACACACACACATATATATATATATTTTTTTACCTGTGTCACTTCGACACCCCCCGCAGCTCGCCTACCTTAAGTCATCTTATTGGTGAGTGCTCACTGGGCTTCCTTATCCCAACATCTTGTTGCCATCCAATTATCCCACTTACCTTTCCTCTTCCATAAGCATATATATATATATATATATGAATTCGTCCCTTTAGATCCGAATATTGAAATAAAAGCATTAAAATCTATAGACTTCCGTCGATTTTTCATCCGTTTTTGTAGCAAAAATCATTGCCGTATTACAGGGAATTTTCGAGAAATTTAAGAGATGCATGGACACAGAAAAGTTATAATTTGAATAAAAAAATATATAACAAATGTGAGGGTTTATCTGATTCTATAATGGCATACCGTCAATCCAGTAAATTCACCTCGAAGAATAAATACACGACATATTAACAACACCAACACAAGATATTTAATAAAATATACTAACGAAATTTAAGTATCTATGATACGAGATAAGCATTATTAAACCGCGCAAATATTCACGGAAGAGATTTCAGAGTTGTGGAAGCAAAAACTATTATAAATAAATATGGGATGAATGTGACTGCTCCCAGAAAGTGGAAGACGGTGAGAGTTGTTATTTTGAGGTGTAAAGAAAGGGAGAGGAATGAGTGTTTTCACTTCTCGTTAAAGGATAAAACGTCAATAAATGCGTCTGCGTTTTCTGGAGGAGGAGTGGGGATTCTTAAGTGTAAATGCCGAGCAAATTCTCGATACAGAATTTTCAGGGAATGTGATCGTAAAACCACGCAATTCCCAAGAATCATTCCATGGCTATATTAAAGCGAGTATTTCAACATTTCGGGCTAGCGGGTTTTTATAAAAATAACCGTGCTAGATGTGCTTCATTTCGGTGTTTTATTTTTATCAAAATCAATTGAATTATGCCCGTTAATATTATATTAAATATTTTATAGAAAATCACACAGTACAATTTTGTTTTACTTCTATAAAATTACTCTTTCCTCCAGTATTTAATTAGATTTGACTTAAACTCACCTGAATTAGTATTCCAAGATATTTTGCGTAATTTAACATTTCCCAAAACATAATAATAAGAAAAAATTATGAAGATGTAGTTTTTACGGTAATTGAGATACCTGCTTGAGACTCAACAATGTTACATATCTCAGATTTGTTCTAATAATCTAAAAAGAACTCTTTAAAAGGCGTATAACGCATATTATTATATTTTAAAACAATACAGTTAGTTATCACTAATAGATAGGTGCTCGTTTACTCGTATACTTTTCTCATTAATTTCCAATATAGAACAATAAATTTGTAATATATAATTTCCATATATAGATATACTTATAGATATTCTTACCTTTTAAAGAATAAGCAAAATTAAAAATTGGGAATCATCTCACCTACAGAAGGTATGTTGCGGTATAGAGCAAGTTTTGAAGGATGATGGAAGTTCTGAGAGTGATGTAGATGGAATGGAACTCAGTGAAAAGCTTAAAATGTTATCAAGGATCGTACCAGAAGATAATGGCGTCCTTGACATTTTGAAGTTATTACATAAAAATAGATTGATGGAAGTGTACCCAAACACAGAAATACTTTGTAGGATAAATCTTACAATGCCAGTGACAGTCGCATCTGCTGAAAGATCGTTTTCAAAATTAAAATTAATAAAAAATTACTTATGGTCAACAATTTCACAGGAGAGACTGAAAGGATTATGTATTTTGTCAACTGAACATGAGGAAGTTGATAAGATTGAAAAATCAATAATTATCGACAGATTTGCGCATATTAAAGCTAGAAAAATAAACATTTAAAATTGTAATGTACTGATTATTGTTCTTTTAATTTGTGCAAACCTTATCAATTAATGGTTTTAAAAATATATTTCATCTAATGTATTTTAGGAGAAAAACTAACATAAACTTGAAAACAATAATAAAATTGTAATTAAATGAGAAATTTGATTTGTATAAATAGGGGGCCCCGCGGCAACCCTTTCGCCCGGGGCCCCGCGGGTCTCTGATCACTATTATGCAAACAGAGCCGCAAATTTTACATAAAAGTGCTGTTTTTGGTCATATTACATAAATAAATTTACGTGACGAACGTAAAACGAAAATATAAAATTGTTAATATTTTTACAATGAAATTTGAAAGTTTACATTAAACAGGCGTTTTCCATTGTTAATACTTTTCATTTGTTTTCATCAGCTTGTCAATACGATTTTATAAATATGAAATTCATGTCAACTTATATTTTATTTGACGAGCGATAGATTTAGAAGGGGATTTAATAAAATGTTATTATATATTGAACGTGATAAAGTAAGCCTTGATGTCTTCTGTTACTTTTGCGAGTAATAAAAATAAATAAATACATTGTAATTGTTTCCGCCCCAATTTGGAGGGTGTAATGTTTTTTTCTGGAAAAGTTAATTGTAGAGATAAAATTTACCTGTTTTCGAGGTTTAGAATGTCCTTTGACCGTTCTTACCTTTTTATAAACAATGTAAAAGATTTGGTCTCAATTATGATACAAAGCAATTCGATTGCCGCCAATGGTCAATTTAAAGACCGTTGGTCATCGCAAATTAAAAATTCTCTTTTAATGCCGTCGCAATTTAAATATTTTCCGAGCGATAAAAGGGAAACAACATTTCTCCCAATTGACATGTATTGATTACAGTGGAGTCCATTCTTTCAATACATTTCTTAATTAACTGATCGCCATTTGATTACTATCCAATCAACGCAACAAATACGCCAAACTAGCAAGATGATAACGATAACCTCAGTACAATTAAAATTAAATATTTGTAACTAATCAATCACAATAGTATAAAATTAAATTGAACAACGGTCTGTCAAAATGGCCATACCTTATATCAAACTACCAAGCCATCCCCTACTTCTCTCGTGCTCAGTACTTTGCATCTAAACATATAAGCATTGGGTAGCTTCAACAAAGTATATTATTAAAAATACACGTTATAATATACATCCATCTAAATTTTACGAAAAACACTTTAAAATTGTACTTCCATATTCGCTTTCGCTTCCTGGGAAGGGAGCAACAATTTTTACGTTTAATTTCTTCCATTTATGAAGGAAAAGTTACTCAATACAGCAAGAAGGGTAGCTCAAAAAAATCAAATTTTAAATTTTAAGATATTTGGATATGATGATTTAAAGGTGAATTTATATATTTAAGGCGTGAAATATTTCAATAAGAACTTCAACTGTTTCCTAAATACTGCGTTGCATTGTTATTACTTTGGTATTGAGAGGATCCAAAAATTTAAATTTGTAGATAATGAAACTAAGCATTTCCTAATCTATAAGGAAAGAAAAGACCGATTACGCTTCGGATAATAAAAACTCTTTTTAAATGAATAAAAATACATCTTGGTATAATTCGTTATAAAGACAAACCGATTGAGAAACTTCAAAAATTCAGCTTTCATCGCTAAAACAGGAATCGTACCCGTTTCTTTAAGCATAGATCCTTTAAACTCTCTACCAGGAGCGTCGTAAAACCCTAATCTCCTCATCATTTCCGCTACAAAAACCTCAAATCTTAAAATAGTTCAAATGAACATTCACCTCCGTAGATATCCGACGATCCAGACCGTCCCGACGATACGGAAAAATAAAGAAACTCGAGCGAGAATCGATAAAATTTTAAAGGAAAGATATTTTTTTTAGATTGCGTTCTTTCCGCGCACCACTTGACCAGGCGCCTGGAACCGTGCTGTTGAGAATCCCCGCACCGACGCCCCCCCTCCTCCCCCATTTCTCCCCTCCTCCCTTTCGCCAGGCACTCACCGCCAGCATTCGTCATCTCATAATTACTCCCACGCCTCCGTCCCGCCTTCTTTCTCCACCACCCCTCTCAAACACTTCTTCGACCACCCCCGCCCCTTTTTATACGCTCCTTCCTCCCGACACGAGAATGTTTCCCACTCTTTTTAAAACAAGATTTCGACCGTTTCGTCTCCGAAATAAATATTTCCCACATCCTGTCCAATGTTACCCTCCCCATTCGAAATAACTCTTGTGCTGCCAACTACCTTGGAGTTTATTCCTCTCAAAAACTCTTCCTTGTCATTTACCCATAAATCACCGCGAGAAAAACATTTATAACACTCCTGCTAAGAACAAGCCAGAAGGATTAATTTATTTCAAACGTCAATTCGAGAAAAAACCCTCGTCGACTCGATATTATTATTATTATCGTTAATAAACTTTTTGAACTTTATTAACTGAACTTTAAGCGAGAAATATCACGGCGAAAACTCCTCTTCCCTACCTCCTTGAACCCATTTGAAACACCTTTCACCATCTCTTCTCTCTCTAAACCTTTTTCTCTTTTCTTTCACCCTTCGCCTTCTCTCCCCCATTATCTCCTATACGCACCACTTTTTCCTCTCGCGTTTTCTCTCAGGCGCTTTCCCTCTCTCCCTCTTTGTTCGTTTCTACCCTCTCTTAACACCACATCTCTATCCTTCCGTACCCCCCCCGGTTTTTCCTCTTTCGACTCCACGATTTAATCCAGTTCCTTTATTCTCGCCGCTTTAATATTTACGGGGAACGACACAAGCGGAAAACGGTTTAAAAAAAAACGATTCTTATTCGCGAAACTCGTGTTTTGCTTTGTTTCCCCGCCTTTTCTCCGATGTTCGTCTCAATTCCCGCTGTTGTCTTAACGTTTTAAGGCGCCGCCAATAGGACGGACGGCTTACCGAGTCAAAGAGGGTCCCCGTCGCCAATGCTCCATTTCTTTCGGAAAAAACCATTCTCCTCTCGCTAACGTCTCTTCACATTTATATCCTTCTGCTTCGGCGTGAGTGGTAATCGGAATAGTCGACAATCGCGTTAAAAAAACGCCGCGGCGTACGAAGAAAAAATAAAACATCCCGCGTTACGCCTTTCATCTTTCTCAAACGGATGGGAAATGAAACCGAGCATAAAAAGTGTGATTTTTTTATCTTCCCTCCGCGAGCAAAGAACGATATTCGCACCTCTTCTCATTTATATTAAGACGAAACGCTCTCTGAATTCCTTTTTTTCTCTCAGTTTTCTTTCCCGTTAACCGAAGAATGAACCCTTTTTTCCCGACCCAACCATTACCTTCTTCTCCCTCCCTTCTTGCCTTCAAACATTCTCTCTCTTCCCGTTTCGTTTACGTCTTTCTCCCCTTTTCCTTAACCTCCTCTCACCCTGGCGCCCACTTTCAACCCGCTCCCCGCCCCTTTCACGTGCCCACGTGGTCCTCGCGCCTCTTTTTACGGCCTCCGTCAAAGAGGCGAAGAGCATCGGGACGGGCCTCCGACCAACGTCTCCTCTTCAAACTCGCTCGGGATTGCTTTGTAGGGAGACTGGAGCAAGAGGAAAGGAGAGATACGAAAGAGACAGAGGGGGAGAGAATTAGGGACGGAGGGGAAGGGAGAAAAGGGGAAGAGAGTGAGAGGAGGGAGAGTGAGAGGAGGAAGAGTGAGGGTGATAGTGGGGGAAATAAAGGAAGGAGAGAAGGGAGGAAAGAGAAGGGGAGGGAGGGGAAAGAGGAGAGGAAGGCTTAGAAAGAGGAAGGGAAGATGGGGAAAAAGGAGAGGAAGAGAGGGAAAGAGGTGTGAAAGAGGAGAGGAAAAGGGGAAGAGAGGAAGGGAAAGAGAGAGAGAGATGGGGCAGAGGAACAGAGAGAGACAGGGTGGGTGATAGGGAGGGAGATAAAGGAGGGGAAGAGAAAAGGAAAAGGGTGGGGAGAGAGGGAGAAAAAGGGTTTAGAAGAGAGGGAAAGAGAGAAGAAAGAAAGAGAGAAGAAAGAAAGAGAGAAGAGGGAAAGAGAGAAGAGGGAAAGAAAGAAGAGGGAAAGAGAGAAGAGGGAAAGAGAGAAGAGGGAAAGAGAAGAGAGAAAGAGAGAAGAGGGAAAGAGAGAAGAGGGAAAGACAGAAGAGGGAAAAAGAGAAGGGGGAAAGAGCGAAGAGAGAAAGAGAGGAGAGGAGAGAAAATGAGAGAGAAAGGGAAAGAGAGGAAGGGAGAGAGTGTGAGAGAAAAATAGAGGTAAAAATGATAGAAAGAGGAAACGAGAGAGAGAGGTAGAGGGAAAAGATGAAAGGGAGTGAGAGCGAGAGAGAGACAGGAATAGAGAGAGATAACATGGGAGGGAGAGGGAGAAAGTGAGAGGCAGAGAGGGAGAGAGTAAAGTGTGAGAAAGATATAGTGATAGATTGGAAGAGATAGAGGGAAAGCGAGAGAATGGCGGAAAAGAGAGGGAGGTAGAGGTAGAGGAAAAGAGAGAGGGAGAAACAGAGTGATGAGGAAGGATAGAGTGAGGGGGAGCGAGAATGAAAGGAGGGAGTAAAGGGGAAAGTTCCGCGACACAAAATGCCTCAACTCTAATTGGAACGATCCCGCGTTCAAATCATCAACGGAGAAGCAGCCACGGACACATGCAAAGTTGTGTTTCGCCGCGTCTACAGGGATCCGTAAAGTGCTTCGCGCCAGACGCTTATTTATCAGATGACCTTAAACTACGCCATTGAGACGACACTCTAGGCAAAGCGAGTGGAGTTGTAATTAGCAGGAAAATGACGGAAAGGGAATTGCGAAGAGAAAAAAATCAAAGGGCATTCAAAAAGAACTAATCGCAAGTTCGGCATATTCGTTCATTTTTTTCGGGTTTATTTTTTCCGCCGACACGGTCGACGCGAAAATATTTAAGAACTTAACGGGACTTTAAAGCGGCTTATTTATAAAATGGATTCGAGTTTATTTAAAGATTCATAACTAATCCACGGAATACGAACGCCGTATCACACCGAAGCACTTTTTTTCGCCGGAGATAAAATGAACGAGGCGACTTCGGCGCAATTTCGCGTCGAAATTCTCCTACTCTACCGCGGCGACATTTTTACGCCCTCCTTTTTCTTTATTTGGGACGTTTAGGCACAAGAACCGGCGCGAACATGAACGCCCAAATGTTCAAATTACCACCCTTCTCTCTCTCTGTAAACGTCGATTTTTTGCAAATAGTTTTTTAACGTCGAATATAAATCTCGGGCCGGCTTAATACACTCCCCGATGAGCCGAGCGTGCTTCAAGGGTCGTCGCCCATAACCGAACGTTAGCATAGTTTTATTATAACAAGCCATGCACCCGCCAGTGCACACAAAAGATAAGGCACCCGACGCCGTGAATATTTCCCAACGTTTTTATATGATAACGCATTTCCCTATTTTTACCCCGGCGTCCTCCGGAGGAAGAGAGAGAGAAATAAAAGACGTTTTTATTTCGTATTTTTCCCAGCCTCCCGGAATCCATTTTCCACACAACAGTGACTCCTCTCTAGGAATGAAAAATGGACGGCTCCAGAGGTTCACATATTTCCGCCGACGCCATTATCTCCGCTCCCAATGTATACCAACGCTCTCTCCATCCCCACTTCTTTTTTTCGATCTCCCTTCCCCCAACCCCCTCTCGCTCAGACCGAATTACACGGATAGAGAGTTTTTAGTTCAGGAAAGACACAGGTAAATGCATAACGGGGTTAAACAAATTAGGGGAAAAGTGGAGAATTAGGCCAGAGGTCGGCGCGAGGGCGCTGCGAATTACCACAAAAAATGTTTTTTAATAAAATAAAATACGTACGGGCTCGAAAATTCGGATAGGAGAAGCCACATACCAGAATTCCTACGCCGAAATGCTAATAAGTGATCAGAAACCTTGACGGAAATAATGGAATAATGGAATGAAATAATGATCCCTACGTAAATGGCATAAGCTGGAATTTTGGTAATAATTTGAGATAAAGATAAAAAGAAACTGAAAAAGCACGAGAAAAATTCCACCTTGACAGAGAACCGAAACCGGGTGGGTCTTTCGCTTCTCTGATGGACCACAAAACTACTTATGTTAGACTAGTCCTTCCGCTTCAGAAAAGAGTATTTCTCAAGCGCTAAGTCCGTCTAGCCAAGCTTGTGTCCAGCATATGCCTGTCTCCGTGGAATTTACATCAACGCTTTCATTTGTTAATAATAACAATAATAATAACCTGGCGATTAAGGAGTTAAATTTTTAATTTTAACTCTTTCATTTGTGACAGAATAAAAAATCCGCCACGATCGAGAATCGAACCCGGGTCTTCCAATATCCCGATGGATATTCGCCGTATGAACCATCGTAGCAAACTAATACTCCCGCGAGGATTAGTCCGCCACGACGGCTCAGTGGGAGTATATCCATCCGGCAAGTGGAAGACCCGGGTTCGATTCCCTCCTGATTTCCAATCCCTTCCATTAGAAACCTTATCATCCGCCGTAGCTTATTTACTCAGACCAAACTATCAGCATGTCTATATTTTACGTAACCCCACCCCCTCTCCCTTTCCCACCTTAACTCCCCCGCACTGCCGCCTTTCTCCTTTTCCGTCATTTCTATCAGACCTCGCAATTCTCATAATCTCATCAACCTGAATCTTGTTTTGGGCGGCGAAGACGTAAGTGCAGAGGCGCATGAGTGAATCAGGAAGAGGAGGAGGAGGTTACAGAATTCGGAAAGAAAAAAGTTCGAGAAGGCGACGGATGAGTGTAATAGAGTGAGGGGAGCAAAAGAGGAATGATAGAGAAACGGAAGTGCGAAAAATGACAATTCGTGTCAAATGCATTGGTCGAATACCGATAAATGAGGAAGATGGCGGAGGATCGATTCTTTTGCCAGTTTGAATTAAGAGGAGGTTATGAATGATGAACAGAAGGAATGAACGCGATGCGAAATTGAAACAAGTGCCAAAAGAGCCATTAAGACAGAGTTCCTTTATAAATATACGAGCATTTTCGCACGTTTTCTTTGGTTCTGCGAATAAATAACGAAAATTGGCTAAAAATATTATTGTATTCCCTTACTGCACAATAAAAATGAATATCTTAAATAAATTTTGATGCTTTAAAGCATAGATCTTCAACTTTCAACAACATTTTGCTAATTGAAATAAGTTTACTGCCCACTTATTGTATCAACTTAATAATAAAATCGCCCACCAAAAACTATAAAAACGCCCACTTGTGGGCATTATGGCCAAATTTGAAGACCACTCCCGTGAAGCAGTAACAATAAACGAAAATTATTTTTTTTACTTTTAACTTAGCGCGATAACGGGATGAAATAGAGTTCGCCAAAGGGACCGCAAATTTGTCTGGATTCGTAAAACAATCGGTCAAATAAAATTCATCGACTTCTACATCGCAAGATTAGCTGATTGCCACCACCGCATGTGACGACGATTACCTAGGAATGCTTTAATAGAGAAAAATCAATTCTCCGTAAAGGGAAAATACGGGCAGAAAATAAAAATTGATGTGTGTGTGTGTGTGTGTGTGTGTGTGTGTAATTTTAGGCGAATCAGCCTCTTGGGCTATTATCGCCATAACTATACATTTTAAACACAACTTATTTGTGATGAACTACCCACATCACCTAACATGATATAAAGAATAAATAAATAAATAAATAAACAAATAAATAAAGTTAAAAACAGATTGTAAAAGACTGTATAAGGGCCCATCACCATCTGTAGAATAAAATATCAGTGAGACTGTATAAGGGTCTACTGACATGTATAAAATTTTCTCACGACACAAGAAGGAACTATTGTGCCTGTAACACACAGAACTTTTAAAATGATAGGGGAGTAATAATATTTCTCCCTACTATTCCATTGTACAATGATTAAAAACACTTGAAAATTAAATAAATGCTAAAATTCTGGACTCCCTTAGGAATGAGTGTTCTATTTATAAAATCCGGATTATCTCAAAAAAAATAGGAGAAAACGAGAGACTTATGACAGTAAGATCGAGATGGCGGTATAAAAAAGAGAGAGAAAGGTGAAAGTCGGAAAAAATAACGCGAGAGTACAGGGAGATAAAACGGCGCCGAATTATAGGGGTCCTAGCACCTTCTCAATCCAGAAGCGACGATGAAAGACGATAGATACAAAGACGCAAGGGAAAGGATGCGACCTGAAGGAAAGTGATTAAAGGGAACGGAAAGGGATTCGGCGATGCAAGGGGTTGGGGAATAAGAAAAGGGACGAGAAGACGGAAGAGGAGCGGGGGAGAAAGGATGGAGGGAGGACTGCAAAAGGTTCGGTTAAAAGGGCAAAGGGTAAAGACAGGTGAAATTAGGGATAAAAAAGAGTGAGCGAGTGGAAAGGAAGGTGCGTTACGGGGGTTGGGAGCGTGTGTTTTTGTGTTGCGTGTGTGAGTAGGAAGGGTATTTTGGGAGGGGTTCTGCGTGGGCAGAGGTCCGCGTAAAAGGTAAGAGAGAGAGGAAAAAACGGTTTCCGAGGGAGAGTGTATGCAAGGACGACTTTTGACCTTTATGAAGGCTAATTCTCTCATTATCGCTAAATTTCTCGCAATCGCACGCTTATATATATATATATATATATATATATATATATATATATATATATATATATATATATATATATATATATATATTTGTGTGTGTGTCCAACCGATTGTGGGAAATTTGTCTATAGGTTACTTTGAGGACGCTTGAATGACTTCATTGCCTGAACGGTAATTATATTTTCGTCGTAATGAGATTAACTCCAATTTTGATGTGTTTAAAATGTCTCGAATTGGACGGTTTGAAGCGCGGCAATTTGTACCGCGAAAACAGACTAATATTTTAAAATGTTTCGCAATTAATTAAGAGTGGAAAAGTATACCACGTTATAAACATTTCCTAAATGAAGAAAACTCGGAGAAAAGAAGTAATTGCGCTCATTAGTTTCCTAAAAATAATTTTGTTTTTATCTTATGATAAATGAAAAATAATACTTCGGAAATGACATTTTTATATCATTGTTAAACAAAATAAATTTTGTCGATGAGAAAATATACAAAGTAATTATTGTAATTCCATTCCAAAATTATCATTATGCCGAAAATAAAACAACGATACGGAAAATTTTGATTCATCACATAAAATGTTCTTACTCCTCATATCCTATGTGTTCTGCTTTCATACCTAAATGCCTTAATTCAGACGAATACACCTTATGCATAATTATTATTCATTATTTTTTATATTCATATAGCATGCAAAGGTACCTAATCACTAAAAGCTATAAAGAAAATTAAAGCAATAAAAATATCCATGCGGTGTTATGAGGGAAGTAAAAACTAACAGAAACGCACGATTAACTCCATAAAACTACGAATGATTACCGAAAACTGCTCCACTCGCCTCCAAAACAATATAATACAACCGTTTAAAGTTCAAGATTCCCAAACCCTACGACCCTTAATTAAGACGCCGACGTGAAAAACTAGATTAAAATCTCGGAGCAAACGCACCGAGTCAACTTCCCGCGTTATGAAACTATAATTGGGAAAAGCCTTAAAAGGGCGTCCTTCAGCCATTCCCATATAACTTGGTACCTACACGCTTGTTCCGTTAGCCTTTCGCGCGCTATCATCTTACTTATCGACGGACTCGTACGCGAGCGCGCAGCTTTGGGGAGAATTTCGGTGTGGCAAGGGAAAGGGAAAGAGTAATGAGACGGGAAATTACAGATTAGAAGGGGTAAGGCGGAGTTTAAGGGGCATTAAGAGCGGATGTGGAGGTAGAAGAGCCGAGGCTAAAGAGTGCGGTAATTAGATGGGAGGAGAGGGATAAGAGGCCGATTGAAAAGGAGGTGAAAGGAGAAAAGAGGAGTGGCGAGTGAAAAAGGTAAGATTCGGAGGGAAATGAGATACTTGATTCAAAGAGACTTTACGTTTCTGGACTCATTTATCAGGGACTATGGAACTCTAATTGACTTGACTGACGCTGGATATTTCTCGCTGGAATACAGTTATCATTTGACGTTTTCTAAGTATAATATTTACGCAGAATCGACCAGTGCTAACAGATTTAAAATGCCTTAGTCATGGGTTCCCTTCACCTTGAAAACTTTGAAAGAACCAGTATTTTAAAAAGAAAATACGTGTTAGATAGTAAATAATAAGGAAAGCTGTTACAATGGCAAAACTTTAGTGCCTATACATTGGCATTACATACAAAGTCAACAATTATAAATATACTTGGCATACCTTTATACAATCTCGGTAATTAAATTCTGTATTAACAAAAGTGTTTAAGCGTCAGATCGCATGGCACATTGTCAGTTATTACTCTAAAGTTGTACTTTTACGTTATTTAAAAACAACATACAAATAAACAGGTCTAGTATACCTAGTGGTTGATTAAACTTCCTGAGGTGCCATTTGAAGCTAAATCCTAACTTGATAATTTTTCATTTATTGCTTAATGTAATTTAGAGAAATGACAGGCACTCTATTAACCAATTACGTCGTTCTTATGTATCAATCACGATAAGAAATATCCAAGCTATCATCACTAATTGCAAAGACATAATGACTTTCAACCTATACCTTGATTTACCAAATTTCGTAATATCTAGAAGATGAAATCAACTTAATAAATAATTAAAATACAAATCCAATTCAAATTTATGGAGAAAATTTACCTATACATCTAATCTTCGGCAACAATATGCCTATAGCTCACAATATAGCTTCTAGCGGACTATATTAATAATAATAATTCATTAATATCTAAAACCAAAAAGGAGGCTGCATAATAAATTCTATATTGGTCCAAAAGATACGATTTCATTATTTTTACATAATTACCATTTGAGACTTTTCTATAATTTAAAAAATTCTCGTATAATTCACGATTATAGAGACAAATTCACACACAAATAATGTTAAAATCAAAAAATAAAATAAAATAAATAACATTGACTTAATATAAATATATCATAAACATGCAAAACCTTGACGCTTAACTACTGAGACTACAAAAATCTGATTAATAAATTCTGACGGGCTGCAAATTACTTTGACTCCAGGAACTAAGCAGTAACTTTTAATATTTCATGATAATTAATCCCCTTATTTCTCCTAAAAAACCAAACACATGTTCCAAAATTAATTAGTACCCTTAATTATATACCAAAATGAGTTTTGCTTTGCAAATAATCCCTTTATAAATTGTGCACAAAAAACAGCCTAACATTACCCGAAAAATAATCAATTATCTGCATCCAATTCAAGAGAGCACAAAGTAATCCTTTTAAATAAAGTATCCCAAATACGATCCTTTATTTTCTTTACAAGTTCTCAGAAAACGCTTACTTTAAAAAATAAAGTACGTTCAAGATATTTCTTTGGAACCAATTTAGCGGATCGGATTTCGCCGATCCGCTGATTAGAGAAATGCGATCCCCTCGTCTTTTACGCGTTTTCTCACCACAGGGCAAAAGCGGAAGGTTATCTCCGTCTGGCTACGTGACAATCGCACATGCCTCTCAATTAGCATGCTAAATTCTACGAAAAGTTAGTATTTTTTTAGAGTAAAACAAAGAAATTAACGCGCATGTATATAAATACATAAAAAGCGAGAGAGGAGGATGTAGTCGAGGGACGGGAAGAGGCTACGAAGCATGCCAATTTATTCCCTTCCCGACCTCTCAACCAGCCCTCCGGCGAGCTTACAACATACATCTCACACGCGCTAGGGATTGTGGGGTATGGGAGATGAGGAGAGATCTCAACTCGTCTGTACCATTAGTAACGAGTGCAGCTGAGTCGATCGTCATAGGTGTTGAAAGCGGCGAGATGGTTTATCAAAGGGCATGCCTTAACGACTAAAATCTCTGCCCTGGCTGGGCGTGCAGAGTTACAGACACATGCGTGCATAAAAATACACCATACACCCTGTACTTGAGGGGACGATGCCCGTCCGACGCATATCGTTAAGAGTGGCTCGTAGGGATTGACCCCATGGTATTGCCACGTAGCAGACACTCGCCAGAAGTGGACAAAGCGAGGAAATAAAAACGCGCCACTCACCTGAAAATAAACAAAAAGAAATTTGGATCAAAGGTTTGCTCGTGAAACGCGATGCAAAATAAGATTAAATGTGAAGGTATTTTAATGAAGAATTTGTGTTAACACTTATTCAAACAATCGCCAATATATGCATACACACTACACATTTATATATTATGCTACACATATTTTATGAAATAAACTTCACAAAAGTTACAAAACAATTAGTCCAAAATTTTTATATTGAATATTTTGTGGCTAATAAATTTATTTGATTTTTAACCGTAGCTAAAATGTAAAAACCACAAAACTAAATTATTGTAAACTTTAAATTAAACAAATCTCAACAACAAAGACTAGCAAATATAAATTCAAATCTTGATAAACATTAATTATTGACAGGTAAAAAACAAGAAAATTAACGGCAGTTAACCATTATAGACTTAAATTAGATGTTAAAATGTTTTAATAATTATACTATAGGTAAATAATGAACTTCGGGTTGCGCCTTCCGCCATATTTGCATTAATTTGAATATTCACGTTAATTTACCAGAGCTTTATATACAATGTTTAATCAGTATGTTTAATAAACATACTGATATCCAGGGGCACACCCAGGGGGGGGGGGGCTGACGGGCTCTAGCTCCCCCCAAAAAATCTGCATGTTCATGCTAGGGCTTTATTATTAACCAGAAAGGCTGTACTATTTGTAAGTAAATCTGCTAGTTTTTCGTAAGATTTCTAATAATATTCTCGAGAAATTCTTCACAATGTCGATCATTAAGGAAATGTTGTCATCGGTAAATTTCAGCAGTTTTCCTATGCAGCTTGCCGAAGTAAGACTTCCTTTCATTTTTTTTGCATCCATTTTTCTAACTTCATTATAGTTGTAAGAAAGTGGTCATTTCAGCCTTCTTTTGTCCTCCATGTGAAGGGTAAAGGCAAGTGACCCTGGATCCCTAATAGCTTCCAGATGGAGAGAACATATGCGAACGACGCAAAGAGGAAATTCGAGGAAAGGTTTTTCTAAGAACGTTAAAGCACATTTTGAGAAAGGAACGCATTTTTGAGCGTCAGTTTCACATTGTCTCTCCTCAAAGCAACTGCATTAGTGAGTGTGTCTGTTTTGTGTATTCTGAGTGCAAGATAATTCGTTAGAAATCATAAAAGTTGACAATAAGTTACCTTTATAATAAAATGTCAAGTTACCGGTTATGCTTACCATATCCTGTTGCTTCCGGATAGTTTTCTTTTTTGAGGAGTGAAATCTTAATTTCGGAACGTTTGTTACCATAAGTTTCGAGTGTTTCATCTTATTATCCTTATTTTCCTGAAGTTTCAACGGCGACGAATTTACAGCATTTGGTAAGTAAAGTTAATTATTTCACAAAATGGAATGTTTCCTATATTTATGTTACTAGTGAATAGAATCGCATTTCTTTTCTTTAATGAATACCCCCTATTCTCCATCCGAAAATCGCTACGTTTTTATCTCAAATTAAAACGTAAATATTAGATATGTTCGGTGGGATATATTTTGTTATGGTTGAGCCCCCCAAGAGAAAATCCTAGGTGCGCCCCTGCTGATATGACACAGAGAAGGCTTGGATCGGTGAACTGCTTGCTGTTGAAGGCATTCTTCAAAAGCTGATGTGGTCGATACAATAATGCAAACGCTACTTCCTTAAATTTAACAACACCTTGTTAATCGCGTTCGGATTAACATATTACATAAAAATCGCTCTCCAGCGAATGAAAACATTAAACGAGAAGCGATGCGTGAGAAAAATCACTCCAATTCAATCCTCCATTTCTCCAAAAAACACAATTCAACATTCGGATAATTTAAACACTCACTTATTTCAACGTTGAATAATGTATGAACCCCGGGTACATTTTTTATCCAGTCGCGGGTGAAAAAAACTTTCGAGCATGATGCGCTCTAATGGTTTTCATAAATACTCCGCGTAACCCTATATTTTCAAACTAAATGACGATGTTTCCGGGGAATGAACGTGAATGCTGAGTGGACATTGTCCGTGACAGGGTATAGCCTTTCGAATCTCCTCTCCGTCCGTCATCCTCGCCCCCTCCTCCGCCTCTCCTTCCTCCCACTCCTCCTCCATCCCCCTCCTTCCCAATGCCTCGCCCTCTTCCTGCATCCATTATTCAGGGAACGGAGGCAGAGAGATGCTATATCGCGCGGAGCATCCGTCTCGCAGCTATCCCGCCAGCCGCTCGCCCTATGGCTTTTCCCAGACGAAATGTATACAGAGAGAGAAGGGATGATATTCGCACCGATGAAGGGTGGAGGGAAAGAATCGGAAATGGCTCATACTTTCTCCTCCACCAAGCTCTCCTCCCTCTTTCCTCTCTCCGACCCTCCTACGATTCCTCTTCACCTTCCCTCCCGCGTTCCCGGCGTCCTACCAGTATTCCGAACTTTTCTCCCTTATTTCCTAACCCCATTGAGAGAGAGAGAGAGGGTGAGGGAGGGTCCACGGAAGTGGCTTCCGCACCTACGTCATCGAGCCATGTGCCATTTTTCCCATCGAAAATGTGTTTTCCTTATCCATGAACTTGGTTCGTCGCGACCAAAAGGATTGAGCCGCCAGAAAACCCCCATCGACTTAATTTGTTAGAGAATTATCGAGCACGTCTTATGGCTAAAAAGGTTAAAGGATAATCACTTAAAAATCAAAAGATTTGAATCAGTCAGGTATCCCCAGTAGTCACGACAAGGTTGTGAAGGTTTTTCACCACCTTATTGCGGCTATTGGAGATATCTGAGATAAGTACTGTTTTCGATATTTTTGGTTTCTAATCGCTCATTCTTGAATGATATTAACTTATATATATATATATATATATATATATATATATATATATATATATATATATGCGAGAGTAGGATTTTTTCTCAAGGTCATCCGGCCCCCTGTTTGCGTGGTTTGTGGAGACCGCGCAAATTCAGCTGTTCCGTCCTTCGGAAGGGACGTTAAGCCGTTGGCCCCCCTGGTGTTCTTCGCAAGAGCAGGCAAATGCCGGCACCGGGTTTCCCTCCTCCCTTCTGTGTGTGTGTCCGGTGTGGAAGGCAACGGGAAACCACCACACCGTGTATGTATATTCCCTAGTCAAAAACCAATTAATTAATTAATTAATTGGTAGGACCTGTCGTAAGACAGAACACGAATGAATGATATATATATATATATATATATATATATATATATATATATATATATATATATATATATATATACATATATACACTAGGGAGATGTCTCTTGAAATTCAACTGGATAGTTTTTTTATGAAAAAAAAATATGAACAAAAATATACCTTGACTTTCTTTGGACGGCAGGTAAACAAACTTTTCTTCTTTTAGGCGTTCGTTTGTTTCAAGTATCGAACCCCTACGACGATTTTAAATAATTTTAATAAGCGAATGATTAATGTTCTACATTCACATGTATTTCTTCTCGTAAATAACGCAACTAATGTTATTTAGATTGGTTGCAATGAAAATCATTTCCATTTCCTTCCGTCTCACTCTCTCACGTATTAAAAGCATCCAAAACACTCATAAGGATTGAAATAACAATAGATATTCGAGGTTTAACAACGTAATTGGTTGTAAAGGCACCATCCCCTTAAAATGGTTACATTCCCCCAAAATATGTCAATTAAACGTCTAACATGAGGGATTTCAAACTGTAGACGGAAAAAGATGAACGGAATTAAAAACGTGATAACTTCTTCTTGGAAATGGTTTAAATCCGAAGGTAGTAGGTTAATTTCTTCTATTATAGATCTCAAAAAGAACAAAAGCCCGCACGTCGAAAAGCCGATGTTTACGTGTTACTTTATGGAAAACGGAATGTCCTCCTTGGAGTCGAATCAGGGCTTTTTTCGAGATTTCCTTTCTTCGTCACCTTAAAATATGTGAATCGAGCATTCCTGCCAAATTTCAAAAATGAATCTTGATCCTTTATCGAAGTTTCGGATTTTTATAGCACGACAGAGGAAACCACAAAGGGACAGAAGAAGGCTTTTATAGATTTTAGATAGTCTACCCCTAGTAAAATTGAATAAAGGGCGAATTGTTTTTAATTTCCACCAAATGCAGAGTATATATCACACGGAAGTCAAGCTTCAACTACGGAACTTGCAAGTAACAGCACTTTAGTATGAGTCAAACATTTAGCCAAATTTAAGAAGGATTACCGAGTTCATCTTATAGCTAAAAGCAAATCGAATAAATATGATTCTCCCTTCACTAGACATTAAATGGTTTGGAAAACAAGATGCGTTCTTCGGCTGCAAGGTAGCCGTCATCAGTGGCGATTCACCGATTCTAAAAAGATCCGTTTTCCCGACCTTTTTTAAGACTATAGGAGAAACGTTCTTTTCACAGGTTTATAGAGCAAGCTTTTCGAGGGAGCAAATGTAAAATAAGTAGATAGGAATACTTTATGCATGCATTCACTTTAATATTTTTTGTACTTTAATTATCATTTCAAAAATTTCCAAAAAATTGTCGTATTTAAAATTGTTCATTTTATATAATAAAAAATAAATACATACATTTATTTCAATCCAATTTCTACTATGTGCTGCTCCTCCGACGTTTAGTAGTTCAGCTGCGTCTGGTACACATACTTCTTTACCCGGTATATAAATTTTATGGAATTTATTTTTCAAATAATCACTGATAGGTAGAATTTTATACAATAGGATCTCTATTTACAATGTCTTTATCGGTATTATCTACAAAATGCAAAAATTTGCTCAACAAATAAAATCTTTCTTCACTCATTACATTTGGAATAAATGGCATTTCTAATATATGTTTTCTACTAAAATACATTCTGAGAGTTGGTTTTGGAATGATTCCCATCAACATTAGCAAAGCAAACCACTTTTGATAGCGCGATTTTTTAAAGACGTGATCTTATTTTTCTCGCGGGCAAGGAATTGTTCCGCGTAACGATTAGTTTCAACCACTATGAGGGCAATTAGATCATTGAAAAATAACTCAAAATATCTTAA
Organism: Tanypteryx hageni; assembly: GCA_028673005.1. Lineage (NCBI taxonomy): Eukaryota > Metazoa > Arthropoda > Insecta > Odonata > Petaluridae > Tanypteryx > Tanypteryx hageni. Next base: position 53,660,772 of record CM054120.1, on the reverse strand, counting down.
GGGATCATCTGTTGATAAAACCTGTACTATTTGTTTTCCAACTAAATCACACGCAAAAGGCCGAGGAGGGTTAGCACTGTCGACATCTCCCCAAATATTCTCTTGAATATTCACAGTGGAGTGAGTTATTTCTTCCAATTCCTCTTCGGAACTGGAATCAATAGAGTATCCGTTCGAATCTTCAGAATATATATCTACACTACTTTCACTCTATTTCTCCAAAACATCAAGCACTTCCCAATCCGCCAACTCACGAGAGCTACAAGCCATGGTGAACTAAATAGGAGTTCGGCTAAAGGACAGACCCAAGATGAAAAAATAAATAAATAAAAAGCCCGACGCAAACGCAGGCACTAAGAAACCTCGAGCATCAGCTCGAAGCATCGTAAATAAGAGGAATAAGAGTAAGATGAGAGCTCTAATGAAAGTCTGAGACGCAACGCACGAAAGATAGAGGGGGCCTGAGTAAGCACTGCTACGGCCAGGTCCGAGAGAGAAAAAAAAATAAAAAAAATACTAACACGTAAACACAGACAACGAGGAACCTCAGAACGAAAGCAGACAGCATTGGCTTGCATATTCACTCTCTGAAAGCTCATAAATCAGAGCCGTAGCGATAAGAAAACTTAATGAAAATTTCGGTCGCATGCTGTGTGTCGCACACGCTTGAGGCATGGGAAAGAGAGGACGCAAACGCTACGTCGCACACGCTGGAGGGGCTGCAATCGCGCAAATAATACGGCGATAAAATAACGCATTTGCCTACGCACGTATCAACATACAACTGAAATTAAGGGAATTTTCCGAAATATAAGCAAATGACTGAATGAAAATTCATATTCGAAACTTAAAACGTTATTTTTGAAACCGGACGGTTTTTTATGATTCATGTGGAGGCATTTTTATGGTTTCATTTGACGGCGCACAGATGTTAAAAAAACTGAACAGTTCAGTGAACAATATCTGTCAGAATCAAAAAGATTTTCACAAATGAGCGAGCGTAAATATTTTAACCCTCATTATTATTCACTGCATCATAAAACTGGCAGAACAATTTGCTGCATATATTCATATGAAATGAAGTGTTTCATCACAATGAAGTACCTTTTAAAATAATATTTTCTGATAAATAACAATTAAAACTGAAGTTTGCTACATAAAGACCAAATTTTAAATGATTAAATTATTCGTAAGGAGGATTTATGCGAGTGAAATTTAGAATAATTTGAACGAATAAAACGCCATGCAGTTTAAAAAGTTTGCGGCATTATACTATTAATATTGGCGATCTAACGAACTTTAACATCGTCAAAAAGGTCAGGTCAAAGATTCATAGATTCAAGTGAAGGAGCTTGAGCCTCGAGTGACTTAAAATTTCATTACATAGACTGGGAAATTTCTGCTGAAGATTAGGTATAAAATATCTCAAAAGAAAACCTAATTTTCGGTTACAACGACTGTGTGTGTATTTCTCGCTAATCAACCTCTTGGATAATTATAGCGAATAGAACGACGTTAAAAGAAAATTTTCACCTCTTATAGCGATAAAATGTAAAATAAAAAAAAATTAATACGATTCACTGAAAACCTTTAATAGATATTCGTTTTTATTGAACGGTAAATACATTTTATATTAACATGACGGCGAATAACAGTAACGTCGATTTGAATGGAGTATTTTCAAATTGTGTCCTTTCAAAAAGTATTTAATGATCTTCAGCCATTCCAAATCAACATCCTTTCATCAGCCAGTAAAATTTATTTCATTGCATAAAAAGAAAAAAACATTATTTCACGATCCATTTCGGAACATTTTGTCATTAGTTAGTTTAAAAAGTTGGCATTATAGTTGCGAAAAAATTTATATTATATTTGGAGAAATAAAATACGTTAAATTTCCAAACCAAGAATATTTCTTCACCTCCGGAAATCCTTTGTGGAGAAAAATTAAAACACGTTCTTTCTACTTAAGATCAAGGAGATACAATAACATAAATATTACCAATGGCCAAATTTTGAAAATTTGATGTGATAAAATCACACAAAGATCTTTTAAGATAGCGTAATTTTCATTCCTCACAAATACCCCCATAAGTATTAGGTTGCTAGAGGTTATCAGGTTAATCGGGTGGGAATCGTAAATGGTAGACGTTAGAGAAGATTACGTGATATCACAGCTTAAATACGTTCACATGAAAAATGGCAATGTATTTGAGAACAGTAGGATGATTTGCTTCTCTCTAACCAATGCTAATAATTTACAAACATAAGAATGCCACCGAACGGGTCCATAGGCTGAAGATATGGAAGTTAACTGCTTGATAGTCCCGGACAACCAACGCCAGTATAGAGAGGTGGTGGATTAGCGTGTAGTGGGACTAAGCCCATAAAAAGTCACGATAACTCAATAACAGTCCTGGGACAATAGTGAAGTCATATGCCGCCATTTATTTACTCGGGAAAGTGGGTTTCGTAAGCCTAAGAAGGCAGATCATCTAGGAGAAGGATAACTGTTTTCAAAACCACGGGGAGACAGGTCTCGTTCATTTGTGAAAGACAACCTAAGGGAGGGAACAACCTGAAAACACCTACCCACGTAAAAACTTAATGAGATGCCATGGAGGTGGGCTGTAGCACTTCCAGTACTGGCGCCAGGTGGAGATTATAGCAAACGGTACAGATGGTGACCAGAAAGCAGTAGGTGAGGATAGGTCTCGTTCATTTGTGAAAGACAACCTAAGGGAGGGAACAACCTGAAAACACCTACCCACGTAAAAACTTAATGAGATGCCATGGAGGTGGGCTGCAGCACTTCCAGTACTGGCGCCAGGTGGAGATTATAGCAAACGGTACAGATGGTGACCAGAAAGCGGTAGGTGAGGATAGAAAACATCAATTTGGTAATTTCGCTGCGGCACTGGGATAGGCGAACCCAATGTCATTTAGCGTACATTTTTAATGACAATGGTTGTTATGGAACCATCTTCATGAGGCCGACCACCATTTAGAACGGCTTATGAGATAGATCTATATGGAAGATACAGAATTCAAATAATACTTGTAAAAACATGTCACATATAACCGTGTGTGTGTATTTTTGGCTAATCGACCTCTTGGATTATTATAGCCAGTCACACATTTAACCGTGGCAAAAGTTTTCGTCTTTTTTAAAAACAATTCGAGGAATAAAAAATTTCAAAGCTGACCATTATTAAAGGCTAAACAATAGCAGAGGATGACATCTGGAACTATAGTAACAGGTTAGATAGTTAAGTAATTTTCCGCCGTTTAGCACCTCGTGAAAAAGCGAGACATACTCGTGCGACGAATTAATGAACCGGCAACGCAAACCGACAAAAATAGAATCTTCGTCTAATTGTGGCAGAACTATTTCGCTAAGAAGGGTTAATCTTATGACGCGAAGCAAAAAATAACGGGACCCAAACTCTTTCTCTTACTTTCCAACCCCTCTTCGAAGCTCTCCCTTCTCTACCCTTCCCTATTCTCTCCTCTAATCTCCCCTCCCCCTTTGCACCGTCCTAGTTTGACCTCCCCCCTTTTCCTCTCTCCCTCTCTCTCTTCCTTCCGCTTCCCGTCTCATCCAACTTTCCCTTTCCCATCATCCGTCACGGGTCCACACGCTGTTTTTGGCTCCTGGCCAGGCGGATACGAGAGGGGGGAAAAGAGCCCCCCCCCACTCCTAGCGTCCTTAGTAATTCCTCAGCGTTTACTGGATTCCTTTCTAGGCAACTGGTTGATCACAAATGATTCACTTCTCTTCAAGGAGCTCGTGGGGGTCAGTCATAATTCTTGCGATAAATGCGTCCGAATCCCCATGCGGTGAGGTGAGATCGGGTTCAGATGAAGACGGCGGCTGGCGGAGTTTGCGGGATGCGAGGGTGGGGTGGGAGGGAGAGAAAGAGGAAGAGTCGAGCGGTGGAAAGGGAGCACTGGATGAGATGCGAGTTACCGGAGAAAGAATCCAAAAATGAAAACTTCGCTATATATCGCGGGCATATATCGGTTGTTAAAATATAAAACGTACATTTTGTTAGCCGAAATATTTGGAATTTCGCGTCGGCGACTTTTCCGCAACGTGCGAGAGCGATTTTTGCCGCAATATGAAAAACTTAATGGAAATCATATCCTTAAGAGGAGTAACAATAAAATTTCTGTAGCAGCACTACATAACCCGTTTGCCCTATGGGGCTATCTCACTGAGCGCTGCTTAGGTTTGATCCAGCTTCTTTGGCGAAGTTTGAGAGGTGTTTATTTTAAGTCTTAAATTAAAAAATGTCTGTCGATACATATTGAGTGGCGTAATTTACAGCAACGCCTTCAAATAAATCGATCTTCGCAGTAAATGATTTGGTTAAATATATTTCCATCTTTATTAACTCACGAGCGTTTCCGACAACGTCGACATATTTGACTTGAGCGCTGTATTTTTTACCGCAGCAGCTCACAATTTCATTTATTTGTTTTTTTTTTAAATCGTCGAATTAACACTGAGGGAGCTATTTTGCAGCTAAGACACGTCCGGCTTACTCGACCGTTTCATATCTTAACACTCCTCACTGGCCATATTTTCCGAACGATTCTTTCATGACTGCTAAAAAAATAAAATCACGCCGCGAAATGGACCCTGGAAACTTTGGGCAATTTAATAAGCCGCCTTTATGAAGAAAAACGGAATCTACGCCACTCGAGCTATCCCATCCATCTCGATGAAAAGGACTTTTTTTTAAATGGGGATGTATGCTAGGATAAGTAATTGCGAGTCTTCCCGTGCGTGTCGCTGTGAAGGTGGTTGGGAAAGAGGGTGGGGGAGAGAGGGAGGGGAGGGAGAAGAACTCGACGAAGAGGGAAAAAGGGGAAGAGTGGGTTTGGCGTCGGCCATCTTGGTTTCCATACGCCAGCGCCTCCTTCCCGCCATCGCCCTTAATCACCTGTTTGGCAAGCAAATAAAAGAGGAGGGAATTATTCCCGGCGCATGAAAAGGCTTCCACGTCATTCTCGGATTCTCCTCTTTCCTAGCCCGCGAAAGGGAAGGCGGCCCAATGACGGGTACTCAAAAGGGAAGAGAATGAAGTCGAGATAGAGGCTGAGAATAAGGACGAAGTGAGGCTGTGTGGGAAGGAGATTAGGGTAGGGAGAAGGAGGTGAGGTTGTAGGAAGGAGGAAAACCTGCGGTTCATCGTGACGAGGGGGCTCCAGGGTGTGGCCCGTCGGGACGAATGGGGGGAGTTTGGGGTGGAGGGGGAGGGGGTAGGAGAGGTCAAAGAAAGAGAGGGAGAGGGTTTCCACCGCGAAAGAACCGGCGTGAAATGATAATGGCTCTCGTGAGGAGCGGCTCGGGATCCCTTTTTCGGGTCTCGATGAACTTCATCCACGGCCACCGCCACCCCCAAAAGCGCTTCCCTGGAAGGCTTCCAGAGTTCTCCGCCACGGCATCGCCTCCTACATCACCGGAAAGTCCCTCGCATTCCTCCGAGAAAATCTTTCTCCCACTCATTCTTAAGGTGCGTGAACCTCAAGCACCTCTCCATCGTCCATCCACTTCCATATTCGACCGCAAATGCGAACCTTTTTACCCTAGGAGTGCCAAGCTATTTTCGCTCCATTGCAGTCTAAAGGGGGGCTCAGTGGCTCGCTATCTAAGATATAATAAAAAGTCAATCCATTGTTTTCTAGGTATTGTAATATATTTAAAGGTATCGTAATAATATAGACATACAGGGTGTCCGAGAAAGAGTGGACACATTTAAAACATTTTATTGAGAAAATAAACAAAGCTAGAAGAGTACAGTTTTAACCACATAGAAACAGAAATTCTAAACGTTTTTTTCTCCACTTGTTCCCACTTTAATGCACTTCAACCTGAACCCCCCTCATTGCTCGCGCAATGTCAATCCGGTATTCAAATGTCCGGAAAGCTTTGACACACATATCAGGTGGGGTTCCTTCCACAGCATGGACGATGCGGTCTTCAATCATGTAAAGAAGTGACTGGTGTGCAGTACACCTGGTCCTTTACGTGCCCACAGAGGAAGAAGTCTATGGGCGTTAAATCCGGCGATCTTGGAGGTCATGCAACGGGCCCGCCTCTTCCGATCCATCTACCAGGAAAAGTTGTGTTCATGCGCCAATTTATGCGCGCTCGGTACAGCAAGTAGCATACGTAAAAGTTTCCGAGTTTTGCTTTCATGTGCTGAAAACCGTACTCTTGTAGTATTATTCAATTTCTCACTAAAAATGTTTGAAATGTGTCCATTCTTTCTCGGACACCCCTGTACAATGCTCATAATTAACCTGGTATTATATTGTCATAACATACTATAAAGGCGGAAATATTCACGAACGAACTTTTTTCACGCTTATCCCCACTATGTTTGCATGCTTAGATCCACATAACAATTAGAGTGCAAACAACCCTCAAATTTACATAAATAATAATATATTAAGAACAAGAACGTTTTACTCCGAGTCGTCTGACATATCACACTAGACACGTGCAATTTAATTGCGGCCGCTTGTTTGTCGCAGCATGAGGCCATTGCCGAAAATAATTGTACAAACTAGGAATATGTGAAAATCGATTGAAACATATGCCTGCTCGCTTATAACAGGTATGCGCTCAGCGTAATTTTTTGTCAACATTTTCGCGGATATTACTACAGAGAAAAGGACGAAAAGAAAGTCGCGGACTTCGGAGCCCTCCCCCTTGATATTTCTACGGTTAACACATTCACTGCGGGCTACGAACTCGACCCTTTTATTAAGAAGCGGAGATATGATGAAAGATTGTTGTCTATAACAAAGATAAAAGTAGGCGCAATCTGAATCTGCAAACAAAATTTTAGAACATTAAATCTAATGCACAACATGTAAAAGGAATATAAAGGAGATGAATAATATTACCGAGAGTATTTTTAACAACAAATACTTACAGTATGTATGTAAAATTCTTTTTTGGACGAAGAACGGTACTGGTAAGGTAACTTAAAAAAAAAAGAAATCTAAATAGAAAAACTCCTGAAATATGGCAAATATATTATATTTTATATATATATATTCCTTAATGTCTCCTACTAAGAAAAACATCAGATGATTTATATTATTAAAAACAGAAACGATAAAATAAAACCTTAAACACTGGTTTTCGGAAGCTTGGGAGAAAAAATACTCGGCAGAAATGGAAACGATGCTATTCACTGTGAATCTAGACCGTCTTTCAGTATGACTCTAGATTCTAGAGTCATACTGAAAGGCGAAATACCGTTACAAAAGCATAAACCGCATGCGGGTGTTTGTCCCACCGTTTTGAAAAGAAAGACTCAAGTGGCTCACACCGTGAATAGTAGAATCCCTGGCGACTCACACGTGTGAGTCGTCCGCACTGAATTTGTTAAAGCAAGACTCCCGCATTGGTAAAAGAAGAAACGGGACATGACTCGTAACGGTTTATATGGAATACTAAATCGATCGTGAGCGTCTCAGACGGCACGAGATGGCAAACATTAATCCCTTAACTTCGAGGGTAATCCATTTACGATTCGGAATTTCGGCTCGACGATGGAAAATAAAAGATTCGAGCCGTGCACACGCGGCACACAGCGCTCGCGTCCTAGTTTCTGAAATAGGGAAGGCGAACCAGTAGGCGCGCGTGCGCTCCGGACGACGCGCGTGTCTAATTTACTCAACACGCCACCTATGTGGTCCCTCGTTATGATTTTATTATTTCTTTTGTTTTTGATTTTTTTAAAAGATCTTTTTATAACGACCGTGCTTGTTTGAAAAGGAGGTAAATTGACAACAGCGACGGTTTTTTAAAAATCGGGAACGACAAAAGGGTACGTAAATTGGATGCTGTAAAACTTGGAATCGCGCTTATGGAAAACACAAACAGCGGATTTAAGAATAAGCGCTTAAATGCTTATTTATTTACAATGTATTTAGGCCCTGGGCTAGGTGATAAGATCACTACAACAATAAAAAGTAATTAACAAAGGAAACATTATCAATTATTATCTAGCAAAATAGATGATACATAGGAAAAAATGTAACTATAAAACGGACTACTATTCCGTTAAAAATTTTAAAAAGTACTTAACTCAGGTATCTCCAATAGTCACAACAAGGCTAGGAAGCACCTACCACTGAATACGACTGCATTGTAGCCGAAACGCGCATCTGATTTTTCATAATATTGTTGCGGATATTGGAGATGCATGAGATAAGTACTTTTTTAATTCCTTTATATGTGTTTTCGGCTATGAGATGAGCTCGCTAATTCTCTAGTGCAGTAGTTCTCAAACTGTGTGCCGCAGTAGATATAGGGGCGACGCGAAAAACTTGATTAATAAATAAATCAACGATTTGCATGTGTTGGTGGGTAATTAGGGTAATAATATTTCTTCCAATAAATTGATAATGTAGTAGCATCTACAAATAGATGCATCCGTAGGTTGTAATGCCCGTATCTAAAAATATATAAAGCTTGTCACAAGGATTGATTGATATGGTCTTTATTTGGGGCGAGATAGAGACTAAGAAGTCCCATCTTCCACCTAACCCCCCTAAGGATGGGGTGCTGCGAAACCCTCTTTATCTTTGAAAGTCTGCCGCGGCTCAAAAAAGGTTGAGAACCACTTCTCTAGTGAATACGATGGATTATAAAGTAATAAGGCTATTATATTTTGTCGTTTTTGCCTAAAAAAAGAAAATTGAAACACTCGGAACGCGGAAACTCGTTACTTCTTTTGGGGCTTCTAGTCGAAAAAAATATCTTCCGCGACATACTGGGTGAATTTTTTCCATAGCGATTGCCGCGAATTAAAATCTTTAGAGGTTTCACTGTTTCTTTTAACTTAACGAAAAATGAATTAAGGCGAAACTCTCACTAGGCTCGAAATACTATTTTTCCCTAAATTGCGGTATAGGAAATGGAACCACATCGCAGTTCATCCATGAGCGCAATGAAGTAACGACGTGATAACAGGAAATAAGGAGAAAAAGAACAAATGTCCGAGCTGAAAATATTCCATCGTCACTGTCGACGGTCAAAAATAAATTTACTCAGCGGCACTAAATCATCGCAAGGTATGCAATTGAAACTTAAATGTCCACAGTATCACTTAATATGTGCCATAGCGGACGCTATCGTCGGTATCTCCACGATAAAAAAATGTGCAATATTCGCTGATGTAACACGCGTTCGCCAATTCCAGCTTTACTGCCAGCGAAAAAAGCAGGTTTAATTTCCATATAGACAAACTATTGGTATGAGGAATGACTGCGTAGGTAATAATGCACACTTCATTTTAAATTACCGAAGTCGCTGCCATTGATTTGATGATTTAGAACGCTGATGAAGTAATATATTTATAGTAAAATTTCGGAGTCATTCAATCATGGACGCACACTATATTTCAGAATATGACTGATAATTACCTCGCAGATTGAAAATTTGCTTTGTCTCCGACTACAAACCACGACTTTTAATAAAACAAATAATTTTGATGTTTCCGCAGAATCAGACAGAGAGCGTCCGAAAATTACAATAAAATCAACGTTATACGAGCTTCATATAAATTCCGCCTTTCACAATCCATAAATTTTTCCATGATATCCTGCCTCTAAATCCATTTTTATTTTTATTCCCTTATAAAAATATTTTTATATTATCTTGTCTCTCTTGCCTTAACACGTGGATAGCAATATACATACATGCAACATTCTATTTGTATGTATGTATGTGTGTATTTATATATATATATATATATATATATATATATATATATATATATATATAATCTGTCAACGAAGGAAGTCGAACGAAAAGCTTTGAACTCATCTTTCCAGTCTATAGCTACCCATGAGCCTCCATTTTCACAGAGTACACTTGCTTCCGTCTACGCATTATACTCCAATAGTTTATTATCTTTCCTGTATATTTAATTTATATTTATATAAACATCTATGTATAACAGAAAAGCACGGACTTATGCTGGAGTTCTCGGTAATGAAGAAATTGCTTGGGCTTTGATGAGCGATTTTTGTCGAACGTTTGTAAAATTTCCCTCTTCCTCCTGCTAATATGACTCGGAAATGTCGAGATTACTTATGCCTGTTAAGCTTTACGTTATATTGACAATTCTGAGAACTCGGTAAAACATTTCTCACCGACTTCATTGTAAATTACCCCTTTTTGTGCCCGTTTAATTAACCTAAACTAATCTAGAGACGTCATAGCTCGACGATATGCTTCATGAGTGCGTAGAAAGAATGTTTGGTTATTGTTCTACTTAAATGGTATACGAATAAGAATGGAAAAGGACCGGGAAATTTTGCAGGAAGACATAGAGCGGGTAGCAAATTGGATTAAATGAACAAAATGAGTGTTAATGGAACAAAGTGCAAGCACAACAATTTCCCAAATAAAATGACCGAGAGAAATGTTCGATAATGGGGAAACGGTACAAAAAGTCGATAATTGTAAATACCTAGGCGTTCAAATAACAAAAGATCTAAAATGGGGTATACACAATGAAAAAATCGTAGAAAAAGCGTACAAGACCTTGCATTACGTGATGCATAATCTAAAAGGAAGTACTAAGGCAGTAAAAGAGTTAGCATATAAATCATTGGTTAGGCCTATGTTAGAATACGCTACGAACGTATGGGACCCTTACGAGATAGAGCATATTAAGAAATTAGAGAAGGTGCAAAGAAAGGCAGCGAGATATACCTTATGAAGATTCAAAAAGGGAGATAGCGTCACTGAAATGATTAAAATGCTGGGTTGGGAAACGCTTGAGAAAAAGAGGAGGGTTACTAGATTATGGGGTATATTTCAGGTAATTAACAAAAATAAGGCATGGGAAGATCTGAGGAGTAGAATAGAGAAGTCAGACTATATTGGAAAAAATGAACACGAGTTTAAAGTTAAATTGAGCGCAAAAAACAAATCTTGCCAAGTATTCTTTTAATAATAGAGGAATCTGGGATTGGAACATGATACCTGAAGAGTTATTTAAACCCTATCCTAAAAATGTTACAAAATTTAAGAATAAAGTTAATTTGATTATAGATAATATTGTAAATTGTAACAGATTACGATGGAGTTGGAGGAAGTAAAGGAATGCCTGATGGGGTGAAGTACGGTGGGGACCTTGTGAGCCCCTTAACCGCTACGGTAGCCGTGAAAACCCATCTTGAACCTAGAAAATTCTAAACTCCATAAGAATAGTGTAGTAGTTGTCACCACCTGACTTGAGCCAACCTGGACATTTTAAATTAAATTAAATAAATTTCATAGCTATGTGTTATTTTACTTATTAGACATGGATGATTTTGTTTACTTTATGTGTTCATTGGATACGAATTGTTTTAATATTTTATGTGATGTACGAGTGTGTGTATATTATGTGTGATATTGTATTAAGTATTTTATATTATTTCTTTGCCACCAGGATTATGGTCTTCTTGCAATGTTAACTAACTAAATAAATAAATAAAAAAGAAATGTGTTTGCGCCCATGAAACGTCTCGCGGGATCTGTTTGTCCTCCCTCAGTCGCCTTTTTCACATTTAAGGGAGAAAGCGTTTCTTTGGTTAGATCCTATTTGCATTCTTCGGAAGAGTTGTTCCCCACCATCTTCACCTCTTCGCTGCCATTAGTTCGCCACTTGGATTTTGTCAAAAGTTCATTGTGTCGCGTGCTCACAGAATTCTATTTCGGTGTCTGTCTACAAATTGAATATATATCAATAGCTGCAGAAAGTGCGCTATTAATGAATAAAGCAAAATTAAAAAGCGGTAAATGCATTTTACAGGAAAGAGACAATGTTCAAAGTTACGAATGGAAAACTGAATGTGTGGACTCTATTTGAGTCACACGATGACTGACTTTGGCTGTAATCCACGACTATGGGTTAGTTGCTTTTTTGATAACTTTTATATTAACTTGCCTACTATATTTATACATATACACAAGAATGTTTTTACCCGTTCTATGACTTTTCATTAAAAATGCCACCATAATTTACTCAGAAAACCTTTTTGCCACCTTTGGAATTTGAACCGTGGAACCTTAGCTCTCGGGCCCGCATCTTACCCTCTGCACCAACTCTTCACAGCAAGAGAGGAAACAGCTATTTATTTTAGCAACGCGGAAATTTTGCTTGTAAACCTTTTTTCGATAGAATTTTAAAATATGATAAAAGTTGAACTGCCAACTCTAGATTTGTACTGCTATAACATGGAAAGGAGCAGAATTTTCAAATTATATTAAAGCTATTTATTAAAAAATTGATTTTATAACCATTTTTCGTTTACTTTTTCGTTCCTAGGTTCTAGATCTTGCTAGGTCGAAAATAAACGCTATCGTTCTCACTTCCCTTCCCAGGTAGCCGATTTAGGAGTGATAAGTCCCCGTTACTTAGATACCTGGTCGGCCGAGTTTTAAGAAAATCGGATATTGGGCAGGGAAGGGTGACTTCTTGTAAAGTCGATCTCCGACCGTATAATCCTCACTTCCGACTCGATGGGTTTGCATGGCAAAATACTCTCAAGTGCAGTCACTGGGATAATTCATGATTGAAAATATCCTCCATTTCACCACAAAACGATCGCTACGACGTGTACGAGAGATGGAACCAACCAGTTATTACTAGTGGATGCCGTGAACCATCTGTGGTTCATGGAGCAGGTACGAAACTCATCCTTTTACAGCGGGAACGATTCGTCGCGCGTTTGACGCGCTGAACATTCGACCGAAGAATAGAGATTTTTCCGAAACGATGATATTAAAAGTTATGGAATTTTTTCAAATCAACGGACTCGATGAAATTAGTTGAGAAATAGTTGTTACATTGCAATTCGCGGAAACCGTACCAATGCGTCGTTATTTAATGAAACAAAAATATGAGAATTATAATCTACCCTTGGGCACGTGTCACTCGTAGTAACTGACGGTTTGAATCGAACTTTTTAGATCTGAACGACACGTGTCACTCACCCGATCGATGTTCCACCGGATGCTTCTAATAACTACACGCCATTATAAAAACATACCCAAACATAAACACACGCGTGCTACGGTGCTTTTATGAAAAACACTTCCGGCCCAACGGCGATTCCACATTAATTCGTCAAACAGCGATGGAACGGCTTGGTCAAAAAAAAAAACAACAAACAAAAACCGAGCTAAAAAACAATAGCTTTCGACCGTCAAACATTTTGAAAGCGTTCACCGGAGAGCTCGATGTAATTCGGCTCGGAAGGAGGAAACACCCCAAATTCGATTTCGAATCCCCCATACACGGCCGCTCTCGTGGTGCGCGCATCGGTGTGTCGCAGCAGCAACAGTAACAGCAACAAGCGATCTCCGATAGCAAAAGCCCGCGCCATGGCAACGAAATTGCGAAATTCGAGAATGATACGGAACAGCGAGTACGGGGAAGGAAAAGGGAGGGAATGTGGGGTGGAGGGGGCGGGGGCAGAGGACAAAAGTGGGGAAGCGGAGGCTGAGCTAATTGGGTGATGGAATAAAGAGGAGATGGGAGTCGGCTGCCGAACATCCCCAGCGCAGGCTTTTAGGAGATAGCAGGGGAAGGGAGGGAGAGATGGACAGAGGGAGAGATGGACAGAGAGAGAAAACGAGAGGGAGGGAGGAGAGTGAGTGATGGACATATAGGAAGAGATTGTGCGGCGATCCGGATGGGAAATGGAGGAAGAGAGATAGAGGAGAGGATGGCGGGGAGGTGGCGAAGGGAAAATAGAGGAGGAATGGAGAAAGATACGATGGGGGAAGGGGAGGTAGGATGGAGAGCGATGCGGCTAATGCGTGAGTACAGACGAAAGAGAATCGAGAGAGAGAGTGGGGTGAGGAAGAGGGGAGGGGGTTATAACTTAGAGAGAGAGGAGAGGTGCGAGGGAGGGCGAGGGAGGGAGGGTGAGGGAGGAAGAGGGAGGGAGGGAGGGAAGGGGAGGGGTGGAGGGAGGGGGAGGGAGGGAGAGGGAAAGAAAGCGAGGGAGAGGGAGGGAGAGAGAGTGAGGGATAGGGAGGGAGAGGGAGGGGTAACGCGAAGGAGAGAGAGAGAGAGAGAAAGAGGTCAGTTTCACTTAAGTGCCTCGAAGTGACTCGGTGCGGCGAGGGTGTTTGGGGAGGTACACTTCCACAGTGTTTGGGACACACTACCTACGAAGGGCGTGGTTGCTCACGGAGAAACGAGTCCTGAAAGGGTTCTCTGGAGTTTCTCCGGTGAAGGATTTAAAGCTTTTTATACCCTGAAGAGTTGCGGCAACATTTTTTTCCTTCCCGTTTTATTTTCGTCGATTGGGTACCGGATGACGAACACCAAAGATTCCTTCCGAAATGCACGAGCGCGTATTATGGTACAGTAGGTATGGCGGTGAAAGAGGTTGGTCCTATAAAACGACGAGAATGTGTACCGGGTGACTAAATATTTTCGTAGGACGACCTAATTACTTTTAATTTTGTTGTTATCTGGAATAAAGCCCGGCAATTGCATTTCATTCGTTAATAAATGATAAATTATATCTCGCGATATATAATGACACTCATGAAAATTAATTGAAGTTAAAACAAAAGTTACTAACGTTAAAAGGTTTTTATTGTTATAATTAAAATTAATTCGAAAACATGATTGAAATTTACCCGACAAGTTAGTTAATATTTAAGAGGCAATTACAACGTAAATGATATACTCCGAGGTGAGAAAAACGTACTTTTAGTTAATTAATTAATGTATTTATTTACTTGAAGATGTTCAAAAACAGCACTCTGGCCTTGTATAAAGAACATTAAAAAATTTTAAATTAACACAAGGTTCAATAGGAATACGCATTGTATCATTGTAATAATAAAAATTTGACTCGGTTTTTTTACTGATTGGAATCACAACGGGAAAAATTGAAATTTATTTTGATGATATGTTTGTAAACGAGCCAAAAACAAGCTCATTTTTTACAGATCACACATTCCTATATATTAGCGTGATTTTAACCACGAATGAGCGCAATAGATCAATTATTCTCAATATCAGATTCTTTAAGAATTTCAAAAACTAATAGCAAGAAATTTTTATTTTGCAAAACATACCAAGTGTTTAATGCTATTATTCTTGGAAATAACCCTCAGTCTTCCTACTGTCTACTTTATTGGGGTACTAGCATTAAATTCTTTTAATCACTCAAAAATGTCTGTCAAATTAGGCTCCAGTGGGTAACTAACGTTTACTTGAATAGTCTCCGAAATAAATCCACTCTAAATTGCGTTCATTATTATTGCATTCATTCATAATTTGATTGTACAGCTGCGGAGTATGCGTAATTATCCGTATTATCTCTCTTCGTTTGCAAGTAAAAAATCCTTTTCATCGCAAATACGTTGTACCGATAATATATAAACTTGTGCAAAAATCAGTTTATTTAAAAAATTCTTTATAGAGCCTGTGGCTCTGTAGGGCCAAATCAAGTGCAATTATTTGCTTGCATTGATAAGAAATAATGTTTCTCTCTTTTGATATTTTTTATTTTTGTTACCTGATTTGATAGTGTATAGCTGTACACAGCATTGCTTATATTATCTGTACTCTAATTTTAGTATTCCTATACTTATATATATATGTATGTACATATATTTACCAATCTTTAATTGTAAACCTTAAAGTAATAATAAAGAAATTCTTCATCTAAAAATAAGAATTGCTGAAAAGAAATTTCTCTTAAACAACTGGCCTCTAAAGTATTTCGTAAAACATAATCTTCCATTCGGAACTAATATCTCAGGTCGATGCACGGCTAACAATTTTGTCTGACTTCAGAAGAGCCACACACAAACACGAAAGCCTGGGAGATATCAAATTCAATTATTATTATTATTCGCTGTAGGCAATTACATTGCATGGCTTCGTCAGCAATCATTTTGAAATCTTAAAGAGTAGTAAACATTAGTCGTTTTCCTGGAAATGTCGTGCAAATCAATAAATGTTAATCTATCATGATCTTTGATTTTATAATAGGTATAAAAAGATACAAAATTTAATCTTGAAGTATCCAAACTTTAATTTTACATAGCACTTTTATCTCTAATTTGCATCGTAAAAATGTTTCCTCTTAAACAAGAAACAATACGGTAACAGAGGTCAAATACACACGCAAATTAGTATTCGGGTTTTGAAAATCAACTGCAGGCTTAGGTGAGACAACCATCGTACGAATTAGTAAGGTTACATCGGAGACATTACAATAGGCAATTCACGCAGCCGTGCACACGGTAAACCGACGCTTTCAAATCATTTACAGCATCAAAAGGTTCTTACCTCCGCATCACAAATATTGCACTTAATCACCCATCCCTGTCTTGTGCATACCCCAACACCAACTCGCGTGATTCGATTATTGGCCCGCCTATAATTGGATTTCAACTGCTTCTAGTTAATTTAAACCATTGTTAGCAACACAGCGTCCGATTTTCCACCCGTTCATATTTGCCGATACGTTCTCCGATCCCTCCCAATCTTCCTCCTTCACTTACTCTTCTCTCTTCTCTACCTCCCTCCGTTCCTCGTCCCTCTCTCCCCACACGTTTCCTCCTGTTTCCCTCTCTCCATCCCCTCTCTTCTTCCTCCTTTCTCCCTCTCTCGTTCGTACCCGTGTTATCTTCCGTGATCAGATATCCTCTCACATCGTTAGTTTGGCAGCAATACTGTTTATTTGACCTAAAGAAATGCGTCGGTTGATGAATCAAAACACACAAGCGATGCAAATTGACACCTCCTCTATCATTAAACCTATTTTTTCCACCCTCTCTCTTAAAGTGGGAAGAACTCGTTTCTTTCTTTTTTAGAAACAAAAAGAACGAGTAATTCACTTAAGATTCCAAAGGGAAAAAATCCCAAAAAAAAACCTTTCAATCCCTTTTCGAATTGTCCCTTCGCGAGGAAGTGTTTTTCCAAGCGACAGCTACCTCACACGCTGGTGCCTATCGTA
Organism: Tanypteryx hageni; assembly: GCA_028673005.1. Classification (NCBI taxonomy): domain Eukaryota; kingdom Metazoa; phylum Arthropoda; class Insecta; order Odonata; family Petaluridae; genus Tanypteryx; species Tanypteryx hageni. The sequence continues at coordinate 53,643,753 of CM054120.1, read as the reverse complement.
ACTAAAGCTAACCTCGTTTTGAAAGCTCCGACCGTGTTGGATCCAAATGCTCGCTCCAACGTTCCCTTGGTCCACATTATTTGATGCAGCTGATTTAACTAGGGTTCGAGAAATATCTCTCTGAAAATACTACTTCTTTTCTTTAACAAATCGATGTCAGTTTGAAGGGTCCACGGTATGAAATGCCACGCTTCGAGCCCACGTATGACAGTAAATTTTAGCGAGCAATAAAATTATTACGACCCTTCAGAACACTTTTTATAAGTCAATCCTTCGAATGAATCTAATATATATGAAAATCTGTCTCATTCCGTCATTCTGCGTGCGATATTTCAGGAAGAAAATACTAACATCTTCAGAACGGTCGATTCGGTTTCCGCGAATCTTCCAACGGATACTCTCTGGTACCCCTCGAAGGATGTGTAACAGTCATCCTCCGTAATAATTGCATTGGTTTAATTCCAGTAACGTTAGCTTTCTCTATTTGAAGAACACGCGAATGAGTGGAGTATATTTTTCGTTGGCAATTTAAGGTTAAGAATCGAGATGAGAATTGCGCACTTGGACTTATGAGTTTCATAAAGAACGAAGTTTATTTGCACAGTTGATAAAACTTGTATCGGTTCCACATTAGCTCAAAAATTGATCCAGAAAATGGAAAACATTCAACCTTTAACAAATGAATTATTTTTAGTTGTCGAGACTGCTGCATCCATTATTGCCGTATTTAAGCTCACCAGAAATTCCTCTTTTATGTCACCTATCGAATAATGCGCAACATTAATTTATGCCCAACAGAATTGAGCAGCTAAAAGAACTATTCCGGCGATATAACGTCTTTGATTTACTCACTCAAGACTTCAGTCATGCCCGCGCATCATTTTTGACGGATGATTATACTAGTTCCAACGTAATCATCACTCTTAGAAACCACGAAATTATGAATACATCACTGGAAATTGAATTAGTAAGCTCAGTTTTTGTGGTGGGCTATCCATTTCTTCCGCAAATATTTCGTGCTATTTTATAGATGCAGCCGAACCACTATAATAAGGCATTACGTAATCCGGTTACTTCCCTAATTCGGCATAGTCTCCGAGTTCAGCATGACTCCCGTCGACAGCATTTGATGATAACCGTCGATCGTATAGTTCACTGTATTGCGTGGTAATGCATATTGGTACCGTGTATAACTCAAGGCTGCCGTAGAGAGACAATACGTGGGAACGGAATTTCCGCACATAATTTGCAGTGATGAAGTTGGTGGAGAGTACATTCCTGTACATACTTTTACTATATCTGCAAGCCTTTGAGCGTTCCCATACATACCCACTTAGCATCTTGACTGACTTAACTGACTCCTCATTACGACAGAAAAGAGACCGATGGAGAATATTCGTGGTAGTGGATCATCAAAATGTAAACATACTATGTTATCGATTAAATAAATTGTTGAAAAACTTGAGGAAGACACTTCAGTGAAGCGTTTGTATATCTTCAGTGTTACATCATGGACAGCTTATGAAGCAAAGAAAACGGATTAAGAGCTTAAATTTTATGCAGATCGCGAGGAATAAGGTATGGCCATTCGAAAAGAAATGAAGGAAAATGTAGCGATGTTGATCATGCTCCCATTCAGTGGTTTAGTTTAATGATAATAATATGCAGGAGCGAGATTTAGTCTATCGAGTCAATTCTATATCCAACCCGTAATGAAAAATACAAGCATCCATGCCCTCGGCGAGATTCGAACCCGCGACCTTGGTATCCGATAGCAGACACTCTAACCACCCATCCACAAAGGTGTAAAGGTCTTAGTGCTTTGGGCTATTTTTTGATAGAGCAAATACAAATATTTTATTCAGAACGTAGGCTATGAGTGTATCTTCAATGATGGCTTCATAAGTTTAAGAAGTGTCATGTTGTAAGTCTCCACCGTTGTGAAACAATTTCGGCTGACTCTGCTGCCAACACGTTTGTTACAGAATTCGCAGAATTAGTGATCAATGAAGATTTTAGCTCAGAGCAGATATATAACGCTGATGAGACTGTACTATTTGGCATTGTATGCCAAAGAAAACTCTAACTACAGAAAATGAAGAGGAGCTTGCCGACCTGAAAAAATCAAATGTTAGGGTGTTAGACTGCGGTTGGTATGAACAGATGTAAACTATTAGTTATTGCCAAAATCTTGCAACCAAGAATTTTTTAGGGTGTAAAAAGTTTCCCTCTCATCTATCATTCCGACAAACGATGTTACTTGGGATATTATAATTGATTGATTTAAAAATCATTCCTTTCCTTAAATTTGACGGTATTGCACCTTTGTATAGTTACATTTAATGACTTAAACTTTGTTTATCTCAGATAAATGTACCAAAATTTCGGTGAAAGACAATGTTCGTTTTATTTACCACCCAACGGCAAATCCCTTATTCAGCCGTTAGATCAAGGTATCTCACGACCACTTAAATGCCGGTACCGCTCAGAATTCATAAGCCGGTTCCCGAGTGCACTAAATTCGCAGGAGACGATTACAAATTCTAAGAAAAGTTTCATTTAAAGGAATATATTTGGGCATTTACTCCCGCTTGGGAGATTGTAACTTCATCAACTCCAAAAATTCTTGTCTTCGAAGATGATGACGATTCTGGGGTGGATTTTGAAGGGTTTCGTGTATCCCATGAACAACAGCTTATAACTGCTCTAATCGAGCTCAAAAAATAACCCTGCGGCCAAAAATATACGCAATGAAAATCTAGGAGAATACACGGAGGTAAACCGAGTCGCACCAGTTGTGCATCAACTTAAAGACGAAGAGACTGTAAAAATAGGGTAAAAAATACTAGCGACAATGCAAACGAAACTGATTATGATGAATTTGTCGAAAATGAACCATCGATCGCTGAGTGTATTCGTTTAACTACCGAGTTAATGGCGAGAATCGAGCAACACAGTTTTATCGCGGATTAGCAAATCATGAATTTCTATATATTACAAGCAATGTTCATCAGAGAAAGATCCAAACATATGAAACAAGCGAGTTTGGTAGGCATATTCATGAAAATTACAGGGTAGGGAGGGAAGCAGCAATCAACGGAGAGCATCAACAATCCAGTAACCTCAGCTGCTATTAACTATAGCTACCCTATAATTCTCCCAATATCTTGGAGAGAATTATATATCTTAGGGAAGAATTGAAGAGCAAAGTACATAAGGAGCTTCTTTCTTGTTTTAGGATTATGACGTCATCATGATAATCATCTTTGGTTGAGATAGATGACCTCGTAATATAGTCTATAAATACCCTTTAAAAGCATTATATCAATTCTTTGTAATAATAAGTAATTTTTTTAGAAAAAAGCGCAAAAAAATGTGGTCTCCGTATTTCAAATTTTCTTGCGGAAAACGCTCTTGATTTCTCGCAACCATAACTTTGGCGATAATTTCTTAGTGGTGTTTTTCTTGGTATTAATGCGTGAAAATTATTCATGTAAACGAGTGAAAAGATATTGACAAATTTAATTGTTTTAATATTGTAATATCAATAATTCGAACAACGCCAAATTACTATGGATTTTAATATCAATTTGTAGAATGAATAAGAAAGTATTGAGAGATAAAAGTATCTTCTTCTCGAACTTCTTTGAAATCTACACTGATATCCGTAATATATTCATATACTCACGTACGAGTCAAATGCGCTCCTTCTCTCCGTAGGTCAATACGCTCAACCCAGAAAAACATTCCTTAAATATTGAAATAGCCGAGGCGAAAAAAATAATACAAGCTCGCGACTCGGATGCCAAAGTTTCTTTGCGAGCGATTCTTCTTACAGTTTCTGCGTCACTATCAACTTTCGGAACCCGGAGCTCCATACAAGCGCAACATACCTTTCGAGTAGGCCTACCTTCCTTTATCGCGTAAATAATATATGTTTTCATGGCACTTCCATATTACCTCCTGACCCTTTCTCAACCCAGTTCAGAAACCCTCCTTTCAGCCAGTTTCACCCTTCCCTCCTATCCGAAACTCCTTCATCAAAACCCTTTGGCTTCTTCTCAAGAGTTTTCTCCCTTTTCCCTCCGAGACAACCTCCCTCTCTCCCTCCCTGTTCTCCCATTTAACCCCTTCCTTTCCTCCCTCTCCTCGCGACCCCTCTCGCTGCCTACCATCTCGATCTCCTCGCCCTCTTTCTCCTCCCTTCTTTAGCTACCTTCTTCGCAAACCTCACCTCTACGCTCCTTTACAAATCTATATCCTCTAATGAGCGTTGCCACATCTCTCTCCTCCACTTCCCACACCCTCTCGTCCCTCTCCGAACTTCGTCTTAAAAAAAAAGAAACGTTCCGTGACTCTAACACGTCTACGCTTCGTTTTTTAAAGGCCTTAATATTTTGCGACATCGACGTGACCTAGAGTTGGGTTGCAAAGAAAGATGCTCGATCTGGCCTCCCAAGGGCGGGGAAAAAAGAGGCGTTTTTTTTTTCTTTTTTTTTCGATCGATGGATACGTGACGTATCCTGATCGCTTGAAAGCATCGGTAAGTTCCGAAGGTCGCTAAGGCCACCCGCGGAATCGGAATAGTACGAATCGTTTGTAGCGCCGACGTGTATCGGAATGTGTTTATTGGCGGAGCGGATGTTTTGTAAATAATTGGATCTCGTTAAGTTCGTCCGAAAATCGATGAAATGCCCAGAATAAGAATATGTGATGTGAAGGTATACTACTTCTCCCTAGAAACCAATATCTGTAAATAGCACGCGAGAAAATTTCTCGACAATAATATGAAGCACAAGTTCGTTTACTCAAAATGTTAAAATACAAGGTAAAAATGTAAATGTAACAAATCAAATTAAAATTATATATATATATACATATATATATACACAATATAATAAGTGAAACTTTTCTCTTGCAGTTTAAATAACATTACTGAAAAAGTTTCAACTACTTTGACCCGCAATAGTAATGAGGAAAGTACGACCGCTTGCCTCGATACAAAAGATATAGCTCTGAATTATATCGTCAACAAAATCGTTCATTTCCAAGGCTTTTACTTCGTTCCGCAGTTGAAGTGGAGGTAAATACATACAAAACACGAACAAAATGAAATACACGTTTTATATGAAAATTGTTAACTAGGAGTAAAAAAACTATAGAAAAAACATTGTTTTAGCAATAATAGTTATGAACAAATATCAAGAATCCAGAAACTTCGTTAACATGCGAAGATTTCGATTTTTTCCTCTGTCTGGAGAGAATTACTTGCATAATATTAAATATATGTGACTATACTTAAAGGTTCAAGAGTTGAGTATGATCTAAGTGCAGAACTCAGGTTTCTATTAAACTAATGTAACAAGTAAATTATTATAATAATTATACTTTTAGAATGTGCTTGAAGAGATTTAATGACGAAAAGCAAAAGCTTTTCGTATGTGTTGCGGTGATACATAACGGTTCATTGTGATTTTGTAATCATAAATACCATAAACTTCACTAAAAGTAAAAACAGAGTAGTGTATATTAAAAGTTTTTAAAAGCTACAAGAGACAGGCTGCAAGAGTGAAAAATTACAACTGCGATTTAAAAACCCTTTCATTATATCCAGTTTAACAAATGCGGCAGGACAAATTTAATATAGAAAAAACAACTTGGAAGTGCCGAGCTATTTCATTTTAACATTAAGGTAAGATAAATTATTATTGTGCCTGGCGGTGTCCCAATTCTAATCCATAAGCTCGAGGAATGCTATTTTTGTAATTCAGAGTCAAATAAAACTATCAAAACCCTGACCCAGAGACGTATGTACCTGGGAGATATGGCCCCTATGGCAAAATTTTAGCAAACATCTTAGTGGCGTAGAATATTATTTTTCCTGCGTTTTAAATGAGAATAGTAAAATTTTATTAACAATGACTCTAAAATTTGAGTGTTAAATTAATACTTATTTTTGGGAAAATATACTTGGGGCATTTTTGCGAGAACGTTTGGCGCCTACGGCAAATGCCAACTTCGCCATACTCTAGTTACGACGCTGCTCTGACCTATTCGTGAAACGACAGTAAAAGTTGACGACTTACTTCAAGCAACTTAATTTTTTATATACAACACACCTTGCAAAATATTTTATAGAATTATTAGAAATAATCAATTATTAATTTACAAAATAGCAATGCCATATTGTTTTGGCGTGAGATACGTCCTATGATCGTCCTCCAGTAAAATCGTGACGGACGCAAACTCGAAGCAATTGTTTTTAGGTCGCCATTCTTCCTCTGACACATATGTCCGCCATTTTTCTTTATATAGTTCCGTCATTTGAGCAAAAAGCACGCAGATATAGGCGGAAATTCCTTCCTCGCAGGGCGTTATGTCGCCCGGAAAGGAAACGGAGCAACGAGGGACTATAAATCTTGGTAGGAATTCCTGAGTACCACAACTTCAAAGCACACTTTTAAGGGCACCGACAGTTCATCAAGTCCGAAGCGCGTATTCTCAAGAAAAGTTCAAAGGATTTGCATTTTAAAGCTCTATTTCATCAAAATATAGAAGATATATTCGATGGGTATATTTGATTTTTTCGTCGGGAATTCATCTCTCGAAAATACCTGAAAAACGCTTCCACTGAAGGCCGATTCACATTATACGTAACGTCAACGTTTCGACACGGACCGTCTTCGAAACATCAACATTTCTTCTACCTATTTAGATCGAGTTGTTTACAACAACTGTCACGTCTCCGTCGCGACATCGTTCCGTTCCGTCGCGGTTTCTCTGGAGGAATAATTGACGGGACGGTACCGGTTCGAACGTGCCGATTACTGTGACACTCTTAGGCCGGGATTACGATCAACGTTTACGGACGTGATGAAAACGGACGGTGTCGGGGAAGTCCTATTATGATCGACAGGAGTGGTAGTGCCAAATATTGACCGTTCAACTAAACAGCGTTCTTGGAGTAGGTTGCAAGTGAAAGCTGGATTCCACAGTAAGTTCCACGTGGTCTTACCTGATTGGCTGACGTGAAACAACGTGACGGGAAAGCTAGACTTCGACTAGGTTCGTTCCGTCTCCGTCAACGTTGGCGCCAACGTACGACGATCGTAATTAGTAGCATGGGTATCAGATACCCGAATTTCTGAAACGCCACCGTCCGTTTCCTTCACGTCCGTAAACGTTGATCGTAATCCCGGCCTTACAGTGTGAATACCGAATCCGTCAGGCTTCCGTCAGTCCCTGTTAGTAGTTCGTTTCTATCACAATGGACGAAAAACTGATAGAATTGGTTGGGGAACATGAATAATTGTACTACATGGTAAATAAAAAGTACACTGATAATGGACATTAGAAGAAACTCAATACTTTATCAGATATTTATTTAAGAATATGTTAGGTATTTATTGACATTAGATCATTTTACTTAAACTAGAATTATCTTTTCTTAGTACGGATAAGCTTCCGTTGATGTTCCCTCCTCTTCATCTAAAAGTAGAGCAATTACTCCCAATTTCAAATTATAAAACATATTTACTAACTTATTCCAGTCACAGACTCCATGTTCTAACCACAACTGAAAACGTGACCGTCTGCGTACCGGCAACGCCCAGTGTGAACATTGATGAAAAATGACGTGACGGAGACGGTATGTGACGGTTCATTGACCTTCCGTATAATGTGAATCGGCCTTAATTCATTTCCTAAGCAAAGCGAACTAAATTACGTCTATTTTTAGTGGGATGAAATACTTACGTCCCTATAAGCGAAGAGAAGTATATCTCATGGAGCTTGAGACAAACCGCAAGTTCGTAACCAACCGCACATTTTAACACGCTTTCACCCTTACCAAATATTCAGATTGAAGGGGCGGGAATGGGAGGGGAATGGGGGGGAGGGGCTGGGGAATGAGACGCGATGCGACCTCAGCGTGAGGGTGTCTGACTGAGCTAAAAGTATCGTTTAGAGATTTCGTGTCAACACGACTCCCCCAAATAGGAGACCACGGTTCAAAGTCTAACCGGGTGGGCTAATTGGCACGACGGGGCCAGTGGCCCCGATGAAGACCAGTGTATCGTAAAGGTAGCTTTGCCCAACGTAGGGGCACGAGCGATTGAGGTTGCCATACCGTGAAATGAAAGACAAACAACGTGCTTTGACTAGTGAGGTAATCGTAAATTCCTCGATCTCGCGCGCTACAAAAAGAAAATGTAAAATATTAAGGGTGCGGACAACAAAGCTTCGTTACTCCCAGCCGTAAATGCCGGAAAAACCTTGCCGACGTGTTTTTGTTTTCGGTAATTATTTACTTAAGGATTACCACAGAAAAATACGTCCAGGAAAAAAACGAATTCTTCCAGGAGGTGTTACAAATTAAGATAACCAATTTCTATGGCCGGGAATGGGAACTATGTGAAGAGATAAATTAGTGTTTTAACTAAAGGTACCTTTTCTGAGAGCAGACATCGGTCTCCTAATGTTTACTCGAATAAACCACTAAAGGTACTCACTATAACAGGGGTCTCTAACGCGTAGCTAGCAAGCTACATGTAGGATTCAACAGGTCGTTTCATTTTTCAATTATTAGTGAAAATTTATCAAATACAGAGCGTAGTATACACACAGTATAACCCTGACTATCCGAAATAACTGTGACCAATTTTGGCTTGGATAATCAAAAATTATGATAATTGGACAAATATTTTTAAGTCGCTGAGGCACGACGGTTGTTGGACTTTCTCATCGATTTAACATACAAACTTGAGCTTCGAGGTCCCCAATATGACTGGATCAGTAAATGCGTTCAAACCCAAATTAATCTCATCGATAGCCCAAACAAAAGTAGGAGTCTTCACCCATTTCCTCAGCTTAGAGAAAAGACATATGACAATATAAAATATAATTTAAAAAATTGTTGATGGAGAAATCAAAATTATCCCTCTGCAATCTAATTTTCAGTTTAAGGCAAGATCATCACAAAAAGATTTTTGGGCACTGGTTATAAACTGTCATTCTTTCTCCATGTGAATTGTACTCGCCTTCTGCCAGTTTTTCCTGACTAGCTGTAGAACAAGGACCGTTCTGTTTCTGTGCTAAGGGCGTATTAACTTTCGTTTGTTACAGTTTGGCACTTTTTGTATATATTATAATTGCTGATATACTCAGCGTTTCCCGGTAAATTACCAATAAAAGTTTTTAAAAATTTTATTTTATTTAATCCTCTTTCTCTTGTTCTGAATTTCCTGCTGCTCTGACTCTTACCGTTATTTTAAAGATTCATTTCTTTTGACTTAAACATTGTTTGTTTATTGAAGGCATTTTGGTTTCTAAGGTGGTAAAAACTTTTGATCACTTTATCACTTGACTCTTCCGATTTTAGTTAATTGAAATCGAACTTGGGCCCATGGAATTGCATGCAAACATATATATTTCTCTTCCTTTGGATATAAAAGTATATCATACCAAGTTTGGTCGTTGCAGTTCTTTTCGTTTTCAGATAAATAAACTTTCAAAAATATATAAAAGATAAACTTGAGCACTGATTTTTATTGAACATTTCGTAATCAAAGGCTGAAACAAATTTTTACTTATTCGGCCTTGACTTCGTATAGTACTCCTAAAATCCACAAAATTGTAATTAATTGGATCTCTTGCTGTGCGCGAAGCTTCATTTATTATCTGCAACGCATGTGTGGTTAAACGCTGTAAGTAGGTTTTTATTATATTTTACGAGTTTTTAGTAACATAAATTTTAACATGTATCCCCTTCAATGGATACTAGGGCAAAAACTATCAAATCAATTTCGCTTCAAAATTCATATTATTTCTCGAAACAATTTCTCTGAAAAATGTGCGCGTATATCGTGCTTCCAAAATCTAAATTTCAGAAAATTTCTAGTACATTTTTAGAGCACCTTAATTCATTCCGTTACATTTGAAAAATGATCAATAAAATTCTAAGAGATTATAAAATGCCATATAAATAAATAATTAATTAATTTTATATGCTATAGGAACGAATATTGGAGTTGTAAAATCAAATCAATGTTGAATTTTGAAAGAATGACAACGGTTTTACATCAAATTAAAGTCTAAATATAAATAGCATTTTCAATAGCTTTTCCACGCGCTATAAAGGAAAATTTTAAATTTAAATTCCTATAAAACAGTATTAGACGGAGTTGTATAAAAGGAGCTGTTTACAAATTGAATAACGAAAAATTTAAGAAGGGAATTTATGCAAAGTTTTATTGTTCATTACATGATGGGAGGGGGCGAGTGCGCAATGTTACGTGTGGGTATCTATTTTTGTCTTCTTGACTTGCAATAGTCAAGACGTATTTGGTTTAAATAAAAAATAACATTAATTAATAAAGTATATTTTGGAATACTCTTGAAATTTTCCCCAAAAAATTCAGTCGGTGCGAAAAAAACCGGTTCGAACCGGTTCAATGGTGGTTGTTGTAGCGAAACCGAAACCAAACTGAAATTTTGTGTTTTATGTGAGCCGGAACTAAATCCGGAGCGAAAAAAATTTCGGTTCGATGCTCTGGTTTGAGGATCCCTGCGCTAGAGAATTGTCAGAGGTGCTATAGTGCGTTTCAAATAACTTGGAGGTTTAGAGAGAGAGAGAGAGAGAGAAGAGAAGAGAAAGCTTCCGAAAGTTTGGCCTCGAGGGAACCAATAAGAATGAAGGATAACTGAGGTCTCTCCCGTGCAAACATCGAGCTGTATGTACTGTTTTGCCAATTGCTTACGCCGCTGTAGTTCACAAATTCCCTTTGCCGCACGAGCCCACCGCAAGGTACATTCCAGTGTAGTAGATACGGCAAGGCCGAGTTTGAGTGCTTTGGCCCTCACCCCCCTAGCAGCGGAGACATACGAGGGGTCCCGAGTATGAACGAAATGTCAGTAGCAAAGTCACTTGAAACGCAGTACAGTAGCCTTCAAGAGGGAAGGTATCTTCGGAGGGCGGGAATTTGAATGTATGTATTGATTGGGTTGGGTTCAGTGGGTTTGATTGGGTTGAGATGGGTTGGGTTGAAATGCGAGAAAATTAGTGAAGTATGATAGACACAAGAAATAAAATGCTGAAACAAAAAACTATTCCTTTCAAATTTATACGTTATTCCCTATATTTGTCACCGTTTTACACAAACAAACTCGACAAATCCCACCCCAACACAACAAATACATTCAAATTCCTGCTACACAAAGGTAACTTCTTGTGTGGAGGCTCTGTTGGCCTATCCGAGACACAAGAAGACCAATGTATGCTTTCAACAAAGGTATCGTTAATTGAAAATAGCAATTAAAATCTAAAAATTTCTCTTTCCCCGCCCCTGTAAATGAATTTTTAACGCCCAATGGAAGATTTTTTTTCTTCCAGGACGTAGTTTGCTGTGGATCCCCTCAAGTAAATAATGACTTTGCCTTCGAATAATTTAAACGCTTTTCCGATGCGCAAGCTATTCTGCTATCTTTAATAAAATACAAGAGACAATGATAATAAATATTTTAATGGATAGGAGACTGACTAATTAGAGTCCAAAACTCAAAAACTTCATCCACTATATCACAAAAAAGAACTTTTAAATGAAATATTTCCTAGAAGTTTTAATTACAATCCCGAATCCGGATTAAATGTATGAAGGGGCACTCCGTCAAAAACACTATTCACGCGCCACAAAATAATTTGTCAAATGAAAGGTGAAGCAAATCAGAGAGCAATAAAGTGGGAGTTTATCAATACAAATTGAAATATTAACTGAAACGGTTAATGCCAAAAATCTCTACGAATGAATTCCAATTATAACAGTTTTAAAAGTTTGGTATTGAGTTCCGGAATTTAAAAAAATCATTTATAGCTACGAAACTGAAAAATAAAGAGTTAATTTTTTTTAAATAATCACGCTGGTTTTTGCGCATGCATTGGAATGAACAATTCCGGGATGAATTTATCTTTGAAAGGATCAAACCCAAAGCTTAAATGATTTTTTAAACAATAAAAATCCACACGAATTATGTTTTTCATCAATGATCCATACAAAATATATCAGAGAATAAGGCACACAGATCTCATCATCGGCTATAGTGCAAAAGAATAAATTAGAATATAAACGCGAACAACCTCCAATACTATATAATTCCATCTACTCTAGATAAACTAATGCCATTGTTCACTTTCTATGGTTGATAATAAATCCATGAATTTCACATGGAGATGTTCGTGTTTCAACCATTGGTCAAATTCCAGGAATCCTTCTAAAACCTGAGCATCCAATCGAGCTAATAATTATGTCTTTTCTACGGCGTTATATAAAGAATGCATTCTACAAAAGTTTATGAGAGTCCAATCGCTAAAATGCCAGAGAAAGGATTTTTCGAAAAAATCCTTTCGTCAGAGAATTTAATTACACATTCCAAGAAATGGGTCGTGTATTTCGATAGCGATCGATGTTAATACATCAGCGAAGACGAACCGTCACCCAAAATTAAATTTTCGTTTACAATACGATAAAATAAAATCCGAATACGAAAAATTCTTTTTACGCAATAAGAATTTGTCCAATTTTCTTGACGGCGTAATATAATTCTTCTTTCTCGCTGCCCTAAGAAATGACAAGATAATGACTGAGCCATCTTTTCCACGAATATAATCAATACAACGATAAAATGATCCAAATGAGAAAATGGGCACATTGAAAAACATATCTACTCTTACCATTATTGAAGGAGTAATGAAAAATACACGGTGGCATTTTAAAATTTCGCCTTTTTTAAACCGCGCCAAATTCTTCCACATCTCTCTAGGAATAATAAGAAAAAATCCTTTTAAATCTCCATGAATAAAGCCATTTTGATAATAACGTCCTCAATACCAACCATTCCACGTCATTGCATAAATATTGCACCCTGAAGCGGTAAATTCCACGTTTTTTGCAATGATCCGCTAAGAGCACGACTGAGGAAAACTGATGGAAAACTGCGGATTAACGGAAAAACTGACCTAATTCTCTGCTCTTACTAGAGACGTCTTTTTCAAACTTGGGGTCGTGACCCTTTACTGGGTCGCGAGAGGCTCTTTCCTGGGTCGCCACAATTATTAATTGTTTTTTCTCTGTGTAATTCGCATCTCGGACCCGCCTCCCCATTGCGTTCCTTCTCTGTTTTCCCGGCATGCCCCATACACGCAGGGACACCCGTTATCCAAGGCTACGGGAAAGATACGTACGATAGTTCTTTCCCTCGCTTTCTCGCGCAACAATCGCTCGTGTTCATGGCCTCGCGGTTTAAAAACGGTTCAAAACACTTCTGAATTCATCCCTACAATATTGGTGAATAAATTACTGTATTTGCATGTATTGCTTTATTATTATGTCTATTTACAGTAGTACAGTATTTACTATTATTTAAATTACTGTACTGAAAAAAATTATACTACCGTATAACATGTAAAAAGATGAAATTAAAGTGTCTTGGGGCATTGCTAAGAGTATTAGCCAATATTCCGGCATATCTGATAATCCGGCACCACCTAAGTCCCAAAAAGTGCCGGATTATCGGACTTATACTGCATATTGTGTTTAAAAATTATACCCCACCATATTTGGTTTTACGTAGTTGGTTAAAATCAATTCTCTATAAGCAATTCCCATTTAAGAGCATTGTACTCGTTTCCATGGTAGTTGAAAATTTTAATTGTTGAAAATTTCATTTTTTTTCGATTAAAAACACATTGGGGGTGCCGGTAGTGTAGTGGTTAGGACGCTGCTCAAAGGTGCAGCGGGCACGAATCCTGCGCAAGTAGGATTTTTTCCGAGGTCGCCCGGCTCCGTGTTTGTGTGGTTTGAGTAGATCGCGCCAAGTCAGCGTTCCGTCCTTCGGAAGGGACGTTAAGCCATTGACCTCCTTGGTGCTTTTCGTAAAGAGTAGCCTAATTCCGGCAACGGGTTTCCCTCCTCCCTCCTGTGTATATGTCCAGTTGATGACAGTGCAAAATGACCATAGCATTCGAAGCACTTAAAAATCAATTACTACTACTACTACTAAAAACACATACCTGCGGCAATTCAGCAATGATTCAAATTTAGTCTTCAAAATAATAAACCACATTCTTACAGCTATATAACTGTTTTAATCCCGCGTTTTACCTTAATTTTAACTAATTTTAAATTGCAATTTTATAAAGCCCTGCATATATTTCCAAAATTTGCTTATGGGGTATTGAAATGGAAAAATGTAGTCGAAAATATCCCCCAAAAAGTAAATATTTCTGAAATTTTCGATTTTTTCATTGGTTGTACACAATGACCTATCATTCTGCCAAATTTCTAGAAGTACCTAAACATTTATATCATTTGTAAGAAGCAGCAAGCCAACAACCTTTACCTTAAAATAAAATTAACTTTAAAAAATCAATGAAACCAACTTTTGTATGCACTAAAAGTAAGCAATAAATATAAAATTCACATAATTGAATGTTCCAGAGATTAAAAGTGATTTCGGTCGAATAAAAATTGTATGACAAAGAAATGCATTACGTTAGTCAATTCTAATGTAGGTACACAAAACGATTTTTAATTTATGGAACATTTAATTTTGTCTCACGCTCCCTCTCTTTTACCCTCTCTTAGGTTTAGGTGGAAAATGGGAATTCTTAGTCTCAATCAGCATATATTTACTTGAAATATTTGGGCAAATTATAAGTTATTTAAAACTTATTGAATCTAACTTAACAGTTGTATTATTTTACTAACCCTTTTTAACGCGTAAAAGCAGGATAAAACGTGAATGAGCAGTCAATATAACACCAAAGAAAAACGCGTAGTAACTTCCTATGAAATGAATACTTACATGGACTGCAATGAGTTTGGACAATATTTAAGATCGTACTTTTCTTTTAACTAGAGTAGTTTTGAAAATTGGCTTAATTTAAAGAAATTTAAATTAAAGTCTTGAAATGAATTTTTCAATCTTATTAGAAATTCAGTTCGAAATATTTGCTGTATTATCATTTAAAGAAATCCGTTAAAAATAACGTTATATTTAGTTTTATGAATTCCCACCATTTGACAGTGGCGCACGATTCGATGGTATAACATGTTTTATAACCAATTATAATTTTTTAATGTTATTTTTGTACTTCAGCTACTTTTTATCCTATACAAATGCAACGCACTCTTCCTTTTTCTCCATTTTTGCTCATTTCCATTCTCTTTTCCTTCCTTCCTTTAACTAGTTAATAGATTCAGTAAATGTATTATACCCCTGTATAAAAGTCTGATCCGTATTTAAGTACTAAAATGGTGCATTTATTAAGCATGAATATGAGACCAAGAATAGAATTCAACAATTGGGGCAACAATGGCCCAATATAAATAAAATGCGTGAAAACGTGAAAAACTTCAAGAGAGCAATAATTCCACGTTGTGCAAAAAGTTTAGTTTATGAGATATGTATAGCAAGATGATTTGCTGTGTTGTCTAACATTACCAACAAGCATAAGGGGATCGCACATCTTGTTTTGATGAAAAATCGGGTCATTACTTTTTCTTTGGATTGCGGTCAAAAATACCTGTCTTATTCTGGGTAGCGAGGAAAAAGTTTGAAAAACACTGTACTAGAGCAGCGGTTCCCAACCTTTTTCACTTCGCAAACCCCTTGAGCTAATTTATTTCTCGTCGCGAATCCCTTTTATCTTCGCGAAAGCCTTTGGGTTGCAACAGTTTTGGCGACGAACCACTTATAATGGAGAGTAAAATTTTGTAAAAACAAAGCATCAGTTTCTAGTTAGTACCCTGAAAAATTCATGTATAATTCTTGAAGCATAAGAAAAAAATGAAAAGAAAACCATGCAACTAATTTGAATGAAATTAAAATATCGGTAAGAATTGTAGAGCCAAGAAAGTGAAAAAGACTCCAATACCAAATTTTTCTCGCGAACCCCTCAGATTTATTTCGCGGACCAATAGGGGTACGCAAACCACCGGTTGGGAAACGAGTATCTTTTAAATTATCTTGTTATTCGTTAGAATTATATAGCTCGTCTCATGACTGAAAACCAATTCCAGAATAAGCATCTAGGTGCCAAAAATTGGAAAATGAAGTACTCGCTATAGGTATCTCCAATAACCATAACAAGGTAATGAAAACCGGTTACAATACAGTCGTCTTGAGTGGTGATTCGCTGAAATTAGATTCTAAAAAACCACATTTGCGACGTTATTATTGTCGTTTTTATACGCGTGCGGTAGAGAGGAGGTTTGTGCGGCGGTGACCGTTAAGGTTTCACGTGGAGGAGAGGGTCTGGGATATGCAAAATTTGAAAGGGAAGATATTTAATCCTTCGGAAGCGAGAGGCTTATTACAGGGGAAGAGAGGCTTGGGTTATCCCCGAGGATTTTTCTCTGAAACCTTGTCATAGCTCTTGGAGATATCTAAGGCAAGTATCTTGAGAATATATCACATCATACTATATAACTGCTTCATAATTATGATATATGTAGAACAGGGGTATCCATAACGTCGATTGCGTTTGATCGGTCTCGATATATAATATATATTTTTGGCCGATGTCAAGCGAAGTAATAAATAATTTGTTAAACATCTAAAAATAAAAAAGTATATAAAATTTCTGATACGAAATATATTTTTTTAATATATAAGTTAAAAATGAAAGCCTTCCATTAAAAAACTAATAATATAGACTCCTAGCCTCCAGGGTCGGCTTGAGACAAGTGCAAAAGAAAAAAATGGGCAAAATGTGGTTTGACCGCAGTTATCCCTGTGCCCTTAGAGCATCAAGGAGCGCGCACCCAGTCCCAAAAATGATCAAACCGCTGGGAGTTCAAAAAATTAATATTTTGCACTAATTACTATGGTATGCCGTTTAACATGTCAATTTGATTTTTTGTTAAATTTACGTTTATTAAAAGTTCTTCTTGTGTGTATCGTCTCTTTTTTAAATTAGTGGAAAACATAGATCTCGGCTGGGTAACCGTAAGAACAGTAGATCTTATACCTAAAAATAGTGGTCACCCCTGATATAGGAGAATACTAATGTTTAGGCACTTCCAGATAAGCTGGAGACTCGAAGTTTTTTTATGTAAGTAGGACTACGTGCATAACCGACTAGAAAAATCGAAAATTTCAAAAAGTCAAATAATACGGCCACTAAAAATTCTCAAATGTTTCAAGGAATATTTAATGTGTATGTATATTTGAATGTGCTAAGAGGCTGAAATTTTTTGTAAAGGTAGAATTCGTAAAATAACCGAATAGGGATTCTATAAATTCTGATAAATAAATTTTTTCGCCTGTTAAAAATCTTAAAGTTTAAATAAATAGATATATGTTTAGGTACTAGGGGACTATCTAGGGAGCTGAAATGTTTCAGTTATTTAGAACTTGATGCAAAAGCGCACATTAACATTTGAAAATTTCTATGAAGTTGTTATTGCAGCCATTAAAAGTTTTTAAATTTAAAACAATTAGATAAATATTATCGCACTTCTAGATTGCTACAACATTAAAATTTTGCAGAAAAGCGTGGAATTAGTACCAAACGATGGAAAACGTGCAATATTCTTTAAATTGCAAATTTTAGGGATTGCTTTAACTCCAATATTGTCCCATAAGGTAAACGAAAATTGGTGCAGAGGTGCAAACTTTTTAATTAAAAAATATTTCTAATAATGAAATATCTCTGAAAAATTAATGTGCTTTTCAAGATGAGATTAAATACTTGCAGAATGCAAGCACCTTTTACTAGTACAATATATAACTTACGAGCGGTTTCGGTAAATAATCACCATCCTCAGGTAAGAAGAATTCAACAAGCAGACATTATATACAAACAGGAGAGAGAGAGGAGGAGGAATGAGTTGTGGGAAAGGAGGAGATTAGTGAAAGTAGAGCCAGTTGTTATAACTTTGTTTTTATTTTAACAATGCCGTATTTTCTCAAGATAATGGAATTCCACGAAGGCTCGGCCTCTTCCGTTAATTTAACTAAGGCAGGTACTTAATTTTTCATTTTTTTATACTTAAGAGCTTACTCTGGAATTCTCTTCTCTTGTAACGTAAACCTTGTCTCACACTGAAGTATCTTAAGTTACACTGCCATTTTCATGTATAATCTATCAAAGAAAAACAGGAGATGAAGTTTCGTCGCACAATTTCATTTTCTCCCACGACATAGTAAAGTATCCTACGGAATCTTTCTACGCCTAAAGCGCCCCTTGTTTCCATATAATAAAGAAATAGTAATTTCTTTTTCTCTTGACTCAAATTACGATACATCACTACGCATACACGTAATCATCAACAGGGTCACTTAAACCTTTTTTGACAGAAGGTATCATCTTATTCATCCAATTTCCATTGTTATAGGCTTATATCTCCCAAGATGCTGCAGCTAATATCTATTAATCCCATCCCAATGTGTATTTTGTGTGTCCCCTTAAGATCTTTTGAAGTACGGCACATACTTATAATGATTCCACTCGATACGATGGGCGTACGAACATTTTCACATCCTCCATCTTTCAAATATGCCACAGAATCCTGTTCGTATGCCTAATAATTCGTTTGCTTTCTCATCCCACCCGTCTAATCCAAGGATGCGCTCTACTCCGCATGACGGCACAGGATGATTTAGGAGTTCATGGTCCGATTGATGGCCGTTAGAACGGACGGAATGCAGCAATCCTCGAATTTTAGGCAAATCGTGTTTGTTTTGTCTATAAATTCGAGCATTTCGTACCGATGCACTCCATCTCATTCCTTCCAGCGCCGATGAGCTGGCCTAAATTACACGCTTTTCTCACTGCCTCAATTTCCCCCAGCCTTACGTCTGGGGATTGGATAAAGGGTCAATCGCCTTACCCACAATAAACAAGAAACCGCATGCAGCATGCGAGCGCACCCTTTTTCTTTCTCGCGATCTAGTACATAGTAGAAAACCACACCCCCGCGAAACCTTCCATATTAAAAAGAAGAGACACGTCCAATAATGGTTTCCATAAACTCGAGGTAATAATCAATAAATGAAATGAGCAATAGATGCAGAAAGAGGCCAATTCACAACTAGCGAAGAATAAATACGTGCGTTTTTTTTTCAAAAATCGCGAAACGGAAAATACGAGCAAAGATCGAGTCGAGCGACCCAGATCGTTATGCCCTTTGACCCAGCACCGGGTCACGACCCTCGCTAGAAAAAAAAAACAAAAATACGTTACAGGAATACAGGTATGAAAATGAAAAGTTCCGCAAACTTACGATGGGGAAAAGCCATATATTCTCGAATCACGGTCTTATCTTTGAAAATTACCTTCATCTTGAATATTTTTATCATCCGACGTCGCCCGGATATGAAGGCACGGAAAACGTTTTTATGCACTGCGCCGTAACGCTTTCAATTACCTATATTAATTACGTCTTAATAAGTAGCTTGAAAACGGGCTAAGGATTTAAAAGCGTCATTTTCGTCATTAACTTTGAGTGACATATTCTCATGGGCGGAGATCGTTTTGGAGCGGAAGAAGAATGCGGGATTTGTGGTGTGATACCACTTTAACCGTCCGCCCTTTCCGAACGAGCCTCACTCGTCCGCCCTCATCCCTTATCCTCCTGCCGAGGGACTCGTGGCCCTCTTAAGAGGGCGAATGTGGTTTTCGGTGCCATTAAAGAGAGAGATTTAGGCAACCTCTACTCTCGATAGACGTAGAAAACTGATGCAAGAATTTTTTTGCAAAGTTGCTATCCGTCCGACCTTTTCCGTCTCGATGATTTTACGCGAATATTTCTTGCGGCGTGATTAAACTCCTCTACGCCATATGCACCTTTTGCTAAAAATGAAATCCTTTTGCGGTTTAAAACTCAAAATGACGGGGTATCGCGTAGAATTTGCACATTCCGTTATACATACCATATTTTTAACGGCGTTAAAATACTTTCGGTAGATATATTTTTAAAAATTATTAAATTTAAGTAGTGCTGTAACATTTTACAAATGTCGTTTACGCTGAAATAGGACTCGGGCTCGTCAAGAAATCATCACAACCTTGATATTTACTATTTAATATTTGCTTTGATATTTGCTATTTACGTCGTATTTTGTAAGGAGGATGCATATGATTATGAAAATGAGTTTATTTTTTTCTTTACAGTAAAGTGTTTATGTGTGTTTGATTGTTATTAAAATAAAATTAAAACAAAATCTAAATTAAAGCTGTATTCACGACAAACCACATAAGATTCCAAGCCAAGTAATGTTTATAAAATTAATGCTATAGTTAGAATTGTAATCACTCTTTCATTGGGGCAATGAAAGAATGATTTAAAATACTCTTGATAATGCCAATTCCATGGAGGAGAATTCGCGACCACATTAAATCCTATAAATCTCCTTAATCTTTGAGGTTTTTTTATATCATTCAGATTCAGCGTCTATATTAAAAGATATTTTAAGATCGCAATTTTCCTCATCGGAAAACATTACTTTTGTTCAAGAAAACTGTCCTCACAAATTATCCACTTCCTCGAATTCTAGTCACAACTCAGTCCTTCCCCCAAAGAGAAGGAGACAGACAGACGGACAGACATGAAATGGACTTAATTTGAATAAGGATTCCAAGAATTTTCGCTACTTACGTTAAAGTTGCGGGAAAAGAGTAAAGAGACCGGAGATCTTCTACATGGCATAAGAACGAGATAATCAGATAAACGAGCGATGGACGGGGAAAATTAATTTTTTCAAAGAATTCGGACCGACGTATAGAAGTAAAAAAATTACACTTCAATATCTCGTGCATTAAGGTTTTCCGCCTCCTCTGACAGATACGTAAAAAAGTCCTCCTTGACGGCAAGGAATCGTTTCATTTCATCTCGTTCTTCTATCTCCCATTCATTTCGAGGGAGGAATTAAAAATGCTTATTCTCATTACCTACGCCCACGTCTCTGGTTAAGGGATTTGCCACGCATATTGAAATCTGAGACGGAAAAGAATTCTCCCACTCGGTCGGATTCATTAAAGGAAAATTGAATATTCCTCGACACGCTAATTCGATTAGCGTCACTCTGGAAAGGGCATATCGAGTTTGTACCGATTAAAAAGTAGATGTTTGATATTGAGTTATTCTCGTGGGGTGGATCCATCTTTAGTGGATTTCCCGTTTTCATCCTAGAAGGCTATTTTTTCCCCTCGACGTTTCGCTCTTCGCTGTTACCCGGGCCGAAATGTTATACGACGCTTCTCCTCCACACAAATTTGAGTGCCATTACGTTCTAAGAGGTGACTCCAGAGCATCGATGCAGTCACGAGAGAGAGAGATAAAATTATACTTCCGCATCCAATTCGAACGAATCCAAGAGCTCGCCGCAAAAAAAATACGTAACCCCTTTGCTTTCTCGTCAGTCACGCCAAATCTAATTTTGCAAGAATCGAAAATTCGATGAAATATGGAAGAGCGTAAAATGGGCTTCTCAGAAGCTCTGTCTGTAGCCGAGTGATGAACGAAAATAAAAAAACAGGCAGGGTGAGTGAACTCCACGCAAATTCGAAAGAGGTAAGATGGAAAGAGGTACAAGGTGGAACTTTATTGAAGAAAGCGGACATTCCGCGCTTAATCGAAAGGAAGGGAAACGCTAAAGTACATATCGTATTTACCAGACAGTACTTAGCAGAATCTACTTTAGAGAAAAATATTTATGAGGCATTCTTTAGAAAACAAATAAAACAAGATTATTGGAGTTCTTTTTTATTTAAATCCCTAAAAATTGTCATCAAAATGTGCAGTGCGAAGATAAATGAGATTTAAACCATGCTGGACCATAATCACTGCCAATATTTTTTCTTTTGTTCGCGAATATAACACAATCCCCGATATTTTACTGAAAAACAAAACAAAAAAAACTCGTCTTATAGTTGGTATATCGTTCGCCCTCAACCTAACGATTTGGGCGAAGTACGTCCGTGCGATATAATTCTTGCGTTAATATCGAATTAACCCAACATTTCAAACATTTTCCAATAAACAGCCATACACCGCGATGAAAATAAATAAAAGTCTTATAAAAACAAATGTAAATCTATCCCAAATTTGGCTATTCAACTCACCGTATCGTCTATCCTCACCCGAAATGTACTTTCTTTTTTGGAGACCATTATTTTCACGGTAACAAGCCAAATAATCCTTCTGAAAAACAATAAAAACTCCTCCTGTGGATAATTATGACCAAATTAAGTTTAGTTCGATTTGATGGATGGGATAAGTTTCAAATTGTTAAGGGGGATCCATAAATTACATCACGCTCCGGGGAGGGGGTTCCTAATATTGTGACGGGTCTAGAAGTGAGGTGGAGCAGGTTTTTTGAACGTGACGTCTTTGGTTTGATGAAAAATATTTCAAACATATTTGTTAATAACATTTATTTTTGGAGTATTTTAGTCTGCTTTTCTATGGAAAAATAGGCTCCTGCGATCTTCGCCAGAGCCGTCTCTAGGATCTGCGGGACCCAGAGCGAGGCGGCAGCCACGGAGCCCCCTCTACCCCACAAACAGAATATTGCTTATAACAAACATCCAGAACAATTTTTTCACGTTCCACGCATGTTACATCTTTCTACCAAGAGTAGTAAGGAATAAGTGAATAAGTTAGCTTCAAGCGCGGAGTCCCGTAGACACGGGGACCCCTTAGGCGCTGGGCCTTGGGTGACTTCCCTCCCAGCCCCCCTAAAGAAGGCCCTGGGTGGAGTTGCCACCTCTTCGGGTTTTTCCTATGTACACCTTTCATATTTTTCCAATGAAATAACTTAAATCATGTAACCTCATTGAATTTAAATAAAAGTAATTAAAAAATCAAAAATGAGTATAAATTGTGTAATGTACAAAAATAAAATCTCAATGTTTTGTGAGTAAAAACTAAAACCTGTATTTCTTTATATGGAAGGAGAAGAGGTTGAAGACTTGGGGACATAATTTTCAGGAGGGGGTTTAAATTTTTGTGACGAGGAGGTAGGGTGGGATACAGAATTCAATATTTTGCGTGACGTAATTTATGGATGCCCCCTTAATAAATTTTTCTCATTAGAATAAAATTTCGCCAAACTGCCCCGGAGGATTGCCACTTGTAACTGCAATGCGCATCAGGCTCACTCAACTATTTTACGAATAAAGGAGTTATGTATGACATTAATTCGCGAATTTATACGAAATTGTTAGAAATTTCGTGACAGGAAATACCTCTCTAGCATTTCGGATAGCATGGAAAGATTTTCCTTAAGTAAATAACGATTTTTTTAATGATATGATATGTGTAAATCCGTTGAAATTTTTAAAATATACTATTTCTAATGAAATTTTTTCGAAGAAGCCCAGAAACTTGCTCCGTTCTATTAGTTTCCGGCTTAAAAATCATAAATTTCTTATTAACATTTGTCGTCGCCAATGCACACACGACTGCTAAAGTCATCCATTTTGTATGGCGATGATTATAGATCTGAAACTGAAACATTAAGCAACCATTTGCAAAAATTACTGTTAGACCACAACGATTATTTTAACAGCTAAGTAATTCTTAATGTAAACTCCATCAATAATTTACGCCTTTTAAACTCTTTTACGCACAATTTTAAACCTCGAAAAAGGTGCCTTATGTTATAAAACCGTGTAGAAGCAGGATTCACAAGGTTTATTGTCGTAAAGACAAATCATAAAACGATGTTGCTATATGGGAAATATTTATAAGAATATCAATTGAAAATTATTAGTTTTCCCTGTAACGAAAAACCAATTCACTTGAACCGATAATTTCGGTCACAAATTTCGCGAAAAAACGCACCCCCTTCTCATCAAAACGAAAAACATCGCAAGTTATTTATCTGAAGATGCAAATGACTTACTTAAGCAATATATCAAGGATTTTTATCACGTCTGTATAATGAGGGCGAGAAAGAGTTTCTCTACTTAAAAGGAATGGACTAAAATCGAGTTTTAGTGCTCGCTGAATTCTTGGCAGGAGCCGGACCTCATTAGATCCGATGGCCACAGGTTATGTCTCATACGTATGTAAAGGGTAATAAGTCTTCTAATCCATGTGCCGATAATTTAATCAATTTTGTTTTTGAGGGAGAATATCTGTAAAGGCTGTCTTTGATGAAGTGTTATGTTCCTAAATCTCACGCCTGGTGTCATGCTTGATCTCAAGTAAT
Source organism: Tanypteryx hageni (assembly GCA_028673005.1). Lineage (NCBI taxonomy): Eukaryota > Metazoa > Arthropoda > Insecta > Odonata > Petaluridae > Tanypteryx > Tanypteryx hageni. The sequence goes on along the minus strand of CM054120.1, from coordinate 53,619,540 downwards.
AAAATTTGAAATCCACAAAATGTCCTAACTACCGTATTTCACGTTATAGAATTTGAATTAGAACCAATCAATGCTCGACCCTAAAATCCGTCCCAAATAACAACCAGAGACAGAACACCAGAGGCTGGCATTCAAATCCGGAAAAGCAACAAAAATATTTCATCCCACGAGTTTTGAAATTTGTTTGCAAAAAATAGCTGCAAAATAAAGAGAAATGACAGAAGACGAAGCCGAAAAAATATATAAAGGCATTTCAACGCTTCGTAAATATTTAATAATTCAACGTTACTTTAGTAACTTCTCCGAACAAGCGTTCGAAATATTACGGATGCCGTTGATATTTTTTAACAAACGGGTTGAAATACTCGAGTAAGGAAACTGGGATTTTTATTTTTCGCGCGTTGCGAATATTTGTTGCAATCATCCTCGAAATAAAACCTCCACATAAAGTATCATTCCGCTGATTTTTACAAAATTCGTATTGTGTACGGAATAACGCTCGGGCTACGATAAAAATGATACGACTAACACGAAAAGCATTTCAGCGCTTGCAGCAATTCGCCCCAAACTTTTTTCCACGCGGGATAGACCCGGTATAGTCAGTCACGACGAAAAATTCACACCGCTTCCAAATTTTTCCCTCTCGTTTCTGCGTCCACCAGACCTTAGACTACAAATCACTCACTCCTAGTCACAAATAATTGGCTAACTTATACCAAGACGAGACGTTCCCGACCCCTGCGAAAAGAAAAAGAAGGAAATTAACCAACTCAAAAACTTTTCTGCGTAACTCAATCCACAACGCCTTGACCGTCTCCCATTCTCGAGGAATCATTTTAACCGGACCGACCGAAATCCGTAAATCACCGTTTTGGAAGTGGCCTCCTCCCTAGCCCCAATCTCCTCCTCTCCCCCTTCTCCTCCCCATTTTCCTCCCCCCCCCCCTCCCATCCACGGACCATTAAGTGATTCGTATCGGGTTTCAACGACCACCCGCTCCTACCCACCCTTTGAGAAAAAACCTCACTCCTCTACCTTTCTCTTGCAATTCCTTTTACACCCCTCCCCACCCCCGCTCGCTTTCCCCCTCCCCCCTAAGGACTTTCCCCGCAATGCCCCGTGGTTCCGAAAGGACTGGCGTTTTTACGGCGGCGATAAAGAGGAAGAATTTAGAGCCACAGACGCGAAAGGGAGAGAAGAGGGAGTTATACGCGGGAACTGGCCACAGTCATTAAACCGGGTTTAATTACCCCTGGATTCCGATGGCGTAATAGTGAGTCCCGGGTTATGAGTGGGTTTAGTCTGGGGCTTTGGGATGCCGGGAAATGAAATGGATGAGAGTCGAAATGACAGGTGGGAAAGGGAAGAGGAGCCATTAGCTTAGGGTCCGTACCATCAAGAGCGAACGGGCAAGAGAGAGAAAGAGCTATTGCCTTATTTTACGGAAAATGATACTATTGGCTCGGTGCCCTCGCGACGAAACTCCTCCAGATACAAACGATGAAGGGAAAGATTTAGTGAGCTGCAATTGCGACGCTGTCTAATTCTAACGTAGGAACCGAGGCGAATTACTTCTCGCCCGAATTGATCTTAAACGGACATAAACCCAGGAAAATACGCGCCGCACACCCACGTTTTCATGAGGATTCGCGGCCGGAAAAATAAATCGAAGCCGCCATATATTCCGCGATCGAAAATAATACGTGTGGGTATGTAGTGACGCGTTATGTTTGTCGGCGGGATGATTAAAAGTAGCCCGTTAATAGAGCTTATTTTTTGCTGTTTTACGAGGCTCTGTATCCTAAGACAGGGGTTTTCAAACTTTTATCGCCTCGGAGTGGTGGAAACAGAAAATGTTTTCGAGCCATTAAAATTTTACTGTATGCAATGGCACGGTTGCGAAATAAATATTTTTAAAAGGATATTTTGTATTAAATCATTTTTTGATATAACGTTCCTATTTAATATATAAAAAATATCCTTTTTCGATTTTGAATAATCTAGCAACGTTTTAATATAACTAAGCCGCGTTATACCCTCGACCGACCCTTCATTGAGGGCTGCTTTGAATGTTACGCGACCCTTTACTTTAAAACCCCTTCCTATAAGTCTCACAGGTGTTCTATTGAAATTAAAAAAATGACAAACGAAAAATATTCCGCGTAATATCCTTCATTAGCGACCGTTCTTTTACGCTCAGATATTCGCGAATTCCTCCCAACACATCGAAGTATTGTCCGTCTGCGCAAAGGAATGTCGGGATATTAATCTCCCTTACTCGCAGTATCCTTCGCGATTAAAAAAAATAACTCTGCGAAAATATTTCGCGGGGAAAGAATTTTTGCGAGTCAACTGATCATGTCTACAAATACCCAGAAGGATCTTTTTTAACTTTAATGCTCGCGGCTTTATTCCACGGAAAAAAGAAATGACTCATATGTTACGTGCATTTTTGGCATTCATTTCGAAAAAGCTAAAAAGCCCTCTGATGTTTGCAAGCACGGCGAGACGCTACGCTTTTTATTTCATATCCAATACAATAAATGTGATAAATTATTCCGAAATGCGAGTTTCGCGTCGGTTATTTCTTTTTCTCTTTCTCTTTAGTCTGGTAGCACTTGTTTCTGGCTCACGCATTTCTAAGGGGGAAGAGGCTGAGGGGGAGGGGCAGAATGACATTTTCCGAAACGGAAACTTAAAGAGGTGAAGCCACGACGAGCCACGCTTTCTATTTGCGATGCTTTTAATTAAACTCACTTTGAAGACAATCTTAACTAATATGTTCGGTAACCGTGAAGGCCTACTATGAACCTCGAAAACTTCGACTCCGATTAAAGCCAAGGGGAAAGTAATTGCATTATAAGTATTTTATCCAAAATTGTATTATTTTTATAAAATTAATAATTTTATTCTGTTAAATTTTTGACAAGTGACCATGATCACGCAGTAAGTTATATGATGTGAAATTTATTGACAATGAGTCATGTAATGTTGCCACCTGGCATGTAGCCAAATTGCAACTCATTTAGTAAATAAATAAATAAATTCGATTTGATTTTGTTCTATTCCCCTAATTAATTTTCAGAGGAGTAACTTCAAGAGAATTCATTTACGTATCTCCAAATGTCTCAGACAATACGATTTCCATGAACGAGATTCAGCGACTTATTTCGATTAAATTTCATGAAGCAGAGATAAAACCTTAAAAAATATAATATTAACGGACAACAATGAAATATAATATACTAGGACTATTACAAAAAATGGGTGTATAATTAAAATATAACTAAAATTTTTAAATGAAATATATAGTGTGTATGCATGACTGAAACAAAAGATTATAAAACAATATCACGAGTAAATAAATTAAAAGGATCATGGCGTCATATCCATACATATAGATAGTTGATGACTGACTATATTTTTATAATTACGAGTATCAATGAAAGAAAGTTAAAAATAAAACAGTAAAAATCCCACTCTATTAAAGCTTTGTAAAAAATCCCACTTTATTATGCACAACAACGAACTGGGTTTCGACGCATTCACATTATCATAAGGTGTATCTTTCATTGAATAGAAGCTCCACAAAGCCACGGCTAACCGAATAGATTTTAATTATGAGTATTGTAGAAAAAACACAAACTAAAGAAATTTAGTAAATAGTTCACAAAAGTATTACCTCTCATGTTTATCTCTTTAGATTATTTTAGGAAAGAGAATTATATAATATAGTATTTATTAGGGTGTAACTGATGCGTTTTATGAAATAGATCAGTGGTTCTTAACTTTCAATTGTCGCGGCCCCGTTGAATATCATGCGGCCCCCTTTGAATGGAAAATTAAAATAATAAACTTTATTGCAAATTTCTTCATTTTATGTAACTATTAATAATTTTTATCACACCGTTTTACCAAAAATGCCCTGATAAATTTTTTTTATTCGTGAAAACTTGATTTTTTAACATTTCACCTTGCATCCAAAATAATTTTGCAACCCCCCGGGGTGCCGCGGCCCATAGTTTGAGAAACACTGATACAGATAACAACGAGCTCTTTCATAAAACGTAATTTCAAAAATTATATATATCATATATATATGTCCCGTTAAATGTGCGTAGTCCGTCAAATGTGTACATTTTCCGGTAAATGTGCACATTTACCACCAACTTCAGTAAATGTAAGCATAATATACTTTTACTGATTGGATTGGGGAAATGTACACATTTACCTAGAGACACTGGTAAATGTGGATAAATGTCGCAACACAGGCCACAACATCTGTTGCAGTTTAGAAGGACGGTAAATGAGCGTTGTCCGGCAAAGGTGAATTTGCACAACTAACAAAACTAAATTTTGGGTACCTGAAGGAAAATTTTACTCGGCCCCACCGGGTTGGGTAGGTTAGTCGAAGTGTTTTTGGTTCCACCTCACGTTCACTGTGTTCCTCTCCCGGGTTGGGAAGCGTTCATCTTAATACTATATAACAGTGGAGTCGAACCCTCGATGATTTTTGTTATAAATTAACGTAATTATTAAAGTGTAGCATTTCTCAGTCTTACTTATTTCCACATTTACCAAGGCATATCGGTAAAAGTGAACGTTTACCGGGAAATGTACAGATAATACGTATTTCTGGAAACTTAAACTTACATTTACCGAGCTCGGTGGTAAATGTGCGCATTTACCGGTAAATGTACACATTTCCCGATTACGTACCTTTACCGTAACATACACACAAATTATTCGGGAAATAAACTGTTACGAACAAACCTTTGGGAAAACTGAATCGATAGCATTATTTCTATCACAGCCATAAAATATTACGTTAAATTTTTTATCGTATTTTTGAGACGGCGATAAATAACAGTGCACCAGGAGCACTATCCTTCGGAAACCCTTAACCTTAGATGTAAACCGCCGTTGTTTTCGTGACCTTCGCATGAAAATTTTACCTCCTCAGCATCCGCCATCAAAATATCTTACGCTATGGAGAAGGAAAAGATTCTCCCAGAAAGTAAACGTCGCCGGCGGGAGCGCCGACGACGAAACGGCGACTTCCGCACAAGAGTTTCTGCCGACTTTGCGTTTCCATCCATTGAGGCTGTGGAGTCTTTTTATTAATTTAGACAGAGTCAGCGTTTCCTACGCTATGAAATTCATGCCCTGTGAAAGAAGGACGGGGGACAAAATTTAGGTATCTGATCCCAAGAAATGGAAACTATTAAAGGCGATAAGTCGGCGTCAAAACTTTACGCTTGCAAATGCGATGACATCCGTTATATTATGGAGATTAAGTAACTGGAAATGGTTTCAAAACGAAAAATTCGTTTAAGATATGCGATATGGGTATGCGAAACAATTCTTTTATGGAAAATGATGCTAAATAATTACCAACTATCCTTTAACGTATATAGGTAGAAATGATCGAGACGATAAAATACGTGAGATCGATTGTAGGACGGAGCGTTATCTAGGCTCGTTCTTTCCGAGGACAATACGAGATCACAATAGGAAATTTCGAATTGCGTTAGACAATCTTTAGGTAGGATTTGGTGCATTGCACCCCCTGCCACCCACCAACTTGGTGAATTGCAGGGTAACTTGTAGATGTAGAAAGCGTGGTTTTAGAATCATCAAATCAAAAGTATTTGTTTTGCAATTTTGAATTAAAATTTAACACAAAAATAAGACAGAGGGGTGAGAGAGAGAGAGACAGAAGGTGGAGTTGACGAAGACATATTCGTTTAAAAAAGATTAAATGAGGTGGGGGAGGGTGCGATTCAGAAGCTGTGAAATTACATATACATACATTACACAGTACATTGGGTGGGGAACTAATCATTAAGCCCAGCTGCTGATGGATAAACTGATCATTTATAATTTTAAGCATTGTACTCACACCTGCAATCGGAAAATATTGACATAATCAACGTAAAATTACTGGAACGTTTAAAAAATATCGACCGTTTCGCAAATTGGGTCGCGGATGGCAATTCATTCTTAAAAGGTATTAAATATTCTTTTGGCTTAATTTTTCATATTCCAACCTGTTCGTTCAAAATAAATACAGTTACAACCGCTATTTGAGTTTCAAAATATCTATATGGAGCAGCAACGTCGAATTCTATATAAATTATCAAATTATATTACATTTAAATAGTTTCTAAACAAATCTACTTTGCATGTTTCACATAAAAACTTGTTTGAAAATTTTGAGCGGAGTTTCAAGTTAAATTAGAGAACACTCTGCAATAGCATAGAGACAAAAAGACTTCAAACGCAAAGAATATTAATCCTATAAGTATCTCGATGCGACCGAGTACTGACTTATAAAATATTCAAAGCTGAAAAAATCAAAATCAAATTTAGCAAAAACGGATATCATAAAATTTTCTGTATTAATTTCGTCCGTTTTGTTAATTCCATAGAAAGCTTCACGATTTCACCCTTACTTAAATTCATAATAAAAGACCGATTTATTAGTTTACACTCTCGATTTATCGCCCTAAATATGACAAAAAGAATCTCGGTGTTTAAATCCGAAAAAGGGCAATTCGAATGAATTTTACTATCGAAAACCATCCCACCTCCCCACTCGTCGATTTATTCTTATAAAATATTTACAAGGTTGCTCACCTCTTCTAACAGTTTAGATTGAACACCCTAAGTCATTTCAATGGAGCATCAAATTCTCGCTTCAACTGAATCGTTTACACCAGAGTAGGCGATCGTATCAGTGGACAGTGCAGAAGCATTCACGCTTTCAACGGTAATGGAAGGCCTCGAATGGATAGGCTTTTACAAATGAGACCCAAAAGCTCTTTGACTACCCGAAACACTGCGAAGCCCAAATGTGCTAACATTTTAAAGGCTTCAAGTGATTGGTATCGCAATTTGCATCACAGTATAATTAAGTGCAATCTGAACGAAATCAAACTCGTTTCAGCTAATTTGGAAGTCACCGGAATTTGTGATATTACGCTAACGCCCAGGTGGCAAGGGACCATTATGGACAGCATCTTTTGGGAACATAATCATGATAAAGTGGATGCCATTTGTCATCATTTATATTGATCTGTTTTAGACAAATGAGCCTTTAGACGAAAAATTATTAAAATGCTACTGGAAGTGAATGGCTCGCATTGGTGACTTATCTCTGATATGGAAAAGGATGGAATAATCGCGTCAAACTCATGGAATTTTTAAAATTACCAATAGGATCGAACATTGACGCATAACATATGACATAACTTTCATAGAGTAAAAATAACGTAAACTGATTTTTTTACGGATATGTGAATGAAGCTAGACACAAATTTATTCCTTATCGATCTAACTTTGAAAATTTTTCATTTAAAATACATGTTCGGTAGATTTTTAATATTGTACCCATTTTATTAACCATGCACCATAGGCTTTAACATACGCGCACGCCAATATAAATATTCAAATAAATATTTATTATTAAAACGTGTTTCTACATTTTCGCCTCTTTGTAAACGATACTTTATCAGTCTCGATAGATCGTGAATTAGACTGAGGCGATTAATATGTCTGTAACCTCTTCAGGGTTAGAAGTGTCCGGCCATTTTTTTATTTTTATACATTACCATAACAATTATACATTAAATTAACGATGTTTTCAGTTTTTTATATAAACTTAAATATGGAATAGCCAGCTAGGAAACTTTAACCTGTCCGTTTGCTGAAGGTCTAAATATCATAGTGCTTCGTGACCATACAGGTGTCAATCTCCTTGAAGAAGATGGGCGCGAGAAGGCTGAAATTCCTTCCAAAATTCAAAATTCCATTTTTCCTCCAGTAAAGTATGAATCTCCCAAAAACAAAAGGAAGCGACATCAATCCCTAACCTCTTTTCTGCGAGCACCGCGCAAAATTCTCGAACTCCATTTCTTCGCACCATTTTTAAAAACCGCATTGACGCAAAATTCGTGAGCGAAGAGCCCCTTTAGCATTCTAAGTATTTGAGAGGAGCCGCAATGAATCAAATTTGCTTTTATCATCAAAAGTGAACAATCATTTGCTCATGAAGTGTAATAGCACGAAAAAGTATTATATAATTTTTAATAAATAAAGCAAACATTCGCTCTGATGGTAGGGAACTAAAAAATTGATAACATATTATACTTTATCTTATATTAATTTTACGCTTACAAAATGTAACACGAGGACCGGGGATGAGGACATACGTGGGATGTGGACAGTCAGTTTGACATGCCTGGTCTAAAAAATTACATACAACTACCAGGAGTCATATCAATAATTTCTGATCGAGATGAAATGTGACGGGACGTGGAAAATTCCGAGTGTAGGAATTAAAAAAACATCGCGGAAATTTCAGGCGAGATACAGCGTCGCATGCCTGCGCAAGGTGATAGCAACACACCGTTGTGGCAAATCGCCCTTGAGAATCTAGTCCCATTGAATGACGGAAGAGAGGGAGGGAGAGAGGAGTGAGAGGAACGAAAGAGGGGGAGAGGGGATGGAAGAGAGGGGGAGAGAGGGATGAGAGTGAGAGGAAGAGAGGGATGGAAGAGAGAGATGAGAGAGATGAGATAGAGGGAGAAAAAGAGAGAGGGAGATACATGGAAGAGAGAGACATGGGAGAGAGAGACATGAAAGAGAGAGACATGAAAGAGGGAGACATGGAAGAGAGAGAGGGAGAGAGTGAGAGCGGCAGGGAGGGAGAGAGTAGAGTGAGAGGGAAAGAGCGAGAGAGGGATGGAAGATAGAGAGGGATAGAGATATGGAGAGAAAGGTATTGAGAGAGAGAGACAGGGAAGAGACAGGGGGAAGTAGACGGAGAGGAGAGAGTGAGAGGGATGGGAGACAAGAGGGATGGAGAGGCAGGGAAGAAAGAGAGGCAGAGAGAGGCAGAGACAGACAGACAGACAAACGACTTTATTAGGGCGAAATTGAGAGAGAGAGAGGCAGAGAGAGAAAGGGAAGAGAGAAAGAGGCAGAGAGGAGAGAGAGAGACGGAGAGACAGGGAGAGAGAGGCGGGGAGACAGGGAGAGAGAGGCGGAGAGAGAGGCGGCTGCCCGCAGTGGCAATAATAGAACAGCCGCCACCAGAGCGCACGAAAGATCCAACCTCCTGAAAAGAGGCGCATCCGATTAGCCGGATAATAACGCCTCCCCCCCGACGACAAGGGACTAAGCGAAATGAAGAGCGACGCTCGCGCGGAACATAAAACAATCTCTTCTGCGCATGCGCACATAAACAACCTCCGGCGTGGAGTTTGTGGAGGGGGGAGGGTGGAAGGCTTCCGCCGGTTGCGACAGCTTTATCAGCGGCCTCTGTCATTGGTAGAGATATGTACGGGGCAGAGGAATAGCCGAAACAATTGCATTACGGGGGCCTTATCGAGATCGCAGCGAGCGTCCGTCACATCGTCCTCATGACAGGAAACCGAAAGATGGGGGATAGGAGGAAGGGGGAGAGGTGCAGGAAATGGAGAGGGGGATCGGGACGCTGAGGGGAGTTGAGGTGTCGTTGCGTTGGGGGCGGTTGAGCGAAGGGTCTGGGGTTGGGTTGGGTTTAGGCAACGGGCGCAGTACGTTGACGGGGAAATGAAAGGACGTAGGAGGATGTAGGAAATCGATAAGGAGGTCTAGGAAATGGAGTGAGAGGCCATAAGAGGAGATGAAGCGGTTGTAGGAATGTAATGATTTGGAATCCACGTGTACGCTAAAAGGGATTAGGTTTTTGGAGGAGGGAGAGTATGTAGAAAATAGTGAGGAAAGGGCGAATTGAAAGTGCGTGTTGGCAAGATGGAAGGTAGAGGAGATTGATGGCGAAAGGTGCGTGGAAGCGGAGATAGAAGGGCGATTGGATCTAGATAGTGGATTATGCCATTATTTCCGGTCGAGGTTAACGCCATTAAGATCAAATTGGAATCCGACATACGTTGTATTGTGTTTAAAAACGCGAAAGTTATTGAAATAAATTGCTATCGGGCAGATTAAGGCTGTTAAAATTCCGATCTTACTGTCATAACTGCCGAAATTGCCAATGAAATTTGAGCCATCTGCTGATACTGAAAGTTCCGAATCGGTATCGAACGCATTCGAATACTGAACCCTATTTTAAGTTTAAAAGCTTAAGTTATTATTGATTACATTCTCGTCATTGCTGATGTTCTTCATGTGCAGCGACGAGTGTTACACTATGATAGACTAAATCGGGGCCACCACTTTACGGACCGCAGATCCAAGCTGCAAGAGAATTTTATTTGAATTCCTCAGCACAATACCATTTCAGAATCCGTTCGTAATTAAATGCGAGCAGTATGGGTCTTTTGTACAGAGAAAAATATATCGGCTTTTTAGTTTCGGTGTACGACAAGCTTCCTGTTAAAGAATGCTCTCTAATAAACAGGCATTCAAATTTTCCAATAAGTCCAGAAGTCACTCGGCGATATGATATACCACACATCCTCCACCCGAGGATTATTAATGCCGAGCATTGCGTTTATTGATACCTTCATCTAGGAACACGACATGATTACCGCATACTGGTTAGTTACAAATGATGACGACTGATATTCACCTTACAACTTTGGAATGAAACACATTCCGGGTCGTCATAGAGATGGTCTTTTCTAACGAAACAAGGGTTTCCTCTTTTTGTTACTTTAATTACAGAGGATGCAAATATAGTTCAGAAGTCCAGAGATCCAATTAAATTAGTATTAATTAGAATGAATAATGCGGAGGAAAATAACTCAATTTTTTTAATTTCGGAGTACAACACGTTTCTTGTTAAATATTTTTTCTAACAAACAGACAATCAAATTTTTCTAGCTATTATTACCAGGACCATCAGAATCCGTTCGTAATTAAATGCAAGCGATATGACACCTTTGTGTGGAGAAACATATAGCGATTTTTTTAGTTTCGGAGAGCGACACGTTTCCTATTAAAGAATTCTTTCTACTAAACAGGCAATCAAATTCTCCTAGAAGTCCAGAAGTCCTCCACACGGGAATTATTAATGCAGAGCATAGTGGTCATTAATACATTCGTCTAGGGACACAACAAAATTAGACCATAAAATATAATTCTCCTACTACGCTGGAAAGCATAAAATGTAAAAACAATAGACGCAAAACGAATGAGAATGCAAAAAAGTAATTTAGATAGAGGTGGAACGCTACGTAAAGAACTTATGCGCTTGAAAAAGAGGAAACAAAGAAATGAAGCGGGATTTACGTAATAGGAGCACGCGAGGCGAGCCAGAAAGAGTGTTGGAGGAACAATGGAAAGGAAAGTGGTATTTGGATAAAAGGATTAAGATACCTAACATAGGATTTAATCAGAAGTTAATCCAGGTATATAAATGGCCGTAAAGGGATCCGAGCGAAACAACATCGGCAAAGGGAAATTAATTGAATTATATAAGACGACGGTGAAAGGAATGGTGCGGATCACAAAGATCTGAATAGGTAATGGATAGGATAGGTAAAGAAGGGAAAAGGGCGAAGACGTACGGGAGAGGCAACGTGAATGAGAAAGGATGCTAGAGTTTACAACCGCGTTATGATGAGGAAGGCACTACAGTGTAAGAATAACCGCAGAGTAGGACTGTAAAATGACATCAAAGTAAGGGGGAAAATATGAATTTTTAATACGGAAAAGGAACGAGCAATCTCCTCGCATCCGTAATAAAGTCGAGTTTATTTATGGGATTGAGAGATAGAATTCGTGAAAAACCACGTTTGTGAGGGAACGGGAGCAATCTAACTAGAACGTCATACGCTCTACAGGAGAGGATTTCCCACGAAATCATTTCCCTCGCGATATCTCCAAGACTACGCAAAGTAAAGCCCCTTTTGGTCTATTCGCGGCAGAAGACTCGTTTTTATTACATCGCTCGGACCGTTTTTATAGGTAGGGGTCATACTTAAGTCAAAAAGAATCGCATCCTTTCATTCATTTCGAGAGAGAGAGAGAGAGATCGTGGAGATTAACGCGAAATTTTTGCAACATAACGAATAAAAAAAGTGTGTAAATTATGGCCCAGCAAAAACGGACGTTAAATTACATATAGATTGGGATTGAGGGAGAAAGAGATTTTGTGGGAAGGCAAAGAAATATTCATCAAGCAGATGGAATGGGAGATTTTGTGTTTGAAACGGCCGTTTAGGTTCGGTAAACATTTTTATTTGAAAGAGAAGCAAACGCGAGGATGGGAATCTCCGCGGAGATTTTGTCGACCCTAACTGCCGCTGCTATTTGCGAAATATTTTCTGAAAGTCACCGTCCCGGCAAACCTAGAGGGCAGAAATTAGCAGACGAAAATAAAATATGTACTCCAAAAGGTAAAAAAATTAGAAAACGTTTGAGTACCTCGCTACTTTTCGTTAAACGCTTCCTCGAAAGAGAGCATGGCGAATCCTTTTACAAGTATAATAACCGCATAAAAGTACACTGATGTCGTATTTCGATTACATCTGCACTTTTCTGCATTGTCTAACTTACTACGTCCGCTAGCGAATATCAATAGCGTGTCCTAACTCTGAAAGAATTTCTAAAATATCGTCGACTAAAGATAAAATTATTCTTTCTTCAATATCTCAACCGTAGTTAATCGCATTTTCACGGGAGGAAAAAAACTCAACATTTAACGATTTATTTCCGTTTGTTGGTAGGTATTCATATCTCTTAATAGCAGCTAATCAAAATGGGAGTGGGCCCGCTGAAAAAAACCCTTTGAAATTAACATTTACATTATAAAATCATATTATGTATCAGTTGGGACTAATATACCTAATTAACTGCCACGGCTTTGATGTCAGGAACGCTTGTCGGAATATATCCCGAGAATTTTTATTCCGCTCCCGGCGGCTAAGAATTCCCCAAAAATATAATTAGATTGATGGGTTTCTGCATTTTTTAACGCTAATTTTTTCGTCGATCCCTCCCGCTCCCGCATCTATTAAAAAAGGGGGGCAAAGAACTTAATTTCCAAACAAAAACGCCGCGAAAATTCCTCGAATTCGCATTCAAATATTCGGCCGCTAATTAATTCGTGTTCATCGACGCAATTGCGCTATCGGCATCAGACTGCGCGGGCGAGAAATCCACCCGTTTATTCGTCCTCGAGTCCGTTTCCGTTGTCTGATTCCGCCATTCCCATCGAGTTCCTAGGGTTCCCTCTCCATGTTCTTTATGGCGTGGTTTTTATGTCACTTGGGATCCGGTGCGGAAATATTTTTTCCCCTCCTCACGTCCAGCTTTAGAGGTGTCTGTCTACTCGCTATGTTCACCACCCGTCGCATTTTCAATCTCCCGTCCCTTTCAATGGCGGAGGACAAACGCGTCTGGCCCTTAAACACTGGCTCATCCCTCTGTCTTGCGATTACTGGAATGCAACGCGCACGCAAAAAAAACGAGAACTTTGTCTTTTTTTTATCCGAATAAAATCCGCGCTTTTGAAATTTCTCGCGCTCTTCGCACGTACTCTCAGGCGTCATTTTATTTCCAGTCATAAACGTTATTCGTAATCCCTTTTACTAAACTTGAAATGAGATTCTCAAAAGTTTGATAATGCGAAGGCCTCGTAAAACACTACGTTAGACTTTATTATGATTCAAAGATGAATTGTTGAGCCGAGTTTATTGCGTGTATAAAAAAGCTGGTTAAAATGACTCGCGTGTGCCATAAATTTAAATAATAGACATTTTATTAAAAATTATAGGAAAATTTATATTACTCCGTCATTATCAGAGAAAACCTGATTTTCTTCCCCCTATTAATTAATTTAACATCAGTTTTATCCTAAATCTATCCTAAAACAGCCAAATATGATGTTATTACACTTACAAAGATTAACCCAATCTGATCCTTCGCAACTACGTTTCACGATTCTTTATACATCAGAAAACAAAAGAAAGATCGAATAAGAGACTAGCCCACCTATCAACGAATATTCCTACAAATAAAAATAAAACTTATGAGCAAATATATCAAATGCTCACATCATGAAGTGGGTGTAGTCAGTTAATACGACTAGTTACATAGAGAAGCAAGCAAAAAAATACTTAGCTAGCCCGGGAGTGGAGATTGAGGCTCAGATAGCTGAAGGATAGTTTTTGGAAAAACAATATATTAAGAATACAAGTTCCTCGTTCTAAGATAATTAGCTCTCTCCCAATGAATACGGCATACTGATTAGTTGTAAATGAAGACGAATAATATTCACCTTACTACTTTCCAGTGAAATACATCCCAAGTCGTGATAGAGATAGTCTTTTATAAAGAAAGTTGCAAGTGATTCCTCTTTTTGAGACAGTAATTACAACAGTTGCAAATATAGTTCAGAAATTCAGATATCCAATTAAATTATTACTAAAAAATAATGTGCATGCATTTCGAAAGAGAAAAACCAAATTTCTACAACTTTTCAGCCAACTTATACGATTATGCAACAAAGACAAAGATTTATCGAAACAATGTACACATTGCACGTGACAATTACAAGAAATTATGCGAAGATTAAAATCCATAATTTTATGACAGCTTTCAAAGTTCAGTTTCCAATTTATGCAAAATTGAAAACCGTTTCATTGTTTTTTCATCCTGTATCCTAATTTGCATTCAACCTGAATTTACTTGACGGACCTTTGGTTGATTTAATGAGTACTAATAAAGAATAAAAAGATCTTAAAATATTATACCTTATAATCTAAATATGATATTGTCATACTTGAGCAGGAATTTTCATTGATGGCCGTCTCTAAACGGTTATAAGCTACCGATGAAGCTACAGATCTAAACGGGAAAACAATTTTCAACATTGAAGTGATATTATACGTGCGACCAAGATAATCAATCCGCAGCTGAAATTTTCTTAGGAAGAGAGAATGGAGAATAATGGGGAATGAGATTCACATTAATTCTCCCATCTGTTTATGAATTCGTGTGGGTTTATATAGCTTTAATTTTCACAGCCGTTTAATACTAATTGTAAGTTGCAGGCAGGTAGTTAGCGGACGACCAGTTTTCTAAGCGAAGTTAACCACATTTCTCTTTTTGCATCGACCCCGTCTGAAATGTCTAATTCGTTTTTTAACAAGATCTGTTTTATAAATTTGTAACAAAATTCCCCTCACCCCAACTCTTTTGTTCCACAATCCTACCACCTCTATATATCCCTATGATGCTACACCAACCCATACCATCAAGAATCCAGTTTTTCTCATCCATTATGGATCCCCTTACTAACTCCCACAATTTCTGCGGACCTTCTTCCTCTAAGAAGTTCATACGTTTTTCATTCGTTGTCTCGTTTTTTCACTTTGAAATATTAATTAGAGCTGTGCGTGGGATCAAATAAGTTAGAGATAAAAACAGCTATCATGACCTACTCAACTCTCGGACAACCGAGAAATACACTGAAGTATACTACCTGATATATAACGGCACGTTCATTCTTGAATCAGCATTCGCAGGAACACCTGAAGGGAAGATATCCTAACCAATAAAATGATAATTTCGCTTTTCTGAATATGTTACGGAGGATATCATTTAATTAGTAATAGTGTCAGTAGTGTCAATCCTCCAATTCTTTTAATTAAGATACAGTTATCCTAAGTGAAACTATCGCTCTCCGGGCAGCCTTGTAATTGCTCCTTCAACCTCTGGCAAATTTCATCCCGACTCTCCTTCCCACACTTAGCATCTTCCTTTAAGATCTTTCACGAATCTATCATCCTTTCAGAATCTGCTCCATTCACCTTTCGCCACTTACCGCGACGGTTAATCCCCTCTCTTCCTCAATGGCACTCATCCTGTAAATTTTTCTCTCCTCTGAGTCTCCTCTCGTAGCCATAAAACGTCTAATCTGTTTGCATCTTCATTCCTCATAAACTTCGCATCCCAGCCCTATACCATGCACCTTCTAAGCGTTTCAAATTCACGTTGAAACCACGCTCTTTTCCCCGCCCTTCTAATTAAGGTGATGTATATGCGGTGTTCTTCGCAATTTTTGGGGAGGCGGGTTGGGCTACTGTCCCCTTTAAAAAAACTCACTTTAACGCAGTAACGGCAAAATTAATTGTTTTGCGACACAGCATTTTACTTCTCGAATCAAATATTTCTCCATGGTTATGCCAAAAATAAATAATAATATACGAATTCTTAGTAATTTTTAGTAAAACGATTCTTCGCATTGGAGGCGGAGGCGGATTTATGCACAAACGCATGAGGAACTAGCTGAGAGCCCCGTCGAAAAGAGGGCCTCACCAAAGATCGATTTTAGACATGGGCGACCGGCAAAAGCGAATTGATACTAAAGGCTGATCTTCCATTCCAATGCTATACAAACCGGCCCCGCAATAATATTTTAATTTAAGCGGTGGACGAAGCACTCTTCGTTTGTTTTACGCTCTGACTCGACAGTTGGCTGACGACGCTGTTTATAAGATCTTCATGATACTTATTCTTTGCGTCCGTCTAGCCGACCACTTGGCATAATGAATGTAAACATCATTCCTCGAGATCCATCTGGATCTATCTGAACCCTTTTGGAAGACGAAAAGGCCAGCTTTACTCAATGCGTGGGAAAGTTTACGTAAGAAGCACGAGCACAGCTAATGGTTCTAGCGATTTCATGACTGAGGTGACGAACCTGTTTTTGGCATATAGGTGATATCCTGCCCGGCTTTCCACTAACATATTCCTTTCAATCATTTGCAGTTGATTAAGAAGCACACAATAACAAAGCAGTAATAGAGTATCTATGGTGTCCATTTATTTTACATATTAACTTACTCATCAAAATGCACATTTAATTTCAATTTTTAATAGAGAAATAAATAATTAAACAGTCCAAATATATAGTTATTTAAAATAATTTTTATTTGTAAGATATAGGAAATGGTCGTTTAGTAGTGTCATTATCAGGGGCGGCCCGAGGAATTTTGGCGCCCCGGGCGAGATAGCACTCCGGCGCTCCCCTCCGTTAATGTTTGTTGAGGTATTTACAAAGTGCATGTTAATTTATTCATCGCTCTGTAAAAATTATTGATAATAAAAGATTAAAATGAATGCTGTCAATATTCTATCCTGTTCCTCGATATAAATTGATATCCAATATTTATACACTTGCACGTAATGCAGAGATAAATGATTGGGATAGTGCCCCCAAAACTTTGGCGCCCCGGGCAGCTGCCCGGCTCTCCCGTAGCTCGGGCCAGCCCTGGCCATTATATATAGGATTTGCAGAAAATATTATTAAAAGTATTTCTATTTTGGGAAATGTTGTTTGTTAGCTATTTGCATTGATGCCACTTTAGCCTATTTCAATAGCATTTCAGTTTTATTTTTAAAAGAATCAGAATCACTATGATCTTTGCATATATTTAACACAAATTTTGTTGTTAAAATTTATTCCGTAGCTTCAGTTGGACACTTCTATCACCTACCTACGTAGAAATCTTCCAATTATGTTCCTACATTTTGTTTTTTTATATATTTTTGGCTATACATTTTTATGGTAATTCTTTTTTATTTTTATGACAATTGATTTTTTAGTTTTTCTGTGTACTAATGTAGTTTCTTTTTACTGTAATGGTATAGATGTTGTAGTTTTAAAATTAGAATATATTTTATTTGCTGACTATTATATATTATGTTAACACGTGTATTTTCGTCAGATTTTTATTTCCGTACACTAAATCAATGAGCCGCATCCTGGGGGGAGGGGGAACCGGAATTAATTTTGCTCCTCGGGCATCTGAAAGCTTAATTCGCCGCTGTTTAAAGAGTAATTTGAGTCTCGTAAGTTATCGAGCAGTAACATTTAATCTTAAATCTTTTACGCATAATTTTCACTTGATCTCACCACTAATTAATTATATGTTAAACTTTACAACTCAGGGCTAACTTCGATTTCCATCGAGTTATCATCTGTTTCAGCCCTCAAACATCCTTCAATATTGTAGACGGAAGCCATAAAAAAATAATTTCGTCAAACAAGTGGAAGTGTCCCGAATCCGCCATTTTGGATTCAATGCAGCTTCTAAACAAATTGCGGCCATTTTGATCCGCGTTAGAAAAATTACAACGGTAACTATGTATAATATATAACGGGATCATATTCGAACATAGGAGAGTAAAAGCGTTCATAATTAACAATCATCTGATTTGAAATATGAAAATGCGATTTTATGGCATAAGCATTACGGTGGAAAATCGTCATTTACGATTACTGTTAACGGTTTAAACCAGGGGTCCCCAAACCTTTTGAGAGGAGGGCCAGATAGGAATATTGAAAGTACTATGCGGGCCGGATCGAAAAAAAACCATGTTTCAAAATTTAAAATATTTTATTCTATAATTACCTAAGCATATATATATATATATATATATATATATATATATATATATTAACTAAAGGAAAAGAAAAGGTAGTGATGAGGGTGGCAACAAGGTGTTGAGGGAAGCCCAGCGGACACTCACCAAGTTGAGGACCAAGCTGGTAGGCTGCTGGGGGCGTCGAAGAGACACGTAAAACACAAACACAAAAACACACGCAAGCTTATCGGGCCTATACCCTTCTTCAGCGAAAGAGTAACGTGTATATATATATATATATATATATATATATATATATATATATATATATATATATATATATAACTCTAAGTAAACGTTAAGAAAAAATTCTAATGCGATCGATGGGCATGTTTTTTTGTTGCTGAAATTACATGATTGATATTTGGCGTTAAATTGGAAACACTGATTTTATGATGTTTAATAAAATTTTCGCGGGCAGGATCCTGCCCGCGGGCCGTAGTTTGGGGACACCTAGTTTAAACGGAAAAAGCCCCACCACCGAGGCAATTCAGAAAGAATCCGGTCTTGGTAAAGGGACGGTTGGAGTGTCTGCCTGTTCTAAAACCAGGGGCCCGGGTTTGAGCCCAGACATATGCATGGTCGCATGTTTTTGCCTATCATATT
The DNA here is from genome assembly GCA_028673005.1 of Tanypteryx hageni. Classification (NCBI taxonomy): domain Eukaryota; kingdom Metazoa; phylum Arthropoda; class Insecta; order Odonata; family Petaluridae; genus Tanypteryx; species Tanypteryx hageni. The sequence continues at coordinate 53,600,550 of CM054120.1, read as the reverse complement.
GTATTCACGCTCGCCGTAATAGGCCGTGTAATCCAAGTTAAACAAAAATAAACAAGACAATTTTTAAACAGCACGAAAGCGAAGAGGCTAAAGTTGTCTGGATGAAACGGGGGGAGGGGTATGGAGATGGGATGGGAAAGCGACGAAGGGAGGAGAGGAAGAGGGGGAAAAGAAAAGAAGATGGAAGCCGGATTGAGTCAAAAAAGCGGAGGAAGACGGCATGGCGCAGTCAAGGGAGGACGGGATGGGCTGGGAAAGGGCGGGAAGGCAGAAGGATTTTGGAAAAGGGTGTGAGTGTGTGCGCGGATGCGTGTGGGAGCTTACGGTGATTCGGGGGTGAGAAGGGGCGAGGTGGAAGCAGAGGGTGGGGTCAGAGTTAGCCGGGAGGATGGCGTGTCGCGAGTATCGGAAAGGGGGGGAGGAAGCGGGAAGGTAGCGACATCGGGATAGAAATGGAGGAATTAGCGTGAAAAGGGGTTAAAGAAGGGGAAGAAGGGTGGGAAGAGGATCGAAGGGATGGGAAATGGAGAGGCGGTGGGGGGAATACGGATAGAGAAGGTGGGATGGGTAGGCGGAGGGGCGTGTGGAATGTCTCTCGCGTTGGATAACCTCGAATGAAGACTTCCCTCGGGCTGTTGTTTGATATTTGCACTCTACAATATGAATAAGGCTTAGATCTCGTGGATCTTTCCTTTGAAATATATTACCGCTCACGTCTAATTAGCATAGTTGATCTTTCGCTGCATGAAGGAATATGAAAGATCATGACGCCATATGAATAAAACCGTATAACGTTCTTCCTGGGGAATTCTGAGAAAAACACCCTCCCTACGAATAATAAAAGGGAAGGGAAAACCTCGTTAAAACAGTGGCTCAAATCTGTGGATATACTCATTAGAAAGAGTGATGGCGAGAAATGAGTGAGAATGTGAGAAACATGATGCCAAGATGCGAAGAACCGATAAAATTAACCTGAAATATTTTGTGATATATAGAAAATATGTAAAAAGGTGAAAATAAAACCCAGACCTCAATGGTTTTGCGAAATAATTACAGTGAAATTGGATTTATCTTCACCAGAGTTTCAAGTAAAATTAGACCTTTACTAACTAGACCTTCTTAGTAGCATACGTCGATATGACAGAAATTTGAAGAACACATTTTCTCCAAAAATATCTTCATCTTGAGTGAAGTCCACGAAAACAATCTAATGAAAAACATAATTTTGCATTAATAAACTCTCTAGTGCTAACGTTATTTCTATAATGAATTATCTCCCAAGGAAGCAGTGAAATAAATTTTTTCGCCATAATTCATGAATATAGATCATAAAATTCATTGTTTATTGTAGATTTTAGTGGAAAATGAAACCATGTTTCAACTCTTAATAAAGCAGAGAAATCAAATTTTCCGTTTAATATTGTAACGTAGTTCACAATACAGAGTCATTCATGGGAAATTTTAGCATAAAAATGATACTATCCTATTTTTAAAAAAAACAAAATCGGGGCGACATGTCTACCTAGAGGCCTAGAGTATCGGCAATGATATTATGTACACGTACAAGCTCTATTCATCACTCGGTACATGCACCACCTCAGTATTCAATCAATGAAACGCAACGCCGGTGTCTTTACAAGAGGCTTTTCAACGCAACAATGAAAGCTCTTATCGCTACGCCTATGAGTGGCTGGCGCCCATGTTAGATCGCCTTCTCTCTCCTTTTAGCGTTTTTATTTAATCCATTACTGTCGTTCGTCCCTTTCACTCTCCTAATTAATCATATCCACCAATGAGCGAACAGGGACAGACCCTCCATGGGCCGATTAAATCGCCACTTTGATCGAGGGAAAATGCGCGCCAGCGCTTCCCGATTAGAGTTTGTTTTCATTGCCCCTTCCACCCCTCCGCCGCGTAACGACTGAGCGCTCATGCAGCGGCCGGTGCTCTCTCTCTTATGGTGGCGGTATGGGGGGGGGGGGGGGGGGGAGGGCGCTGCATACGGGACTGCTCTCCCCCTCCTCCGGATTAATCCTCGGGCCTCACTTAATATTTCGCCGAAATTGCATTTATTCATCACTGACGGAGGGGTCGTGACGCACGGCGTGACCGCGGAAAAGAAGTTAACTCACACGCAGGCACGACGAAGTGAGAAGGCGAGAAAGGGAAGAAATTACATTTTTTAAACTTGTTATACCCGGCGATGGGTGTTTGAATTAATCCACTTTTGGTAAAGTCGGCCATAACCTCGAGACTAAAACTTGCGCAATGTTTTCAACAGGAAAAAATTGAATGCATTTTGGCTTGCGGCAAAACATCCCTTCATAGAATAGAACAATTGACTAATAACGCGTTGGTAGCACAAACGTTTTCTTTATCATATGAGTGCCTTGCTTATAGACATAATGAAATAAATCTATTCGTGGCGGAAATTCGATAAATGTAAAATATGCTCAAAACTGAAAAACTTCGGTGGGAACAAACCCAGCATAACGGCGTGCTTAATGTTGTAAGCGAATACATCGTTCAAGACATAGTTTTACAGAGCAGTAAATGCGACTTCACTTAAGTTTTTCGTATTGTGTAATATACAAATACCAACTAGGTACATATGCCGTGATAGAGTAATCGAAGGACTCAAATGCAAAAATAGTACGGGGTGAGGGCATGGTACTTGAGTTTCTCATTGTTTAATACCAAGATATTGACGTGTTTACAGTGCCGGGTTTATTTTTCGGATAATTCAGGAAATATTTAAGATATATGCGGAATTTCATTTTCAAACCGTTTTTAACTGCACTAAAGTTCAAATGGCGAGTTTTCATTTTGAGAATAATACATTTTAAACGAAAATTCATATTAGCCTACAAATATTTCATATCTTAATGAGGCAATGAACTTTACCAGATTCCATCTCTAGCTTTTATAATAACGGTTAAATTTGCCTAAAACTTGTGAGGGAACTAGCTGAGTAAATAATAAAGCATGGCCGAAATCGGTTCGGATTTTCAAGACTTAAGTACAACACATTATGAGGAAATCCTAAGACTTCCACAAAGGATTGCCGAGGAGACTTCACGATAATATTTCATTATGAAAGATGGCCGAAGTTGCACATTACAAAACAGTGATTATAAACCAGGATTCCGCGAGATTTTACCTAAACGCAGCAAAAGGAGAAACCACATCTCTACAGATATTAATTTTCAACGTGAAATAAAAGAAATAACCGAGTTCGCCAAACTTATTGTCCTTTATATCACTTCATCCTATTATTGGAGTTTATGTCTAACTGCCTCCCTTAGCCGTAAAATTACGGAGCGCCGCGTAAAACCGTGGACTAGGAACAAGTCGGTCAGAATAAAAAATAAGAACGATTAACACTGCTCCCGAGGCAGAAGCGATAACAAAACAAGCAGCACAATAAAACTACACGCCATCAGCTGCACGTAAAATCTGCACATTTTTATCCTTGACTCTCAACGCACCAGGTGTTGAGAAGGTCGGCGCAGTTAGCAAAAATCTCCGCGGAAAAAGCCCTTCGTTCCCTGTCAACACCGCTCCCTTGTCGAGCCGAATAAATAGAACGATAAACGTCGAGAGACGATGAGAGAGAAAGAGATAGAGAGAGGTTTGGCTCAAGTCCCACGGCCCTGACTGAGGTTATTGGTACCGTGATAAGCGCGACGTGCGGGGCCACACCCGAAACAAAAAATACATAAAGAAAAATAGTTTCGCAGAAATCTTCACGCGAGGAAACGCAAGGATAACCGCGGGAGGAGCAAACAGATTTCGATGTCAACTTGACTAAACGTATGCTCGTTCCTTTCCGAGCCAACGGCTATCACCGAATCCTTTGTCCATCGACGGTCGATGCGGAAAAAGAAAAGGTCCGAGATACGGCTTCGGCGCATTATTTGCTTACGCGTAGGCATTGGAGAGCAACAACGAGTGCGACAAGCTGATAGCCACGTTTTGGCCGACGAGCTTGCACCAAAAAGCGTTCCACTGAAAGCGTCTGCGAGCGCTTTTAATCGTGTTAGGGGGGGAAATATTATCGAGAACATCCGACGGACCAGCCGGAGTGTTGCCTCCGTATCGCGATCGACTGCCGAAGGATCATGAACTTCCCTCCGAGCAAAAATAGACGGTTGTTTGTCAATCAATGGGGTGCGGCTTTAATTCGCAGCGTTGTATTTTGTTCACTGGGCATGTTAAAGGAACAATAGCTTCTCTGTCATACTCCCGAGGTTATCTCGAACTCGAAAGGCACTGACTAAAAACTACACGAGATGGGTGGAAAATTTTCTGCGGCATCACAGTTTCATATTTTACGATTTATGAATTGTATCGGGGGAGAAATACTTTTGTTGCAATTGCATCTTGATTCTGAACGCATCAGTGATTCTTCGACCACAGGCTGTGCTTTTTCCAATATATTTTCCACCCACAATTTTACCCACAAACTGTATCGGAAATTATTAAAATAATGTAACTGAATGTCAAAAAATGGGCATGGTAACTGAAAAGGTTCAATTCACGAGCGGATTGAAGCCTCTATAGACGTTCGAGACATCACCCCATCGGTTCAGAAATATAGTTAACTTCTCGTTATATATTTATATATACTTTGTCCCTCCTTTTATCGACCCCCACCCTGACTTCTGTGACTTAGTTCATCATGATGTCTTCCACAAGGGAAACTTCGGCGCTAATTAAATCCTTAACGCATTCTTATGCGAACCTAAAAAGAATGGCCTTTTACCTCAATTCCTTTTTAAAATTATCTTAGCTGTAAAAACTATGACGACATTTACCATTTTTCATCAGATGCTAAACTAAGGTAAAACGTCATTTCTCCCTGCGCTGTGACATAGTCGACTTTGCGTAAAATTTGTTTTTCTTGACGATAAATTCATTAGACTGCAAAGAGGTAACGGCAAAATTATAAATAAATAATGATAACTAATAAATTTAGGTATCGGAAAATGTCAATATAAAAGTAAAACATCTTATTCGATCGCTCTCATGATCTTCGTTTAGACATGTACCTTGTGCCAAATTTAACATTAATAACAGTTTTTATTTCAATTACTGAAAACACATTGTACCCGGCTCTTCCTAGCTTCTTTTCCTTATATATCCTTTTCAAACAGCCTCTATTTAAAACAAAATCAATTTATTTGAACTGGTGAAGCATAACTGTCATTTTGACGGTAATTATCATAGAGTGAAAATCTGGTCCAAAATGTAACGATAAGAATTATTACAGGACTGGTTTGGTAATCAATACCTCCTATTATCAACAGAACCGAAATAAAAAGTAATCCTAAAAAAATACGATAAAAACGGGTACACATCTATCACGAGTTGAATAATACCGATGACAACACCACGCTGATTCAACTACGCGGTCTGGTGATGATAGGCGAACGCAGACATGACAATATCCCATCGATCCGATAGAGTATTTGGGCTTATCTACGGAGATTCTCTTGTTTAAGCACGTCAAGTAAATCTAAATTAACCAGCGTCATGTGTTCCTCACACCTTCCGTTCACAAGAATCGTTAAATATTCATGAGAACAGAATGTCTTCGCAACGAGATTATTTTGATGGAATGTAATGTAAACAATTCCCCGGAAAGGAAGAAGTGAATCTGAATTTTTTTCCCGGTTAGCTCGTCAATTACTGTTATTTAGTAAATATCGGATAAAAGGCAAGATTTGAGGGAATGAAAACTTCTCATTGTTTACGCTAATTATTCTAGAATTTGATAATTAACGCTTTAGAAATTTTCGCGAATAAAAGGACCGCTGCATTCAATGGAATTCATTAAATACCAACTGATTACGTGCTTCTTTTGTAGTCGATAGAAAGTAAAGGTGAGGTCTCTCGTCCGTATTTTCTTTAATGCACAAAAATTCAGGATGCCTTCAATTAATGATATAAAGTAAGGACTAAAAACGAGGAAGAGAGCTTCTGCCTTACAAATTAAGGACTATGTCTACCGTAGACGTGGAAATAAAAGAATAAAGCGTAACAATGGATTCATACGGACGAAATGAGACGCTTGCGATCACTCGCAGCACGCGAATTACATTTTACAAACAGGAACAAAGGGATCGGAAGATTTACAACAGCAATGAGATGGTGAGTGAGCGGCGTTAAAAGATGGATATGAAATGTAAATGGAAAGATGCTTATCACTATTAGACAAGGTCGTTCATTATTTGGTCCCCTATCATCTTCCAGATAACCCGTGCTGTATGGTTTAAACACGTTTGCAGCAAATTCCAAATAGGGCCTATTTAAGCGGTTAAATAATTTGCAGTGACGGAAAGGAATATCCCTAGAATTTAAAAATGGAGAATTCAACGCTCACATCAAAAGGTATACAGTACGCCTATAACACCGGTATCCTATAGCGCGGTTTCACGTATACGAGATTTATAAAGGGTGACCATAGTATCCTAGAACGCGATCCGGTTTCACGTTTGCGCGATTTTTGAAGACCGATTTATCCGATTTGTAACAAATAATATTTGACGCGGAGATATTTTGGTGCGCTAGGCTCGCACGGCGACCTTGGCAGGTAGGTAACACGGCCGGTCACTTTGTGTGTACTAGCAGTACAAAAATGTATAGTTATACTACCCATGGTGCAAACAGTGATTGTAAATCATATTACAGGTATCCCTCGTTATACGAGATCTCACTTTACGCGTTTTCGCCATAACGCGATTTAAAAAAATCAAAATAAAAACTGCATACAATATAATTGCACAACCGGTGGGATGGGAGCAATTAGTAAAGTAATTTTATATGCGTACATTGTATAAGGCGGTTGATTGTGGGGAACGCATCCCCATTTTACCAATTATAATTATCAATTCACTTTACGCGATTTCTCGCGTAATACGAAGGATACCTGTAACCGTATTTCTTAATACTGTATTCTAATTTAGTAAAGTAAACGAAAACTTTGTATAAACCGCTTCTGTATTATGTTACAAGGTTTTTCTATGTCTGGGCACTTACTAGTGACCTCTTCAGTTTCAGACCAAACAAAGTCGAGTACCAGCTTTAAATCCTGGTCAGTTGGCTTTTCCTATTATCAGCGATAGCATCGTACCCTTATGGCTGGAATACACTGGTATTTAAAGTCGCGCAAGTAGCTGTCTGATAGCAATCTCGCCAGTGTAGACAGCACCGCGTGCAGTCTCTCAGAGAGTGTTATCAACTTGCAGCAGAAGCAACGACAGTTGATTCATTATCAGTTTAGACAGCTATCAGTTTGGTCACGAAAGCTTTTCGCGCGGTTCCAGCCAGGTTGGAATTTCTTGCTACTGTCTGAGAGCTGGGTGAGGAGAAAACATGGGGGACCAGAAGAAAGCATGGTCAAAGGAAGAGACTATTGAACTCATTCAAGCGTACGAGGGCAATGTGAAATCCGCATGGCACAAAAATCGCTTCAAAAAAATAAGCGCAACAAAGACTCTCGCAGGAAATTTTCAGACAACTAATGAAGAAATTCTCGTAAGCGCCGAAATTCGATCTTCTGAGAATCTGTTCTCTGACCAAGCATTTTCTTTTATTTATTTTCTGTTTAATAATGCTATCAACAACAAACGCAGCGGCACATAGAACCTTCCTTGGCGAACTCATACAGCACTGGACTCGCCACAGATCAGTGTACACACAAGCGCGAGAGTTGCTGTGATAACCAAGGTCAAGTCGCGTTGAGCTGCTCGCAAACAGTAAGTCGCGCAAGATTTGCCACCAGTTTAAATACCTCGGTGATTTCCTCGCGCGACAAGTGTCGGGACTTAATCGCCAGTGTATTCCGGCCTTTACGCAAGTGCTTCAGTATTATATGTTTTCGATTTTGTATGCCCTATAACTAGGGTATGAATTTTTCGGGTTAAAAAAATTAATTCGGTGGGCAATTATCTGGTTTAATTTTTCCATCAAATTCGGGTTAATTCGGGTATCATTTAAAGAAAAAATATTTTTTTTCAATTTTTATTTTTATTGTTAACATATAACATCATTAGTATAGAAAGTGTTTTTTCATTCGTGTTACATCTTTCCGGAGTTTTTAAATGTCGTAAATGGCTAAAACACCGCTCAACGTGAGAGCTACCTGTTGAAATACATAAAAGCATTAGGATATAGGTACTTACTCAACTCAGGAGCATCAATCGAAAAATATCCAAATCTAAATTTTGTGGGGACGGTTCTAACAAATAGGCTTTAAATTCTGTTTTGATTTCCTCCGTTAAATTTGAACTGAAAATGAATAATTCATGCCCACCTGTATTTGGGACTTGAATAGATTTATTAAATGGGTCTATTATGGATGGGTTTTTCCAAAATGCTATAACCGATATGTGCACATTTCTATCGATTGCGGCAAACCATTTTGCACATAAAACTTCAGAAAATTCTTTCATAGCCTTTAAAACGGCAACACAATCAGTACGAGATAAGGTATCCATAACTGCATAACAAGCACCTGTTTGCAGCGGGTTCCAGTAACGTTCCATATTCATATTTAAGGATACGTTAAAAAAAGTGCTCCATTCGATGTAATAGTGGCGCTTTGCTTTCCAATTCTTTCTGGAGAGTGATGATCGGTGTCAAACGCTCTTCCAAATACAATAGTAAAACGTATAATTCATTTTTACCAAACGATTCAGTAATATCTTTGATGTCCATTATTTTTTTATTGTCGGCTATCTCTGGGTCTTCCAGAAAATTATTTATACCGCGCCACATTTTAATAGTCACTTTTAAGCTTTCATATAAGCTAGACCAGCAAACAGGTACAACAGCAGGTGGTTTAATGCCTGAAATTCCACAACGTTCGCAGGAAGCTAAATATTTACCAAATATCTTCGGAGAATGCTTAAAAACAGCACTTAATTTTATAACAAACTTTCTTGCTGGGTTCATTTAGTGAGAATTGATGGCTTTTTCAACAGAAGCATGAACAAGATGTGGAATGTCTGTAGTATGTAAAAGTTTCATATTTTCACCAATTCGAATTTTTGATGCCATCAATTTCATATATTCAGAACTATCTGTTGCTGGGCATAGCACATCTAGCCAGCTTTTACCATTTTTTTCTAAAGCACGGCCAAAAACTCCTGCAATAGTTACGCTATTTGTTTTAGTAACAAAAGAAACGTCTATTTAAAAAAGCGATTTTTTGCAGGTTTTTATTGTAAAATGTTATCATAGTATTTACTGTTGCCCGACTGACAACATCATTACTTTCATCAACAATGAGGTTTATTTTTGAGTTCTGAATTAATTCTTTATTTACTTCAAAATCTAACTTGTAAACTTGTAAAATGTGTTGGCCGTGAAACTACATATATCTATCAACCTGTATAGGGTTTTTGGTTCCCGGCGATATTTTTTTTCAGGGAAACGGGAATTAGACTTTCAAATATCCCGGGAATCCTACGAACCCAGGAATAACAAATATTTCGCATTTCTAATATTTAATAAACCATTATTCATTTAAACATATTTATTATCGATACAACGTAAATAGATAAGCCTTTAATGAATCCCAATGACATGGTAAAGATTATTTACGCGAAATAGTGAGCAGATTCGATATTCAGACGCCCTTTGACATGCGTAACCGATCATTCTTCGATTTTGACGATGTGAAGATAACAAGAGACCAACTAATAATGTATCCTATATTGCAATTTTCTCACAATTAAAATTGATGGTATAAAATGTATGAAAGAGGTTTAAACAACAATGTGTATATATATATATATATATATATATATATATATATATATATGGATGTGTATATGCTTCTACGTTTGTGATGTTTCTGTGTTTTAGTGTTCTTTTACGTGTGTCGCTTCGACATCCCCGGGGCCTCGCCAACCTGAAGTCGTCTGATTGGTGAGGTGTTCACTGGGTTTCCTCATCCCAACACCTTGTTGACATCCATATATCCATTTTACCTTTCATTTTCCGTAAGCTGTTATATATATATATATATATATATATATATATATATATATATATATATATATATATGGACGTGTCTCTTCGACGCCCCCAGCAGCCTGCCAGCTTGGTCCTCAACTTGGTGAGTGTCCGCTGGGCTTCCCTCAACACCTTGTTGCCACCCTCATCACTACCTTTTCTTTTCCTTTAGTTAATATATATATATATATATATATATATATATATATATATATATAATTCACTTGGTCAGAGTAGCTATTTGGTCTATTAGTGGCAGAAGTAGGGGGAAAGGAAGGAGAATAGGAGAAGATCGTTCACTTCAGCGGTTAGTTTCAGGTTCATACAACATCCAACCATTACTTCTTGGACTTTTTGTTTACTGAGGCCATTCACGGGCGCGAGAAGAAACCTTTTTGACATTGTACTAGCGTTCCATTAAAATTGAATGAATAGCGAGAAACGCAGCCTGATCCTTAATTTCAAACTCCTAATAACTCAGTTACTAAGTAGCGTTCACGGAAATAATATTTAGTATTCATCAGAAATTCTACTTGTACGTCATGTATAAAATGAAAAAGCAAAACTAATTTTGATAGCTAAACATTTGGGGCTGAAATACGGAGGAATATCATTTTTTAAATCCAGCTATGAAAGCAATTCTGGAAAAGCTTGACTCGGCACAAAATTCAAAAGATCAATTCCCGGTTATCATTAAAAATTTTCCCGGGAATCGAGAATAAAAAATATTGAGTAAATTCCCGGGAACGAGAATTTCTTGTTCCAAAAATCTAATCCTGTAAGACTACATTACTATGAGAATTCTACATAATACTAGCGTAATTGCCCGTCAAATATGACGGGATTATGATAAAAGTATTCTAAATATACAATGATATGGTCGGCAAGGCAAAATTCCGTTTAAAAGCCGGTATTTTCACAAAATGTTATTTAAATGTTTCATATGAGAGATTTAGAAAGGTAGACGGAAAAAGTTGGATATAATAAGAAACTTCATTAATCTTCCTAAAACATAGTTTGAATTTGAAGATCGTACGTCAATTTTTTCTAATTTTAATTTCCAAAATAACAAAAGCCTACACTTTAAAAAGTAGCTTTTTACGTGTTATTACGGGAAATGGAAATCGCCCCCTGGAGTCGAACCCGGGTCTTTTTTTGTATTTGTTTTCGTCATTTAATTTTTATATCCGAATCAAACATTCCTGCGAAATATAAACCTTCCATCTAATAAGGAAGTTTGTTAAAAACGGGTTAAAAAGTGCAATTGATGACGTCAGCGTCTCTCACAGAACTGACAGAACTGGAAAACTATATGTAAGATAAAGAATTTGGTATCATGTGCTTGGTAACTTTCGTATTTCCCACTGAGTATATCGAATAACGCAAAAGGTCTTAACGTTTGTTTAGGTTTGTTGTGTACAAAATTGAGGAGGCCGCCTAGTTCCAAGAAAATACGCCACTAAGATTATATAATGTTCTCGTAATTCACCGCATACATTCAACAGACATTTTTAGTTGTGAAATCGGCTCGATTAAAATGATTGGTTTAAAATTAGTTATTGGGCAAGACATAATAGTAGTAAACTTTTTTGTCGAGTTTAAACTTCTACTTTTGGCGCTTGAAAAAACTATGAAAAGTGATATGAAGCATTATCATTTGAGATAAGTTGTTTCTCTTTTTACATTTACTAGACTCGTTAAACGTACAAGCCTAGATGCATAGAAGTTGTTACATACGTGCATATTTTCTTCTAACAAGAAACGTTGAAAAGGACTGAAAAACGCATTACTTTCTTCAGTTACTACACCGGGTGCAGTTAAAACAAATTGTAAATCATTAACGGATTGATATTCCTTTTTGATATTTCTCACGGATAATTTAAACTTACATAGTCAATAATTGCATTTTGCAATTACGCATTAATTTCTTCGATTAATGTAACGGCTATAGATTTAAAAAAATTGTAATTCGTTTATGGATTAATATTCCTTTCGTTATATACCATGTGGATAATTTACTATTATATAAATTGAAAATTCAAGAAAATAAATTTTGCTTTGTGGCCGCCACGTGTAGGTTTTCTAACTTCGCCTTTATCCCGTCGTTTGCAATATGGACGAATAATATTCATTTGAATAGAACCAACTTTCAGTCATTCCTTTAACGCCCAACGCAGACACCAAGAAAGCCTTCTTATAGGGAATGCTTTCTAAAGGCAAAGAAACGGGCCTCTCTCTCTCTCTTTACCATCCGCAGTACGCACGCAAAAGGAGCTTTCCAGCGAAACCAATGTAATGAGTGCATACGAACCAGAACTTATAATTAATTTTTATTTACCCTAGCTTATTAAAAAAATAAACTGGAGCGGGAATGTGAAGTGTCTGCGGTACAAAAAAACGAGAGGAGATTACCGCGTAATTATGCTCGAACCAACCTGCTATGGGGGAGAAAAATAAAGTGAGATGTAACAGGGAGATTAATTTCGCGGAATGGCCTCGCGATATTATTCAAAAACACCGAGCTGCGCTGAAAACACGCGATTATCGATAATTATGCGAACGGCAAAATTATGAACCCTTCACATGAGACGAAGATTCCTCTTACTTGGTTTAGTTCCTCGGCGCAATAGAGACCTTGAGGGCAAAATAAACACCACTCCTCTCACGTACCTCTCTACCCGCACCCCTGTCACATTATTATCTCCGCATCATCACTTACCCCTAATTATTTTCGTATAAATGCTCTGTGTCGCACAATTCGTCTTCACTTACCGGTTGGGAGAAGAGCGGTTTTTCCCTCTTCCGAAATTCTCCTTATCTTAACACTCTGTCTCTCTTCTCCTATCTTTCTCCTCTATATCTTATCTAAATTCTGCCATCCTTTGTCTCCCTCCCACAACTCTCCTCTCCCCCCCCTCTCCCCATTCCCCCCTCTCCCTCCCTCTCTCAATTACATTTACCCTAATGGGGTGGCGGAGTGGTTCGAGCGTTGGCCTTCCACGCAATGGTCTCAGGTTGGAATCCGGCGGAGGTTGGATTTTTCAGCCGGTGATCGTCCCGTCCCCAACTTGTGTGATTTGAGGAGACCGCGCAAATCAGTGTTCCGTCCTTTGGAAGGGACGTTAAGCAGTTTGTCCCCTTGGTGCTCTTAACCCTACACTACTACTACTACTACATTCGTCTATTAAACTACTTTTCTCAAAACTTTATTTTCCGATAAAATTTTTATAAATGCATACATTTTATTTTACAAAAGGGTGCGATAATATCTTAAGATAATATATGAAATAATAGTATGTAATTTATGTAAGATTATCGCATTCAAAGCAAATGTTTGCTTGGTGATCGCCAAACATCGCTCTTGAACAACGTCGACACTAAAACCTTGTCATTCTTCTCATTTTGAAGGGACGTAAAGCACAGATTTTTTTTTTGGTTGTGCAGTTCCCGGTTGCTCTCCAACGGGAAGTAAATGAAGAATTTCTGTGATCATGAGTTTTAATGAACAAGCTGAGAAGCTGACGCACTTACTAAACATTCGTCTAAGAGGTGATTGACAACTAAAAGAAGCAGTAAGAAGCAGATTGTGGAACAGGTCATTATTTGCACAGCTCTAACCGAATGCAGTCTTATAGTAAACAAACGCGCAACCCCCTATTTTACTCGGAACTGTGTTAAAACTCCTTTTGCTGTAACTAGAGTAGTCTGATAGACGAAAGTTTAGTAATCTAGGGTTAATAAAGAGTAGGCTAATGCCGGAACCGGGTTCTGCCCCCCCCCCCTCGGTGTGGGAAGAGTTATGGCTATAATAGGGGAGACCGGGGCTAGTTGTAACAGTTTTCAGTTTCCGATTTTTCAAATTTTTTTGTTACATTTAGGAGGAAGTGTGTTTTGCATTCTTAAGCTATATATATTTTACTATTAATTCCCATAGTAAAAGTTATATCTTGTTTTGACATATTGTTGGAAAAAAATTATTTTCAATGACTTGCAGTGTGTCACAAATTGCCCCTCCGTGGGGCCAGTTGTGACATGGCTGGAGCAAATTGTGAAACTATCATAAATTCATCATAAAATGGAATTTAGACAGACAACATCACATGTAGACAGAAGAAAAGTAGTCTTTATTAATTAAATATTTACGAAATTGCAAATTACAGAAAAATTTGAATGGTATAATGATATAAAAAATTTGCAATGAAATTTATCTAAGTTTTATTCCCTGCTAAGATCAGAATGACAATGTTTATAAACATAAAATGGATTAGCAGTCTTAGCGAATTTTTCATGAGGCCTTTTTTGCATTTATTGCAAAAATTAATGTTATTAAAGTGCCTCTTTCCGCAGATGTGGCCTTTCCCACTTGTTTCTCTCATTTTTGGGCAACAATCCTTGGACTTTTGCACAGTTGTTGTGCTGGTTTCATTTGCATTCCATATATCTCTACATTCAAATTAGAAACGATACATTACTGCTTTTAAATTTGTGAAAAATTGATTAACGTTATGTTTGTTGAAGCTTGTCGAGCGGCTCAGGCTTGTAGCCTCTGGTGACCTTAAAGAAAGCTGCGGATGGCGTTTCAAGAAACTATGAAAATCAGTCCGCGTTCCGAGAACGCCTGTCTTGGTTTCTTATATCCAACAGTCTTTTTGTCTCATCACCAGATTGACATTTGTTTATAAATCGTTGCAGTGTCATATAATTAACTGCATACCTTTCAGCAGCTTTACTAAGAGAAACCTTTTTCTCCATCACCTCTTTAGCTACCTCCTCATACACGGCAACAGGAAGCTCATCCCTCTTCGTCTTCTTTTTGTTTGATCGTACCATTTCCTGAGAGAAAATTTATAATAAATGAAATAGCATGACGGGGAAAGTTGTGACACTGTCACAATATGCCCCATGGAAACTGTCACAACTAGCCCCGGGTGTCACCATTACGTTTTCAAGACTTTCCGTCTGGGTTATGATGTTGTTTAAGAACTACGAATACTCGCTTTTAAGGACCGAATATAGTACTATATCACTGATGGATAGTAATCTGACATACCTTGAACTGCGAAAGATTAAGGAAGAGTTGAAGATGACCGAAAAGTTTTACTCAAACCACTTAAAAACACAAAAATATTCACCAATGCCGTTACTGTGATCTTACGCATTGGTAACTCTGTTAACCACTGCGCAGCACATCAGCGCGCACTATATTGTCGTCGTTTGGTACTGCCACTCGCGGAAATACTTTTAACAACAAAATCACAACTAGCCTCGGTCTCCCCTAATCCAAGAAGTTGGTTAGGCAGAAATTCCTTACAAGCAAATACATTCATCGTCTCTCTCGTCACCTCCTCCCTCTTTTACCTCCGTCACCCGTTTCCCCTTTTTTTCCTAAATCTACGGTCCGCATGTGGCCATCCAAGGTATTTAACGCGGCCCTCGATGCTACGACCATGAAACGATCCGTGGAATTTATAAGAGACAATTTCCTATTCTTTTAACTGTAACCAAAGTCGTGAAACCTTGAACGCTGAAACGATTAAAGGTATTAAGAATCGATTTTCACTCATTTAATACAGCAAAATCTTTGAGCAACTTCCGATATAAAATCTTACGAAGCGAAACATGAAATTTAACAGAGACAATTTCATACTCTTTTAATTGGAGTCACGATCGCGAAACCTTGAACACTGAAATGATAAAAGTATTTAGAATTTATTTCCGCTAATATGATACAAAAGAATGTCTAAATAACTTTCAATGTAAACTCTTAAGACACGTCCAGACACAGCGAACAAGCGAGAATGAGCATTAGCGAAAGAGCAAAGACGAGTGTTCGTTCGCTGCTGCTCCACTGGTTGTCGGTACTGCTTGGAGGGTTTGGACATAGTTTAGTCGTTCGTCCGTGCTCGTACTGTTCGCTATGGAGCGTCTTCATCTAACCACTCTTAGGAAAATGAACGATCGCAAGCGAACAGAAACGAATACATGCAACGAGCGTCCGCTAGCTCATGAGCACAAACAAACGCAAGAGAACGACGAAAATTAACGAATGCTCGTTCGCCGGGTCTGGACACGGTTTTACGCGGCCCGCCGAAGAGTTCGCAACTACCAATGCGCCCTCAATTGATAAAAGTTAGTGGACTCCTCTTCTAGCACATTTCCCGATCTTCTCCATCCATCTCTTTAATGTTCCCTCCCTCTATTCCATCTTTCTAACTTACTCTCTTCCCCTTTTTCCAACACCTTTCTCTCTATTTTCTTATTTTCCTTTCTCGTAACATCTCCTCCTCGTCCTTTTCCTCCCACTCTCCCAATTCCACTCTTTCGGGAATATTTGCCGACATGCCGAGTTTTATTAATAATTCATCAACGAGGCAAGAAAAAAACCCCGCAGCCTATAAATTAGCCACGCTGTGTATATTTTCAGCTCCAGTCCTTGCACATGCTTTAAAAAATGTTTTTTTTTCACGGGTAGCGGAGAATGTCGGAAGCTCATTTTGGTGAATTTATAATGCATCTCTAATGAACATGGCGCTGAGAAAGACTGCCTTACTTATGCCGCTGAATGATAGCGTCGCATAACCTGTCGCTATCCATATTACAATTAAAATGTAACCTCGGCCATCATTTTGTGGGGGCAATACGGTAGCTTTGAAACGATTTATTAACAGTTAAAGTAAATGCGAATATGGACTTTTATGCCTCGAATCTCGTGGATCTTAATAATAGGGAATTTTTAACTATTCGATCGATGCGCAAGGTGACTCAAACGGCCATAAACGCGGTCGAGCGAATCCCAGACTCGCATTTCGGCAACCGAATTTGCAGTAAGGTAATTTACCGGTCGCAGATTCTAAAAATAAGCCCAAGGCATCGCGATCGTTTATCCTCGGCTTACTTATTCATGAACTATTAAAATACCACGAGATTTTTTTCCAGCGCTAAATTAACGACCCATGTCTTTCGCTCTCGTATACTCGTCTAAAAAAATCACGTGAGAAGTTGAGGCATTTTGACATGTACATGTTTTGGATAATAGGTCTTAAATTAAAGCGTTTGTAGGAAAATATGGGAACCAAACCTTGGAAATTGGTTTCGATGACGACGATTTCATGCATGAGCGGTGATTGTCCACTTACAATTTTTAGGTGCCGTTCTTAAATGCACTCGGCGTAATTTTGTAAGAATTTTGACAAATTCCACTCGCGGAATACCTCATCTTATTTAGTAAATCCATTCTCCGAAAGGATTCCACCAACATCTATTCCGATAATGAAAGGGCGCATTCCGACTTGCGTTACGCGAATATCCCTGGCAATAAAAAAAATCATATGCGCCGCTCTTGATTAGCTGGATTTTGCACGAAATTGGCTAACGAAGTTCCATTGATTAAATAGTAGGGCGTGAAATCCCATAACACATATCTTTTGCATCGATCCAATTTTATCCGTGTAATGAATAAACGTTCGTTGGAACGTTCAACAATTGAAGATTCAAAATCAATTTCCTAGTTTTAAGATTTTAAATCCTTGAAATATTTTCTTTTTGGGGTATTTTTGAGTGATTGCGCTATAATCTTTACGTGATTTAAGAAAAACTCAGGTGTGTCTGTTTAAAGTTTTCTGTTTAATTTTCCCTATATGAATTGAAATACGCCGCATCACCACCATCTTCCATATTATCGTTCGTCATTTTTTAAGTAAATAAAACCTTTTAGTTCTCGGTAAACTTATTTAATGTTCGAGCAATTTTTAAACATAATATCAGCGTTTACAGAAACTCTTGGTCTTGATATTTTTCCACTCGTTCAGCGTTTCATTATAAACGTTTGAGGGACTCTTGTTTTTTTTGTTCGTGGCTATGGCTGATGAATTAGGATTTTACATTTTGAAAATTGGCAACGATCAGTTATAAAGGATGGATTGTTGGGATCGCGCACCAAATGCAAACGCGAACGTAAATAAACACTTCCAATGGGTGCCTCACGGTTTGCAAGAAGAAGAAACCAAGTTAATTAACTTGCATATTACGACAAACGAACGCTGGGGCACCAATCAATACATGTGTTTACATAATAAAGTTGTTAATGTCGGCCGACGTACCAAGAGTGTATTTTTTGTTTGGAAATGGCGCAATAAGCGATCTTAGAGTTCACATTGAGGGACTTCGCTTGTTTGTTCGTACATATTTGAAAAGCTAAAATCCCTTCATTCCATTCAAATGCAATGTAAAGAGAGTCTGAGGAAAATGTTCGCACAAAAGAGCAAGGTGGAGGAAAATGGATGTTTATCGGATCACTCGGCAATTCACGCTCTAATAACTGCAACTGCAAGTAAGACGCAATAAGTCTTTTCTGTCTGTCGCGAATTGAAATACACTAGTGTCAAAACGTCAGGAAAATTTCCAAAGTATGTGAGATCTCTTCGCGACAACTTGCGGTTTACCTCTTCAATCCGCATTTCGACACCAAGGAGACGTCTGAATACAACCATAAGAATCTTTTCCATCACGAACATGTTGGAGAAGTTATGTCGCCTCCAATTTCGCACAACTGTTTCTCCGTATTCTTTGAGCAAATTAAATATGCTAAAGCAGTCCAATTTGAGTATGCCGAATATCTCTTCCAAATTGATGACTCCTCGAAGAAAACTGCGCAGTGAACAAAATCCTTCTCTCTATTTCGCGATTAACCTCGTCGAGAGAGGATTGCGAATTTCACGCTCTCCTGGCCGATTTCCTTTATTATAACCTAAAAAATCTCCACGAAGCGAGGCAATTCGATTAGACTATCTTTCAGAAAATATTCTTAAAAATGCACGGCGCGAACAAAGGAACTGTAACGAAAAACGAGTGTACACATACAGTATGAATAGAAAGAGGTGGACTAACCTAGTTTGCATTACAATATCCTGTTTTTCCTAAAATAAAAAATCGATACACTTTTTTGCTGTTATATGTCAGATTATGTAGACCAGTTTTTCAAATTAGGGGCAACAACATTACTTTGCATGTAAGGTGAAATGGCAAAAAATATAGTTTATACGAATAATAAAATTTTATCAGTGAATTTTTGGAAAAGCGACGCGATAAAAATTAATAATAGCTACATAAAATGAATAAATTTGCATTGAAGTTTCTAATTTTATTATTTTCAATTGAAAAGGGGGCCACATGATATTCAAGGGGGGCGGGGCGACAGTTGAAAGTTTAAGAACCACCGACGTAGACATTGGTGCAGTAAACTTGAAGAGACCCCGAAAAATGGAACGACGTAATAACTGAAAAATTTTCGATAATATTCTCTAACTAACAAGTTTGATATAATATGGCGCATATCGCTAGGATTAGCCTGTGGGCCTGAACGGGGTCAATTAGGGCCCCTCTAAAGCTCGAGGGCCTTGAACTCGAGTCCATATAGCCCACAAGCAAATCCGCTCCTGATCCCCGTAACCATCCACCCTCCCAAAACTTATACCCATCATTCTCCGCCAATTATTTCAACGTCACGCTTCCTGAGAAGCCCAACCATTACCCAGATGGTGACCGCAGTCCACGATGCACGTCCCGAGGTTACGCACATGAACTACGCCCATGCGACTTGTCTGCGATGACGAAGCTAAATAGCATAACGATGGCGGTTTAGAGGGAGTAAGGGAGGGAGCAGAGAGTTATTGGAACCCGTAACAGGCAGACCGGTAGCTGGTGAAGTGACACCTTTGACCACTTGCCTTGCGTGACAAAGGAAGGCAAAACTTGTCGGGTTTCGTCCCTGTGGCGGATGAGTGCCTTTAACAGGGAAGTGGAGCGAGAGAGTGGAGGAGTCGCAAGGAGGGAGTCTGGGAGGTTGAGTCGAAGAGAGGGAGAGGGACTCTGGAAGAGAGAGAGGGGGGAGAATATGGAGCGAGGAAGTGGGGGAAAGGCAGAGGACGAGAGGGGAACAGTCTGGGAGCGGCGCGTTGAGAATATGGGAAGAGGCGGAATGGCTGAGGCAGGGAGTCTGAAAGGGGCGAAAGATGTGAGGCGGGAGGAGAATAACTCCCTCTTTTCCCTCCCTCTCCCACTCCTCCGGGCTCGGAAACCAACTCCTCACCTCAGAACAGATCTCTCGCAGCCTCCCCGACGTCTCCCCCCCCCCCTACCTCCCTCTAACCTCTTCCCTCACTAGAGAGAGGACGAGTGGGGAAGTTGAAGAGCGAGGAGGAGAATGGGAGAGTGAGTCGTAGTGAGGGAGGCGAGGGGGGGGGGAGCGGCAGAATAAGGGCGAGAGGGGATTGCGGGGGTGAAAGTGGGGGGAGGAGGAAAACCCGCCTCTCTGAGGAACCCGTTCTATGTTCTAGAGGCGGAAGGGGAGGATTGTGTATGGGGGATGTGGGGAGGATCGTGGGATGGGGATGACGGAGTAAGTTCTAGGGGGGAGGGAGGAAAGGGTTTACCGCGGGGGCGTAAGAGGTGGGGGTGCGTGAAGCGAGTTGACAGGACGTATTGATGCGTTTGCCATGAATAAAGTTGAGGGAA
Source organism: Tanypteryx hageni (assembly GCA_028673005.1). Classification (NCBI taxonomy): domain Eukaryota; kingdom Metazoa; phylum Arthropoda; class Insecta; order Odonata; family Petaluridae; genus Tanypteryx; species Tanypteryx hageni. Next base: position 53,580,015 of record CM054120.1, on the reverse strand, counting down.
TTAAAAGGAGACGGCACGGTGCGAGAATGTGAAAGGAGGATCTCGAGTTTCGCCGCTGGCACCACTCCATTCTCCTTAGCCAACCCTCTCTCTCTCTCTCTCCCTTCCCTCTCTCTCTCTCTCCCTCTGTCCGTTCCTCTCTTGTTCCCACTCCACTCACTCATCGCGCCGTCCCTAACACTCCAAGGCTCCCCTTTCCATGTCTCTTCTACGACCCGTCAATCCCTCCTTCCCTCTCCCTTCTTTCCTCCCTCTCTTTCACTCTCCTCTCCTACCCTCGCACGCATTCTTCCCTCTCATTCTCCCATCATGTTGTAACGCGGAAGTTTCCAACAGAACCGTACCGGCCAACTCGTGTGTGCACCTAAGTGCTGTCCCGCACCCCCTGCCATCAAACCTTTTTTCCACCTTCCAACATGCCCTCCTCCCCCACGAGTCCACCGTCCCATCCAGAACCTGCCCGTCCGCCTTCCCACGCATTCGGAGATGCACATTCCCCAGACGCTAAAAGCATAACGCGCGCGTTTTCGTTCATTTGTTTAGAGGCGCGAGACGGTCTTATTCGCTCATTAAAGGAAAATGAAAACCCGCTCACAACTCCATACATCACGGCCGAAGTCGGTACACCTTTTCCCCTCTCGCAGAGCCCTTGAAATTTCAACGGTTAAATGCGAGTAAATCGTTGGAAATGTAGGGAACATCTGTCCTTCAAAGTGTTTATCCTTGAGTTTGGCGGCGATGATAGAAGCGAAAACTAGCGCAAGTCGGACGTTTCCTATACGTGCAAAGAGCATTTTTTTCAAAAGGTTGCGTACAGATAGGATACTTGCTTCATTAAAACTATCGTTTTTTTTAATCCTCGACTCTTCCGTACATCCGTTTATGTTTCGCAAGAGACCGCCGAGAAACTTCCTACGATACGTCATTTCACGTGGTAACTACTGTCGTAACCACCTAGAAAAACAATCGAACGTCGATTCGTCCAATTCGCCAACGACGACATATTCAAAAGGAAGAAAACCGTCGAGATATCACTATATCAGTCAGCTTTGTGCAAGGAGTTATTTTTTTAACGGATAAATCAGCGGCGGCCACATTTTGTCACGCGAAAATCATTCCCTTAAGCCAGTGGTGGATTCGGCCCGCGAAGGGTTTTTGTGAGGCCAGCGAATCTATCATGGAAAAGCTATCCGAAAAATTTAACTCACAAATTCAAACATTTCCATGAAAAATTTTATAACAAAACTTTTAGTGTTGAAATGTTAACCACAAAAACCTTATTTTGAATTGATATTCACTTATATGGAACCTTAGGATATATAGCTAACTTCCAATTTAAACTCTAATCCAACCCGCCGAAGAATTGGAAACTTCCAATGCGGCCCGCCGAAGGATTTGCAACGACCTATGTGGCCCGCCCTGTAAAAGATTAGGCACCACTGCCTTCCTCTCGCGGGCTAAAACCTCGACCCAAACGCCGCCACTCGCACAACCTCGCAACTAAAAAGCACTCCCTCTTCGCCGCTCTTCAACTCCTCACGCACCTGCCCACCCCACCAAGTCTCGAGTACATCCCGAGCACTAACATCCAGCCAAGTTACGTGCTCCCCCATCTTGCCACACCATGCCGATCTTCCGAAAAATAAAATCTCCCCCCCCCCCCCTACGTGCCCATCGCTCGGTTCCCGATAACGCGCGCGATGATTCACCGTCGAAATCGACTTGATATAGTCGGCTATCTATTAATTTCTCCGAAGAAGGATAATTACGTGGACGGTGATTGACAACTCGTTTTTAATAACTTTTATATCAACCAGCCTACTATTCAGATAGTCCTCGATTTACGTGATAGATGCGTTCCCGAATATCATCGTTTATATCGAAATCGCGTAAATCGAATACTATTTTCCCATATGTACGATATCGCGTTAAAGCGAATCCCGCTTGTATAATTTGATTTGTATTTCCTATTTTGTCGATCGTGTATAAGCGAATCCGCGTAAATCGAGTTAACGTATAACGAGGACATACTGTATTTATATAGTCAAACCCCGATTTAGTGCCACCGTTTTCCCATCACTGGCATTGGCATTATAGAAGGGATGGCAGTAAATTGAGGGATATGCTTGTTCTATGTAATCATAAGATGGAAGTTCTGTTCACAACGATTCATCTACATCTACATCTACAAGTTACCCTGCAATTCACCAAGTTGGTGGGTGGCAGGGGGTGCAATGCACCAAATCCTACCTAAAGATTGTCTAACGCAATTCGAAATTTCTTATTATGATCTCTTATTGTCCTCGGAAAGAACGAGCCTAGATAACGCTCCGTCCTACAATCGATCTCACGTATTTTATCGTCTCGATCATTTCTACCTATATACGTCGGTGCCACAATTATTCCCACTACCTCCTCTTTTAGACATTCTGACCTATATTTCTCTAGAAGTTTCAACCTTGAGTGCAATCTACGGTCCTCCAGTGATACCCAGCTCAAATCGCTCAATAAAGAGCTTTCCTTATGTTCGTACTTTTGTTTTACAAATCTGGCTGCTCTGCGCTGTACTCTTTCTAGTTGAATTATGTGTCCCTTCTCGTACGGATCCCATATGCTCGCTGCGTATTCCACTTGTGGTCTTACCAGTGATAAGTAGCATGTTTAGCGTACTTTCTCTGTAGTGTTCCGTACTATTCTACCTATGAATACCAGTTTCTTGATGGCCGCGCCTATAACTCGAAGAATGTGCATGTCCCACGAAAGATCTCGACAAATGGTTACTCCTAAATATTTTACATACTCAGCTTGTCGAATATTCATTTCGTCTATTTTATATTCGAAACCTAAATCTTTGTTTTTACTTTTCCAGAACGTGACTGCGGCACATTTAGTATAATTAATTTCGATTTGCCATTCTTTGCACCACGCTGAAATGGCTCTTAAGTCTTCACGCAGAGACTGATGGTCCTCCTGATTTTTTATTTCTTTATATAGAACGGTGTCATCGGCGAAAAGCCTAATTTTACTACGAATAACCGAGCACATATCATTTACATAGATTAAGAGCAGAGGGCCCAATACACTTCCCTGAGGAACACCCGAAGTAACTTTAACGGGGGACGAGTATTTCTCATCGATGACAACTATCTGTTCCCTATTCGAGAGGAAGTCTCTCACCCAACCGACAACTTTCGAATTGATACCACATTGTCCTAACTTCGCAAATAATTTCCTATGAGATACTTTATCGAACGCCTTCCTGAAATCAATGAATATGGCATTGACCTGAGTATTTTTCTCTCCGCATCGCAACAAATCGTCCACGAACAGGCCGAGCTGCGTTTCGCATGATCTACCTCTCCGGAATCCGTGTTGGCATCCGCTAAGCAATGAATGACTATCTAAATAGCGCATTACAGAGCTAAAGACTATGTCCTCAAGTATCTTGCACGATAATGAAGTTAAGGATATCGGCCTATAATTTTCGGGGTTCTCTCTGTCGCCACTCTTATGGATGGGCGTAACATGTGCCATCTTCCAATCTTTAGGAACTACTCCTTCTCTAATGGATTTCTCGAATATAATTTTCAAATACAGCGCGATTTCAGCAGCTAATTCTTTCATTACACGCGCGGGAATTTCCTCCGGTCCAGGAGATTTATTTGGCTTAATTGAATGAAGTTGGAGCGCGATGCCATTTTCCGAAAATACCAAATCTTCCATCGAATCGCCCTGACGCATAGGAATAGGGGTATCACATTCATCGTCATCACGAGTTAAAGCTTTCTGAAAGTGATGATTTAATAGGTTTGCTTTATCCATACTATCGTGAACTACGTTTCCCGTTTCCGACTGCAGTGACGCAATAGTGGGGCCCCTACCTTGAACTTCCCTGACGTAAGACCAAAATGCTTTTGGGTTCTCTTTCAAGTTTTCCTGTAAAACCTTCTTTTTATAATTGTTAAACGCATTATGGGCAGTATGCGGGGGAGGAAATCCAGGACGGTGCTTATCATGGGTGCAATGTGTGCATTGCACACGGGAGGAAGCTTATAGGGGGCGGAAGCTTCTTCTGGGCAGCAGTGACAAGCTACTTTCCAATTTTTAAGGCGCGTACCAATTTGAGCACAGACTCCCTAAATTTATTGCCGGATTGTAGCAAGAGAAACCTAGCCCGAAAGCAGTTTTTGTTACTCTTTTTCTCCTTGTAGAATACTGTAATGGATGGGAGCAGTACCGGTAACATTCTATGTCTTCCGCCACGGTAAAATAAGTAGTGATTCTTCTCTGGCCGTAGCCCATACCTCTCCTCTCACTTCCGCCACGCGGGGCTGCGGGGTTGATTGGTACGTCACTGGTTTGGGGTGGTTATAATCGTATTTGTGTTGAGACGCAAGATGAAGAAAATCGCTTCCCTGTAGACTGCGTTGGTGCAATAGAGTTGTCTTATGAATGACAGGAAATTGGAATTTTGTCCGAAACTTCCGTGAAGGCTCCGCATTAGGGATGTTCAAAATGAGCCCGAAAAGGGGCAGCTCCTGCAAATTACTCTTTTATTACTTCATTCCTGCTCGGAGAAAGACTCTAAAAGGCTTGTATCCTCAGGCCCAAAATCCTAACTGCTTGTTTAAGTTTACTGTATACGCCTTCCTATAGTCAATTCCAGCATTTCGTGCGGGTGAGGCGTGTCTACAGTTATACGCATGGGGTGAGATGAAGAAAATACCAGCCAATAAGAGGTCGTAAATTTCCCTCTCCGCTCAAAATTTCTTGACGAGCGCTGTTGACACGATTGCTCACACTTTTCAATCGTATTTCAGCGACAGCGGAAAGCATGAACGTGCTTCATCCGGATCTATTGGAGCATAGAACTTTACTCGTCAGCAGCTATCGATAAACTGAGCGAAACTGGAAACTTGGCAACAGCGTCGTAGCCAAAGCGAAATAACCCGAACGCGAGCGGAATACTTCGAGTCCCAGTCGCCCGAGCAGTAGAAACAGATTATAGTATCCATATGAAAATATTCGAAAGCTATATTTCTTCTCAAGATTTGTCGTTTTCTTTAACCTCACTTCAACTTCTAACTTTTCAGCATTAAAACACTTTTTCGGAAAAGATCCCAACAGTCATACTGTTGAAGGTGGATGTATTTTGAGAGGTGTGTTTTGAGTTTGTGCTCTCTTACGTTCTAACGTTATTCATCGACAGTGATGGTGATTTGTGTGATTTTGTTGTATCAAGTGCTTTGTGCATTCAGTTAGGTATGCCAACATCAGTACAGGATGTAAGTACTCATTGTAACTTAAATCAAAGAATATTTTTAAATCCTTCAAGCAGTCTATCTTGGTTTTGATTTTTACGGTTTGTTTAGAAAGGAAAGCAAATTCTCGCCATGTTCATGAAGGAGTTTTCCATGCCAATATAACTCTCAATAGCAGGCGTGTATACTGGTTTGCAAGGAATAGGTATTAGATTAAGATAACGAGAATTGCAGTTTAAATCATACGTTAAGGATGTTTTTGTTCTCCCATTGTTGAAATTAAAGAGTATTTACCATCTAATTTGACACCGTCGGTTCAATTGTAGGTCTTAATTTTTCCATGGGTAAAACAACTTTCATTCAATCAATTTATCTATTTCATTTTCATTTTTCCAGTATTTTTCAATTTTTGTAACAATTGGAAGTTTGGATTTTTTCTTATGTATTATTAAAAATTAATCCTTGTTTTAGATGACTGATGACAGCTAGTAAAAGAAAACGATTATCTGGAGATGAGTATAGGTAAAAGAGGATAGCAAGATTTAAGGAAATGCAGACAAATTCTTCAATTACCAACGTTTTTCAAACGAAAATCAAATCCACGTCGTCTTTAAGTCCAGTTTTAGAGGAAAATATAAAGCAAGAAGCGATCGAGACAAATGATAACCACATTCGGCACCCTATAATTCAAGAAAATACGAATGATAGTAATATTTATACTAAAGAACAAATTCCTCATAATTTTGATCGAGATTCAGAAGCAGAAGGTTTTCTACATAATCTTTCAGTTGATCCAGGTCTGTGGCCGGAATGCAAATACTAATGCTAGTATTAATTGAAAGGGGTCCTGTACCATCCTACAATTCAAATTTTTCTAAAGATGAGTATTGAAGAAGTTTTTCAAATGCCTATCATTATAGAATCTTAGGCAATGGCGAAAAGGGTAGCAAGAAATTGGCTAAGTCCAGAGTATGTACCAGTTTATTGCTTTTGATGCAAAACTTTTGGAGTCAATTCAAATTTATCTAGTTTAATTGGCTGTAATGACTGGCAGCATTTAGCGCAAATTTTAAGTAGACATGAAAAAATTGCTCAACATATGAAAGTATACAAGGACTAGATACAGCTTTTCAGAGATTTCAAAAATCACGAAAATCAACGTATTATTGACCACGAAAGGAAGCGTTGGTACGCGGTTATTGAAAGGACTGTATGCATCATACAATTTCTATCTAAACAGAACCATGCTTTGCGGAGAACTTCCAGGACATTATATGAATCGAACAATTGTAACTTTTTAAAACTGGTAAAAATGATAAGTAAATTTGACGCTGTTATAGCAGAAAATATTAGTTGAGTACAAATCAATAAAGAAGTTATGCCGCATTATCTTAGCAATAGAATACAAAATGAAATAATTTCAATTATCTCATCAAAAATAACAGAAAGCATCTTAAATTTAATAAAAGCTTGTGAATATTACCTAATAATATTAGATTTTATTCCAGACAGGAGTCATACTGAGAAAATAAGCATAATAATTCGCTTCGTCCTGTTGAATATGAAAAAAAAGTTGAAATTTTAGGTTGTTGCCATATTTTCGATAAATGAGGTTGTAGTTTAAACGATTTTTAAAGAAAATGAGTATAGACATACAGGACATGAGGGGCCAAGGTTACGATAATGGGGCTAATATGAAAGGGAAAAATAACGGCTTGCAAAGAAAAATATTAAATGTCAATTCCAGAGCTTTCTTTGGGCCATTTTCTGCACATACTCCAAATCTCGTTGTGAACGATCCTGCTAAGGTCAAAAATGAATCAATCAATTTATTTGGTACAATTCAAGATGTGAATATTTTTCTCTTCTACGCACCGATGGCAGGTGAAGCATGTAGAAACATGTAAATAATTTGACGTTAAAACCACTCCCTGAAACAAGATGGGAAAATAGGAATGAAGCTATAAAACCATTAAGATGCAATTTACCAGAAATTTACAATGCCTTGTTTGAACTTTCTTCAGATCAAAGTCGTGACGCAAACACAAAATACATGGCACAATCACTTGGCGTGAAAATTCAATCATATAAATTTGTTTCATAGTTATTTGGTATAAAATTGTACCAAGAGTAAGCGTAGTCAGTAAAATCGTGCAACATCCAAGTTTAACTAATCACAAATGTATTGATATGTTAAAATATCGGTTCAAATCCGATGAAGGTTTTAATGACATTTTGATAACAGCCAGACAGATTGCAGAAAAATTATATGCTGAAACAAAATTTCCAGAAGTGGTAGTCCTTTTAGACAGCGAATTAAGCAAAGAAATTTTAATTATAAATCACAGATTTTAAAATAGGTTTCATTTTCGAAATTTTAAATAGCGCAATTTCACCTGTTAAAGAAGGATTTGTCCAGCTGGAGGATCATAAAAACATTTAATTTTTTATATGATATCTATAATGTTAATATATTAAGCAAAGGAGATAAAATGAAAGAGAGAGATCAAACTGAGTGACACAACGAGGAATGAATTTGATATACGCGCAATAGATTTGTTGAATGAATTGGAAATATTGCTAACATTTTTGGTTCCTAACATTATTATAATTGAGGTTTTGGAAAATAATATATATAATAATCTAACAAAAACATTTCCGAACATCTGTGTCACTACGCATTTTACTGACCCTTCCTGTTACCATTGCATCTGGAGAACAATCATTCTCAAAATTAAAAATCGTATAACATTATTTACGATTATCCCTGAAGCAGGATAGGCTTTCATCTTCCTCTGCTATTGTAATTGAGCATGGGCTTTACGAGAAATTAGATATAGATGATGTCATAAAACGCTTTCCCAATCTTAAAGCTGGAAAAGTAAAATTCGATTAAAATAAAGTTCTCGAAAAACTAATTTATCATGTAATTGTTTGTTGCATACTATATTGTGTATTATAGCATAATAATTTTTTTGCTCAAAATTGTTAAAAAGTTTATTAAATATTATGAATTTTTACATACTTTTCTATCGTGCTGCAATATTTTTTTATTCGCTGGAGCGGGGAATTTCAGATAGCACATGGGCAGTAAAAACCCACGGCACGGCTCTACTTGTGAACATCACAGTCTCCGAGATGCTAATCAATACTTACCTAATATTAAATGAGAAGTTAAAATGAAGTATTTTTAGAATTTTCAGGAAATAATTGATCATAAGTATTAAAGCCATTACAAAGGCTGCTCACCATTCGAAAAAGAAGCGAAGAAGTGGGTAGTGGGATAGGTCAAAGCATTCCAACCTACCGATTATAATAGATAGAAAATAAATTCTTCTTTAGAAAGAAGTACCTTGTGGGAACCCAATTAGTTCCAATAATAGAATGAGATTTGGTCGGAGAATTCTGAAGTTCTTGAGCAATTTTCAAAGAAGGCAATCAAGCGTCCCAGAATAAAAAAGGAAATAAGTTACATTATTTATATTATTTTTCAACGGAATTTTTAATGAATAATAATTATGAAAACGACAGAAACCTCAAATAAATGATTTATTTTTCAACACTGTCACAATGAAATCACGTTGTGATATTGAATGCTAGAAAAATTATTAAGGATACAAAACCTAAACAAGCAATTTTTGATCGCTCTATCCCACTGGAAGTCAACCAATGATTTACAATTTATACTAATATTTCCATAAACTCGGATTGAAACTCGAAGGTTAAACATTCCGGCAACGAAAAAAAATAACGCGTACTCAGAATTTTTGAAAGATATGTCGGATTCTTTTCAAATGCTCGACGAGAATGAACCGAACTCAAAACAACGAGTTTCTTCACAAAAGAGACCCAGTTTTGTTCGATAGAAATTTTTCGAGTCGAAAATAAAGATAACAACCGGAATATGAAGCATTAGTTAGTGGATAATTGTGCACCGCTCAACCGAAAGAGTCCCCATTTTATTTTTTTCGGAAAGACTTTCTTCTGGCAAAATTTACATTCTTAATGGCTACGATATACCATCGCATCGCATGTTGACCACGCTCCGTCAAGTAACGTAATACGGCCTCAACAACGACGAAAACCTATTAATTTTCCCTTCGAGGGTATGCGTCGCCCATTGTTTGGAATATCCGCAACGTGAGAACTGTCCGCATAGAGCGACTATGTGGGATTATCTTTTTCGTTTAATAATAAAACTTTCGGGCAATTTTGCTACAAGATTTTAATCTGTTAAAAGACAATGAAACGACTTTCCGAACGAGAATTACTGACCGAAATTATAAGTTTTCCGGGAAAAAATTGGGAAATTAAATTAATTAAATTAAAATTACACTTCCGCCGGAATTGATTCGAAACATAATCGAAATTTTTCAGATCGAAAAAACCAACAACGAAAAACACTTTTTAAGTGAGGAAACGTAATATTTTCCCATCAAACGCTTAAAAGCTCAGGATTTCTCTCCGAGATATGGTATCTCCGTTGAAGTCAGATTTTTTTACATCCATCAAAGCGATAAAATTAAATCGCGGGAGATTGATCGCCTTTCCACGCACACCTACCCGCGAATAATTTTTTTTACTCGCAAAAATGCCGATCTCTTATTTCGTCTGGAGCCTCTATTCCTAGGGTGACATGGCGATTTCTCGAGAGCCCTATTTCCGCTCTATTGATAGAATTCAAAAATCCTTCCACTCGATCGGAAGCGATTTCGAATTCTACTATCCCCACATGGCGCGCTGTTGGCTTCTTAACTCCTTCCAGAAGACAGCAATTTTCGCTTACCGACCGGAAATACGCACCAGCCATTACTAAAAAGACCAAAAGACGTGTATTTAACCTTTTCTTCGGCGGGTCTTCCTTTTACGAACTAAACGTTCGACTCCACCTCAAAAAAGACCTTCCTTGATTCAAATGGAGACCTCTGGATGACACCGACGTCGTATAAAGAGCCGAAGGCAGAGCAACGAGTTGATTCAACATTCCGGGAAATGGAGAGATGCATCCGGGGGGAAAAGCTTTACGAGTTATTTTCGGAAATCCTATTTCGCGTTGTAAAATCGGCATGCGACGTCCCGTTTCCCTCGTTGAGAGAGCGACTCTTCTTCATACGCTAATGCCGCGAACGAAAAAAAAATACGTCGGAACGCTCTTTGCGCTTATTTTCCTTTCGAGAATCCAATCTCGTTCCCGTCTTTTCCTGATCTCTAGATTCTCTTTCCTCGGACGTTCTTTGAATTCCTACGTCCTCGTTTCTTGAATTCGAATCCGGATCCTTTTCGACGGCCTCGCGAAACCCCGTTTAGATCGCGAGAATAAAGATTTCCCCGTGCGCCGAAATCTTCCGAATCGCCGCCGTCCCTCCCTCGACGCCACTTCGCTCGCTAACTACAGTTAACCGCGATGGAATTAGAGGTGTTTTTATTACGCGCGCAACGTACACGGTAGGTGATCATTATAACCGGTTATTGTTATCAGCCGCCTATTGTTATCGAATACGGAATCCCAAAACCAAACCTTGTTAAAACGTGCAATTTTCTCCGCATGATGTGAACACGTCCGCCCTCTGCTGTGATCAAAATTTTATCAGATCGCTGACCGGCTGTAGGCAAGAATGGCTAATGAGAGACCGTGCGCATACCCTTGCTACGACATTTCATCGAGAGCGTTGTGTCACAACCAATCGAAATCCTACAAAATAACGGCGAAGAAAATATATTGTAAATCACGCTGAATATGGGAGAACGTTTCCATTATCGTTATGAAAACACCCGAAATAAAACGACAGCTGAGGGAAAAAATTAAAATAGCGGAATACTCATGCGAAAAAGCCACAATTAAATGCATCGAACGCTTCCAGATAACCGCAAATAATAATCAAACAGGATTGAAAGAATAAATGGCAAAATATTTAACAAAGTTATTTAATATCAAAGAAGCTTATCAAGCACAGAATCACTATAGAAAGAGCATCAATTACTACAGTTAAAAGAATAGAGGAATTTAATCGAATAAAGGAATCTCAAAATGAATAAATTTGTTGAGTTCTTGAGTAAACTTAAAGTGATGTATTCTCTAAGATAGAACAATGAGTCATATTAAAATACTACATATGATCCCTGAAAAGAGGCCTACGCATTACAGAATGCTAATTTAACGGAAGATGTTTTGTTTTTGCTTTCATACAAAAATGTGATACCAAACAACAATTATACTTTCCAAGGTATTTACCATTTGTCTCAAGCTAAGGGATATTATCTGAAACCTAGACTAACCAAAATTTTATCATAAATGGTAATAAAGGATACAAGTAAGACCAAGGAAACGGCCCCGTTCACCTATTATCCTAACTTAACAAGAAAATTTAAATATTTACATCATTCGCCAATAAATTAACCCGCCTTTTTGCCATTCAGGGGACCAGGAATATTAAAACGCGAGTTCAACACAACGAATCCTGTCCAAATAGTCACAGACGTCATTAAATGCACATATTACCACAAACAACCTCTCTGCCTTCTACAGCGAAATAACTTTCGACTACTTCAACCTATCTCCCACGATAACCACACTCAAGCAACAAAACGTGAAGGAAACTATATACCTATGAGGAACGTACAGAAACTCCATCGCAACGATAAGACTTTATCATGGCACCTAGAATGTTAACGTTAGTTATGCCGTGCATCAAAGGTTACAGAACCTTCCTCTAATTATTCGGCGCAGCGTTGGGAGAAGTTGTTCGCTCAGAAATGCGGAGCATTGCATGCCCATGATCATTCGAGGTCACATCGAAATGATAGCACGGGGTCGCTACCATAAGGGTACAAATAGCAATGGTTGGGATACAAAACAAGAGGAAACGACGAAAGCTGGGTAAAGGATATAATTACATGAATCCGAAGACCCAGGGAGAAACCAAAAACAAAGAGCAAAACGTGGTGAGAGGGAATAAGATGATTTTCTTCATTAGAACGGGAGATAAATATTGGGAGAAGATTCAAGGGGACGGTTATCGACGAAAAATGCTCGAAGAACGCAGGTCCCGTATCTGGGCTTGGCAAACACAAAAAAAAGTGTGGGTTTTAAATTCTATATGCACGCTGGACTAGAAGAAATTCAAGAAATCGGTAGAAAATTTTTTCCTCGACAGAAATGCCTCATTCTGAAAGAGGATTAGTTTGCCGCGGTAGTTCGGTTGGGAATAATTTTGAAACGGGAGAAAAATTCTGCCTGTTTCAAAATCATTCCCAACTTTCCAGTTTATGCTTGTCTGCGTGGGATCTTATGATCAATTGATTCCGTCGATTTCTACGGTAGTTCAATGGTAGCAAGTTCCCTCGGAAATTGTAAGACCAGGTTTCGATTCCCGGCCGCGACATAATTTTTCTCCCGCTTTCCAGAATTTCCTCGGGGTTCAGTGGGCACCCAAAATGCAGCGTTCATTCCTCCATAACGGATACGAGTGTTTCCATTTTTCGCCCGATAATGATAGGCTGATTATGTCCGGGCGAATGCTGAAACGAATTCCTTTCCCCCTTCCTGACCCTCGCGGCCAGTAACAAGGTCAGGATCATTTCTCGATAAAACGCGGAGCGAATCGAAAAAAAAACATCGAAACGAATCGATACGCGGGCCAAGTTGCCAAATGTTTAGTCCGAATTTTCCAACTCCCTACGAATGTTTGATCATCGCCGCCACCGCGAACAAAAAATGGGCAATTCTGTTACGGCGACGCCATGATTCCTCGCAAAAAATCGACCGAGGCGCTAACAAAGTGGAGAAATCCTCGTGAACGCCGTCAAAGAAAAGGATATGTTAATAAACGGGAGTCGAAAATAATTGAGGGAGAAGAGCTTGGCGACCGACTAATTTCGGATCTTCGGTTCCCTCTACTGTGAGGTGCATAGCCGAACCGGAGAATGATTAGGTTTCGGTTTGAAAGAGTAGTTATATAGGAAGAAGGCAGAGCGCTAAGGGGGGAACGGGGTGGCATGGACCCGAGGTCGCGAGAGATGCAATTAAGGACGACTCTGGGAGAAGAGCACTAACTAAATAGCCCGATATCGCTTTTTCCCTAACCTAACGTCAGCCCTTCCCTAACGACATTTCCCTCTTTCCTCCGTATCGTTTTCCTCGAGGCAACATCCGTCTTTCGGGGGGGGGGGGGGGGAATTTGATTCGCTTAATTCAACAAAGGGAAATTAGGTTATTGGCGAGGTACTTTTCCCGCCGCGACGTCGCAGAAGGCTCTTTTGTCAAAAAGGATTTTTTTTAAAAACATATACCACGCAAGACGCCAGAGTGCTGGTGGTGAGAATCGAGTTACTTTTTCGGGTATTTTGGATAGCTTTTATTTACTTTTACGAATACGAGAGCGCAGCGTTCGAGGAAAGATAAAAATCAATGCTGTGCGAAGGCTTATTGAAGAGAATGGATTTCTGGACGAAAGCCGCAATTTTTAATACCCGTGAATGTAAAGTTGCAAATTGCGGCATTTCGGCGATTTATTTCACTCTTCCCGGTCTAAATTTATTACTATTTTATGAGAATGGTTGGACGTGATTAAAGCGCATATAAGTTGAATTTATGCTGCGTTTTACGCGCTCTTTCGTAAATTACCACGCAAAACCGAATCAAGTACTTTCTTCAAGTCGTACCAAACCAAAAGTGTCGCAAGACCAAATACGCTGTGAACGGTTGGCAATACACAAATTCTTCAAAGTTTTAACTAGAATTTCTCCGATGTTTCTGTTTTTATTTAATCGTAAAATATCTGAAAAGGAAATATAATAAATATCAAGATTTCTCTCCGGAAGTTTAAGCTAGCTGAGGTGGAAATGTATTAGCGAAACTGCTAAAAATAAATTATTGATATTCATAAACTCGATAAGTTCTCGTTAAGATTTGAGTCTTTTCCTTGAACAAAGCATTCCAAAATATTTTGTATTCATCCTACATCAATTCGCAAATATTTCCGACTCCCACGTTCACATCTCTCTCGAATGGTAATATTCATGTTTATACGAAATCTTCAGTAGTTTTTTAATTATTAAAATATTTTTCGCGAAGAGAGCTACTGATCACAAAAAATGAGAATTCGAATGGAAAATAAATCTGTCAAGAAAGTAATTATAAATTTTAATATTCGGGAGAATGGCTGACTGCTGGAAAATCATTATAATCCCTGAGCCCAATCTGAGAAAAATTTAGTTATTAAGAAAAAATTTCGAAAAAATATTCGGAACCTATATTATCATAAGAAGATTGACATTTTTTCCAAATTAATTTTTTCCCGAACACCAAATGAACGGGGCAACAAATTATATTTTCCGATAGAAGCTATCCTCTTTCTGTCTGTCGTGATCTATAGGGCAAAAGACGGAAAAAAATACCAAGATAGACTCAATAGGCACAACTTATTATTTTTCAAAATATGAGAAAACATCCTACGTTGATATTCTGGTCTAACGTTAATCTAAATGGACATCCCGAGTCTCGGTAATCGATCCTCCGACTTCTTGGAAGATTCCTCACCGCCTTAAGCCGCCAATGCTTTTAAATAAACAGAAGTTTCTTGATTGCATTTTCTTATTGCCAAACATCAGTTAAATAAACGTGCACAGAGTCTAGAAAACTGCGAAATATAGATAATCCAATAAGAATTTATAAGGCGAAATTGAGACTAGAAAACCTCAATCCTTCTAGCGGTTCTGAATCCGATCATAAACTTAAAGAAAATCATAGCAATCACATAAAGACATTAGAATTTTGCTATTATTGAATAAATAATAGCTTCACCGCAGAATCGGATTCAATAAATCTCTGAAATATCACCCCTTAACTTAAAATTAAAATTTTCAAAGATGTATAAAATGCATTTTAATGAGATAAAAGCTTCATAATATGCGAGCGTAACACCAAACTTAATAAAACATGAATTAAATAAACACTCCAAGTTAAAAAATAAAAGAGACAGGAGGCTGTCGGTGAATGCATGCACGTGCCGATTTGGAGATTTGGAAATAGTTCAACAAATCATGAATGCCACTTCGTATCGATATAAATTGAATAATCTTTACTACCCGTGCGTGCAAAAATATTTAGTGAGCCTCGGCAGAGCAATGAAAACTATCAAAGATAGTACGGGAGTGTATGGCAGTAGATGAATGGGACCGAACCGTCGCTCTTAAAGAACCCTTTCATGGATTAAGAGAGGTCTTATAATGTCTGCTGAAATACGGAATGCGTCAAATACCGGATATCGGGAAACTCAAAAGGACAACGTTCCAGAATGGAATTTTGCGGCAGGTACAGAAGATATTAGTAAAGTATTGAAAAAATGAATGCAATCCATCCACGTTATTTTAGAAAATTAAAAACTGTCTCGCGTATCCCTAAAAATTTTAGCGAGCATGCTTTTAACTGAAATACAATGGAACATTGTTTTTGTAAAGGAAAATTCTCTTTGCAAATGTCGAGAAACGATAAAATTCTACCGCCAGCTTTTAAATACGATCTTGCAACGATGAATTTTGGTACATAAAAACACGATTTAAAAATATAAATCATTTACATAACGCGATCGATGTTAATAAATGGAATAATAATTTTGAATCGTCCATGACGAATAAAAAACGGACCGTTCAAATCTGCTATATATTTAAGAATTCATGGACAGCACAATTACCAGTGCCGGATCTGCAATGAGGCCATGGCTGGGGAGGGGAGCTGATTTTTGGGCGTGGTCAAATTGTGACATGTTAACTTTTTGATGTAAACTTTTATAAAATTTCTTCTATTTAAATTTAAATTTCATGCGTTTAATCTAATAAAAATCTGATTTTGGAAAAGAAATTTTCATGAATATTTAATACAAATAGGGCGCTGCCAAACTAAATGGCTTTCGGGCGGCAAATGCCCAAAGCCTCCACTGATGATAACTAACATTTAAAAGCCATTATGTCTTCCAAAAAAGGACCACATAATAACTGAACACTTTTGCATGTCTGATAAAATTTCTGTAAATATTTAATCCAAGCTTGGCAAATGCGGTGCTCCCTACAGTTCCAAGTTCCATACTACTTACTCAAAATCCGCTTATGTTTACAGCGAGAATGACTCATGACCCATGTCAAAAAGCTTCGGAATTTGGATTTTTTGCTGCCAGATTAAAAAAAGGAAAGCGAGAATCCGCATCCTTGTGGCGGCTAAGAGTGCGGGGAAAGGACTGATAGTCGAAAGATACGTTGGCGGATAAAACAACGAAAGACTTCGCAAAGAAGCATGACGGCGACTCTCTGGAGAATTAAGTTTTTCGGAGAGGCAGCCTGAAGATACGATACACACGCACCCCCACACTGCGGTCCACACAAAAAACACAAACGATAAAAAAAACAAGCTACGCAGAACCTTGTCGATTCATCGATTCCACAAACCAGTTCACAGTTCCGGAGCAAAATTACCACGAAGATATTCGCGATAAGAACACATGCGTGCGTTAACTCCTCCGACCTCACGCTACGCAAGAAAATAATTTTTATCCATCGACCCTAAACACTCCCAAAGACGTTTTTCGGGATAAACGTTTTTGTATCAAAATCTTTTTCAGGCTAAATCCCTTCCTATTTTCGATTCGTTTTTTTATTTTTTTAGGGAGAATGGAAAGAAAACCGCCGAGCGACCCGCATTTGGGGTGAAAAATGTTGTAACGATGACGAAAACTAGCAAGAAAGATTCGCGAGAAGGACGTTACTCGGTTTTGACCCTCAACCACTTCTCCCACGGAGGGAAAGGAGGCGGAGGAGAAAAGAATCAATACTCGACCGTGAGATAAGGGACGCACTTTTCGTGAGCGACTTATCACGATGGAAAACAAAGGAAACTCGCCTCTCCCTTGGCGCAGAGGAAACGGAAAGAAAAAAAAGAGGTAGGAAAAAACAATTTTGCGACCGAATAAAAAACGGGGAAATTTCCAAAAAATGGGCGTTTCCATTTTTTTTTCAATTTTCCGCGTTTTCGTGATTAGCTTTGTCGTTTGGGGGGGGGGGGAGGGAGAAAAAAAACGACCTGTATGCGTGTTTTCATGCACTGTTCGGAGGAGGTTCGCTCCCCTGATCATCGACGAATCCCGAATTTACGAAGACAAACAAAAGAAAGACGTCACCCGCCCGGATTTTCCGGCGAACGCCCCCTCATGCCACGAGCAAGAGAGAAAGAAGCGGAGAGGGAAACGAGACAAATGTTTCGAGACGGAGGATAAGAAAAAGAGAAACAGGTAGGACCTTCCCGAAATCACGTGACGGCGACGTCATCGGTGCGGGAAAAATCGGGTGATGCGCGGAATTCCTCTCACCGCCGTCCTATCAAGCATAAGAGAACGAGGGCGAGGAAAATAACGGAGTAAAACTCGCGTTGCGTGGCGTACTTATACGTGCAGTTGGTAAATAGTTTACGGAATAGAACGCTTCCGCGGCGGTCCTTACGTTATCTACATCTACAGTTTACCCTGCAAGCCACCGTTATAGCCCTCCCGGGACGTTTAAGCCCGCTGCGGCTTTTATTTCTTTTCGCCGAGGGTCGCTTTAAGAGCATCCTGGGCCACTGAGAAATTTTTTACGCTCAAAGGAAAAGAGTTCTCCAGTTACCTCTCGGGCGACGGCTGATAGCCTCGCCCGTTAAAAATCTGTTGGCTGGAGACAATTTAGGAGAGTGCAGACAAACGAGTAACTATAAATACTTAAAGAACGGCGTACATATGCACCTGTGTATATGTGTATACACCCCCCCCCACACACACACACACACACACACATATACATATATATATATATATATATATATATATATATATGGCGACAAGATGTTGGGATGAGGAAGCCCAGTGAACACTCACCAATCGGACGACTTCAGGTTGGCGAGGCCCTGGGGATGTCGAAGCGACACAAATAAAACAACACTAAAACAACACAGAAACATCACAAACGTAGAAGCTTTCGGAGTTATTCCTTCTTCAGCAACCGAGTGAGAACCTGAAGTCGTCCGATTGCTGAGTGTTCACCGGGCTTCCTCATCCCAACATCTTGTTGCCATCCATATATCCATTTTACCTTTCCTTTTCCGTAAGATGTTATATATATATACCGACACACATTTATACGCACAAATTCTATAATAAGCATATCAATGTTTAAAATTGAAATAGTAGGAACTCAGAAATTTCCATAAGCCACTACGAGGTTAGGAAATACCAGAATTTCGGGTACAATGTAGCCGTCTTCAGTGGTGATTCATCACTGAGGACGGCTGCATCGTGGCCGAAATGCGTATCTGGTTGGATGGAAACACATGAGATGAGTACTTTCTATTTCAATTTTTTATACTGAAGTGATTATTCTTGAATTTGTTCTCTGCCACAGGACGAGCTCGATAACTCGCCAGTGTATTCATAAACACATAAAAATGTCACGGCTAATGTCAACATTAATCCCATCAAGGCTCGATGTCAACATCGATCAAAAGTCAAAAGCATCAGCGTTTCAGATTTTAGCCGGCTTTATGTTTTTTAACTAAAATCCGCATGTATTAACAATACGATTCTTGCTGTAACGCCAAGAAAAAACTTTCACAGCAAGGTTTGGTGATTTAAATTACTTCAGATGCAATTTACACGTTTTTTATATCTCTCCTGATTTTCATGCGTAACGTAAAATCCTAACACTAAAAGCACGCTTAACTTCTAGTGCATTAATTCCATGAGATCACCTTTTGGTAAAAATATTAGAAAAATAAAACACGAAATTTCGTATATGTGTATATATATATATATATATATATATATATATATATATATATATATACATCCCTAAACGTTTGCTTTCGTTGCGTTTCCAAGTTTCAGAATAGAAGTCGCGGAAGCAGACATCCCGGAAATGGTTGGTATCTCTACGTCTCTTCCTGACAGTCCAAAACTTCGCTCCGGGCCACTACATTCCATCCATGCGAGAGATAACTAATACATTCAAAGAAACATTCACTATAAAATGACAAAAAAAGCAAGGGAGGGCTGTATGTGATCGAAACTAAGCAATTATGCATTCGAAAGAAGGAAAATATATTTTACTTGGATATTTGAACTGGCAAGCTCTGCCGAGAAACTGTACGTATAATTTCATGGACCAGAGGTGGAAAAGCTGCGGCCCGCGAGCCACGTGCGGTTCTTTTAAATTTCCATAAATAGAAGAAGAAATACTTTTCACAAGTGACATAGAGCGCCAGTGATAAAACCGAAACACTCCACCACCAAGCTAAATAAAAAGATAACCATATGTACATAACTTCAACCCAACAAAAATAATACTCGAAATTAATTCACTAGAGAATTATTAAATTCGTCTTAAGGCGAAAAACAAATTCCAGGCCGATGTAAAATTGAGTAGCCATAATTGGAGATACCTAAGATAAGAGCTTCATTTTTCAATTTTTGACAATTAAGTGTTTATCCGTGAATAGCAAATGCTTATTATAAAATCTACTTGACCATCTCCGCCTCTTCGCTTCTTCCATCCAACAATCCATTGTGACTTGAGATGTCTTTCGGCGATCTAACGAATCGCTCTAAATTACTTGGAATATTCAAATAGAAGCTGTTCATAAATTCATGCGCAGAGGTGGCGCACACCTTGGTGCTTCTGAACGTCTGAAAGTTATCATTTCCGTTGTACGTACGAATAATATAACGTGGAAAATCATACCGCGGAATTTTAATAAACGGATTTTATTTTTTTTTTAACTTTTTTGGAAAAATAATAATGTTTACCTGTTTTGAGTCCATTAATATGTTCCCTCAAGAAATGCCATATTCGGTGGATTTTAAATGCATGGAAGCTTTATAATAAGTTCGTTAGTCGTCCCGAGCTTCAGTTTAATAAACAGAACCAAAGCTGAATAATTAACTTAATTCAAAAAAATAGGATTCCCAAAATTAAAAGCACAGTCCAAAATGAAACGAAACGAGATAGTTTGTACAATTTCACCGAATTTATGAGAAACGGTAATTTGAAAGAGTAGATGAAAAATTCTTGTCACGTTATTAAGTTCGAGTTAGGACATAAACAAGCAACGCATCCAACTGAATGCAATATAATCGCGTGTTTGGTATCCCAATAGCCATGGATTGTTTCATAATGAGGATAAAATTGTACGTATTCGCGGCGTTGCAAATAGAAGTGATTTTAATCAACGGAAAAGAAATTCAATTAAATATGATAATAACCATGTTTTCCTGCTTGCGATCTGAATTTATTTCATAGAAATTAAATCCTACGCACATGTCCGCGCGTGTGCATCTCTACAAATTTCCAGATCCTGAGGCATTGCTTCGAATCATAAATATAAGCTAATGAAGCATGGAATAAACTATTCGGCAGAACATAAAATCGCGCAAGTAAATCTAAAATATATTTGTAAACAAATCGAAAAACGAATTGCAAAAGCAGATTCCAAAAGCGCTTTTTTATAATGTAGCACTGTATTTTCATTAGAAACTTAACATTTAATGCAAAAGGTTAAATCCAAATCAATCAAAAGTTATTAAAATAATACCCCACCGCAGTTAAACTGTTATAATATGATCTTTATCCCTTTCGAAAGTAAATTTGAACGTATTTACGCTTAGATTATATTTTTGTAGCAACGTAAACAAAGCGAATCTTTACCATAGTAACTGATCGGTGTATATATATATATATATATATATATATATATATATATATATATAACAACTTACGGAAAAGGAAAGGTAAAATAGATATATGGATGTCAACAAGGTGTTGGGATGAGGAAACCCAGTGAGCACTCACCAATCAGACGACTTCAGGTTGGCGAGGCCCCGGGGATGTCGAAGCGACACACGTAAAATAACACAAGGTTTCCTCATCCCAACACCTTGTTGACATCCATATATATATATATATATATATATATATATATATATATATATATATATATATATAATATATGGGTTTTTTCGTTGCTTCAATATGTTGGGCACGGGCGGACGAAGTGAAAACATAAGCGAATAAATAAAAGCGCTAAAAAACAGTCAAAACAGTTTCAAATTTATGCGTAAACATTCCTCGTGAACGGAACCCCAGGTGCATTTTCCCCAACGGTCAATAACTTTTAACCTATATTTTACACACACTGAGATTTTCGTGTTATTGATGGTATACCCAATTAAACGAAAGTTTTCCATACGAGTGTTTTTTTACGCTGAGGCTACGGTTAAACTGACAAAGACGCCGCATCGGGAACCCCTCCTCTCCCCAACCTAACCCGCTCATATATGCCACGGAATAATTTCGTGAACCCTAGTCACGGCCGTGAAGCTACGGCTCGTGGAGTGGCTGCGCGTGTCGAAGCAAGCACTTTGGTTTGCTAAAGGGTTTTGCTTAGTGCGTAGGGTCTAAAGGACCGGAGTAATGATGGTTGGCCTTGCGGCTCCATCCCCACATCCGCATAAACCACCCGTTCTCCGCCCTACCGCTCCGCCCCCGCCACCCTCTGCCTCTTGCCTCCCCCGCAATCGCCCCCCCCCCCCTCCACCGAGGGCCCACTTCACTCCACCCCGCAATCCCGCACTAAGACCCTCCGCAACGAAAACGCGCGATTACCGTTAAATTATTTTCGGAGCATCGTTCTTTTCCGTGCCGTTCGTAACGTCCCTCCCCCCACACCCCCGTTTGTTTATACGCGACGAAAATAATACGTACGGGTCGATGCTATTTTAATCTCGATCCTTCAAAAAAGCGACGGCTGCACTCCCGGAAATAAAATTAAAACATGAAATAAATCAAAAGAAATCCGCCAGTTCTCGGTCCCGTGTGGCATGCGGCGTTTGGCAATGAGTTCGGCCGTTGTGTAATTACTTTTGGCGCACACGAACACCCTACTCTGGCAATTTTATTGACTAACGTGACTAAAAACAGTTGCCCGAGTGAGACGGAGTTGATTCGAGGACAAGTATCACGAGTTTTGAACCGGCGAGGGATTTCTTTTTCTCCCGTTTTTTATTCTGTTTGACTACGTTCCCACCGTGGCGCCGAAGAAACACTTCCTGAAATTTCTTTCAATTTTCCTTAGCGTGCTATAATATAAAGGGAGTCTCGTTTTTTTCCCTTGAGCCACTCATGCGAACATTTTGTAATCCATCGAAAAAAGTCGATGATTGGCAAGAGGTGAGTTTGTAACAAAAGCGATACACGAAGAGGAAGTACACTTCGATAAAGGCATGTGTGTCGCCGTACATAATTATATATAGAGACACGTGTGTTATATATATATATATATATATATATATATATATAAAGCTTTGCAAAATCTTCAAATCTTTAAAACTGTAAATAAATTAGAACTTTCAAATTTGAAGAATTTCCGAAAGAAATCACTCCATATGAAAGAATACACCGTATTTACCCTACTATAGTATGTTTTATCTTTTTTTTAAATCAAGGGTCAAGGGTCGTCTTATATTCGCGAAGAAGGAAACGAATTAATAAAAAGAATTACAGTGATATCGACTTGCCTAGCATGGTTTAAATCGCATTTGTCTTTGAACCGCACGTTGCGATGACAATTTTTGGAGATTTAATGAAAAAATAACTAATATTTTTCATTCGAGAATAAGCACTTAAAATTCAAAAAAATTGAAAAAAGTACTTACCTCAAGTATCCCCAATAGCCTCACCAAGTTATGCTTTCATCACCTTGTTGTGACTATTGGAGCTACCTGAGATAAGTATTTTTTCATTTTTTTTAATTTAAGAACTAATTCTTGAATTTCATCAACCATAAGGCGAGCTCAATAATTCTCTGGCGATTCTAATAATTGTGTAAAATTCATTTGCTCCAGAATTCCTTATAAAACGATTTTTTCCCAAATTACCTTCCGTAACAGGGGAGGTAACGAGGTCGTCTTATAGCTGGATAGATACGACAACTTAACGTTGGGCCGCCGTGCGTTGTTCCCGAGACAAATACGTCAATTCGACCGGTGAGAGTGAGAGTGAATAAAAGATAATAATAAAGGACTAGTAGATTGATATCCCCCAAGAATGATTGGGGGATCTGCCATTGTATGGCAATGAATTGTAATTTCTTTGACTTAATTTATAATAAATAAGACGCTGGCTACTTCTCGCCCGATACTTGAAAAAGTCATCGGGTACGAATCCTGCGCAAGTAGGATTTTTCCAAGGACACCCGGCCCCCTGTTTGTGTGGTTTGAGGAGACCGCGCAAATTCAGCTGTTCCGTCCTTCGGAAGGGACGTTAAGCCGTTGGCCCCCCTGGTGTTCTTCGTAAGAGCAGGCAAATGCCGGCACCGGGTTTCCCTCCTCCCTCCCCGGTTCTTCATTGCACTACCTCTGAGATACCCATTTGTGCCGTAAGAGAGGCGAATTGACTGGGCACTCAAACAAGCAAACAACTTAACGAAAGTACAATTTTTGCGCGAGCTGATATCCTCTCAGATCCGAGCATATTTTAAAAAATAAAACTCGATCGCAGAAATGCGCTCCAAGAATAGGGGAAGAAATTCTCGATGTTTACACGCTCCCCGACATTAAAAAGTCGAATTATCATTAAGCTAAAGCCACTTTCACTCCCAAACTCCCTATTCGCCCTCCTTTTTTCTCCTCGCCCTCCTTCCCTCCATTCCTCTCCCCCCTCCCCTCCCCGCCGCCCCCCCTCCCCCACCCCACCGCCTTCCCCCAATATTGATCACGGCCTTCCCCCTTTTAACTTGCGAGAAAGGGGAAGGGATAAAGGGAGAGGCAAGGGCATCGTGAGTACAGCTCATTGATTCAACAACCGATGATTCCTCTTGGAAGTTAGCGTGTCGTGAATATCACAATTACTGCTCCTAAGGACAGTGGTTCTCGGAAAATTTTGAGCCGCGGCACACTTTCAAAGATAAAGAGGGTTTCGCGGCACCGCAGTCTTGTAAAAAGCTTTATATATTTTCAGTTACGGATATTACAATCTTTGGACCAGAGACGTACCTGGGAGATATGACGCCTATGGCAAAATTTTAGGAAACACCTTAGTTGCGTAGAATATTATTTTTCTTACGTTTTAAATGAGTACAGTGACATTTTATTGACAATTACTTTAAAATTGGAATGTTCAATGAATACTTATTTTTGGGAAAATAAAATTTCGGCACTTTTGTGGGAACGTTTGGCGCCTTTTGTAGGTGGCGCCTATGGCAAATGCCATATTCGCCATACTCTAGTTACGGCACTGCTTTGGACACATCCATTTATAGATGTTACTACATAAACAATTTATAAGAAGAAAAATGATTGCCCTAATTACCCACCAACACGTGCAAATCGTTGATGTATTTACTGAACAAAGTTTTTCGGGGCACCCCTAAATATCTACTGCGGTATACCAGTGTGCCGCGGCATACAGTTTGAGGACCACTGCCTTAGGACTAGCATATTGACCCCCCCCCCTAGGCTCTCATAGGTTACTCTCGCCGCGTTTATAGGTCGTGATGTTTTTCTCGTGAGATTCTCATCGTAAGAGACCCGAAGGATTTGTTTATACACGGAGGTAAAGAAAATAAGAGATCGTTAAAAATTCATCATGAACTTCCGGTCGTCGCCCAATTTCTTCTCCACATTTTTTTCGCCTCGAAACTCTCCGACGCCGCTTGCATTTCCGATTCGGCGGAAAGAGAGGGAGAGCGAATCTTTTATTAAATTTTCCCGCCGTTGAGATGCGTCTCGGGAAGGCCCCAAACCTAATTTATATTTTTTGGCACACGTTGACGGCTTTCGGAGATTATTCCTTACGGTGGTTCGATGTCACGCTTTTACGTGAGCAAACCGCAAAACGTTTGCGAGCGCTTTGCGTTTGACTTTACTTTCCGCACCCGAGCTGTTCCATGCCGACGACTGGTGAATTTTGGTTTTAAAGTAGTCCCGTTTCGGTAAATGACCGTGCTGTTCCGACATAAGAGACTTAGACGCAGAGAAATATAATCGATATCGGACGTTCGTTAGGCTAATATTCGCCTAAAATACGAAATAGTAGAGATGATAGCAGTGAGAGTATGTAAGAATTTAAAGATCAGGGAGGGAAAAATTGCCGAGACTAAAGAAAACCACTTCCTAATACGGGACCATTCATTTTCATGCAGACGATATTTTACGCTGAAAACCATTTTTAAAGACGACTCAATCCAGATGCCACCAGTTTTCACTCTCAAGTAATTATTTTTTTAAGAAAAGCAAACCTCGTTTCAAACACGAGGGCCGTTGTAATAAAAGTAAACAAAAGTTAAATACCAAAATGAAAGTCAGCCTCTTAACAATAACACTCGTGAATTTTTAAGTCAGCCTACGCTGCCAAATATTTCAACGTGAAATTGCCGGGTGTGGTACGGCTGATTCTCTTTCCAAAATTACAGCGTTGCTTCCTCTACTCGAGGAATCGTAGTAACAATGCCAGAGGAGAATCTTTTTCTCGACTAATTCCATTTAATCCTACAAAAAATACCTTTTGAAATGTTGCAAAAACCAAATTGGTTAGCTACTACATGCTGAAATCTGCACGCCCTACTTGTTAAAAGCAATTATAAGGCGCAGACGAGAAATTTATTATTTCATAATATCAAACCTAGGCGTCTTTTTTTAGAAAACAGCTTTGGAACGCGAGGAAGAGCTTAAAGAAAATCACATTAATGACAGTGGGTTTATTGCAATAATGAAGCCTAACGCGTAGATTTCGCGAGTAATATGCGCTTAAGCCATTTTTCCGGAATTTACTGACCCGGGTTCGAATTCCGATGATGAAAGAATTTTCCAAAATGAAAAACGTGAGAAATCAAAAGTTTACGCCAGCATTTAAAAAATGTGAACGGTAACTTTTATTTTAGCTTACCATTCTATTAGCGCCTAACTAGTATTTACACAAGAGGATAATAAAAATAAAGTAATTATACAGTTGACCTCCCATAACCAAAAATAACACTAAATCTAAGGTATTAACGCACAAATGGAATTTGGATTTTTTTACACTTGAGGTATAGATATTCATAGATTAAGTATCTTTTAAACACAGAAAAGTGATTAAAACATAAATCTGCCAATTAAAAAGCAACATTTCGTAATAAAAAATCGTATTTTATATTCTGTGGAATTAGAATATAACTAAACGACTTAAACAAATACGCTAATCAGAACCATGAAAATAATTTGGAAATATAATGGAACTTCGTTGAAAATAATAAATAATTAAGCGCATTCTGGAATGCTTTTGGAATTTTTTATTACGCCGTTTTCAATCACTAAATACATAATACCGATATATACGATAGTTTTTTCAACAGCATACTCCAAATTGAATAACATTGAATTCACGATTGCATTATGAATAAGTGATACTGAATTAGAGAAATTTGTTGCGACCAAATGGAAATTTTATTCCTATAAATACCGAAATTATAACAAATTTTCAAAATTTTAATTTAGGTACACATTTCATGAGAAGCTGATTTCATTTGTTGATCAACTGCTTGGTTATATCTATTAACTATCGAAACAAACGATTAATCGTCTTATCGTTGTGAATAAATCGTTGAAGTTTCGTGAAAAACGACGTCGCAAAAGACTTATTCGCCCCGCAAACTCAATGCGTTATTTTCATGTCACCGACTCGTATGAAGTACATACATAAAATGTTATCAATAAAAAGCCATTCGGCCACCTAATTACAGAGTGCTTTGTCCAAAAGAGGCCTGACGCTTTGTCACCCAGACATCAATCTATGAATCAATCTATATTTTTGTAACTCTGCGGATGGCAGGCAGGTGGCAGCTCTATTCTGATGTGAATGGAGGAATCGGACCCTTTTGTTCCTTAAGAGCGAAAAAAGGCACCCGTCGCTAACACCCCTCGATCCTGTATTTCGACTCTGTTTCCGAAAAAGGGATTCTGATTCTACCCTCGATCGGTTTTGTACGGAGCATTTGGTGTTCACGAATAAGCTCTCCCAGTGAATGGAGTCGCGGCTCAAATTCCTCGCAAAATTATGTTCGCTTCTCATTCATTTTTTTTCTTTTCTACCATTTCTTGCTTCAACCCGAGGCTTGAATGGACGTGTGTTAATGGGTAACGGGAAACGGACAAAATGCCTATACTATGTACCGATGTATTCGTTATTCTGGTATCCATGTAACAAAAACTAAGGATTCTTCCCTAGAAAGAATGAAATGATAAATGGATAGAACAGAATTGAAATAAAATACTCCGGAGCGTAACTACTACGCCGCCGGGTCCGTCACTGCGGGGGGACCCAAAGGATATGGGGGCCCTCGAAGAGTCTGGATGTGCCGAAGAGTCTGGGAGCCCCAAAGAGTCTGGGGGCCCCGAAGAATCTGGAGGCTCGCGACGCCGGCCTCGAGCATTTTTTATAAGACATTACTGAAATTCTTATTTTTTCTACCCGTTGTAAACAGTTTAGCAAGCCGCTTGGCCTTATGAAGTTAAACATTATACCTGGAGATCCATCTGGATCCATCAGACACATATGGAAGACAAAAGTCTTTTGTATTGTATTCATTAGGCATGACGATGATATAGGAAAGAAGACTGAGCTCACAGTCAGCCATGTATATGTGAATACGTATACACATCCGTGAAACTTACCAGAAAACCTAGAAATTTTTTCGGTGCCTTTAAAGGAAAGAAAGGTTAATTTTTAATTTTAAAAAATACAATTTGTCTTTATTTTATTGCATAAAGTAAAGTATGTTATGCATGCCAATATATCATTCTTTATTCCATTTTGCTACATATGCAGAGGCGGATTTATAAATCACGCGCACCTATTCAAAGCATCCCGAATTTCGCGTTTTCCGTAAAAAATAAACTGTTAAGCCACGCATACTTAAATATACATCATCGAGTTCGAAAAAGTTAGGATTTCTCATGATTAACAAAAACTTTATATAAATTCTTTTTACTGTATAAAAAATAATCACCACATTACTAGAACGCCAACCCTCTTAGGCGTGTGCATACCTTGTGGGAAATCCGGCTCTGTACACATGTGAATTTTAAAAGACAAGAGAGGGACGATGCACGCATAATGCGTGCATGCGTGCAAGGCAGAGGCGCTCTTTACGATTTATGCAATCCTGTCAATAAAAGACAAATATTAATGACAAACAATAATGTCTAAGCACTTCAAAACGATATATCACAAGCGATGTCTATCAAATATTGAATTTTTGATTTACCGAGTCATTTTCTAATCAACTGTAATCAATAAAACAAACGAAAATAATTTAAAACATCACTCACTTGAAATTATTAATAGTAATCGTTACGTTCACTTCCATTCATTCGTCGTAAATTATCCATTTCTTTTCACTTACAAACGTTATGGGGAAATAAACCTTTTTAAGTTCATTCACTCGTCTGAGGTAACCAATTTCATCTATTATATACTGAATGCGCACGAAAGGATATTAAACGTATTTGTGTATGTATAGCAAATTTTGTTTACTTCAGTGGCTATGAATATTGTTTTCGTTGACAACACTGAAAGGACCACGGAAAGATTTTCTAAATTCAAAGTGAATTACGGTCTTCTTTCTGAGTATCTTGAAAACGGCTACTCCTTGGATAAAAATGTTTAGGGCAAGAAATATTTTACATGACTAGATCTACAAATTTTGTCTAAAGGTTTTTTTGGGATGATTAATATTTTACGAGATATGTCGGAAAGTTCACTTTTTCTTCCAAGTCAAGTGTCTACCCTGATGGGGTTTTGTGAACTATTTATATCATTTTCTTATTTTCTTTGCTCTTAAGTCCTAAATACCAAATTCCATGAAAATTCGCCCAGTAGCTTCGGAGATGAAACGTGCAGACCTACGGACGGACAGACAGGCGGATATGATCTGACCGTAAGGAGTTCATTTTTTACTTCTTGTAAAGGACGCCTAAAAATGCCAAAATAAAAAAGCAGAAAGTCAGGAAATTCGGAAGTGAGAGATAACTGAGTTTTTTAATTACGCATTACGACACCCATAAACCACGTTTATTATTTTTCGTGTTTATTTATAATGGGGAAGGATGATTTAAGTTCAGCTAGCGGATCTGCGAGAAAGAGAAGGGAAAAAAATAGAAGAACTCAAAAAGAGTACAGTAAACTTCTGCTATCGGTGATTAGTAGAAGGAACGAAGTGCTAATTATTAAATAGCTGTCAACTAGGCTAACCACCACGCATTAAATGGTCTTAATTTTTTTTAAATAGGTAGCTAACCACAACCCCTGAAAGAGATAAGACCTGAATTTCTGTTTTTTGGACAAAAATTATCCACGACTTCTTATATCTTTAAAGAAAGTGTCTATTAACGGGAAAAGAAGTGAAAACATTGTGGTACAACAGTAATTACTGACAATGGGACCTACAAGGCCAGACGAGTCCTGCACTTGCAATGAAACTTATATTATTATGCTGATGTTTATTAGGTTAATTTATAGATTATTTTACATGAATTTTATATTCATTTTAATGCATAACTGTATTCACGCCCAATATACAGCGATAATGACATTGATTAAGTGGAAAGAAAAAGGCAGTTGTGTAATTTCGTGCATAATGTAAAATGCAATAGAGATTTCGTGGAACTGATAGTGCTTTCCAGGATAACCACTTAAGTACCAAATATAGTAAAATTAAGTGCTTTCCCTAGGTATCTCCAATATCCATAACAACGAAGAAGATGCCTAAGCCAAGTACTTAATATTTCAAATTTTGATTGTGCTTACTCTGCAATCTGTTTTCAGTCAAGAGAAAAGCTCATTACTTCTCCAGTGGTAGTGCTCCAATAAAGATAATCACAAACTCCTTTAGCGCAGCAACATTTTTCTGCATGACGTTGTTAACAAGAGTAGTAAATTACAAAGACGTAATCAAGTTTTCCGAATAGAAAGTGCAATTTCAATAACTACATGAATATTTCATACTATTGAATGAAGTATTAACAAGGATTATCCGAAAAACAGAACTTTGGTCTAGCAGCTGAGATAAGGAGCTTCCAAAACTTTCAGCAACTTTGGTAAGATATCAGGACTGGAAAACTATGGTGCAGAGCAAGAAAGTGTCATACAGCAGTTTACAGGGATGAAAACGGTATGTGCAATGATTAGCGATTGGAATCGCAACGGTTACAGGGTAAAAGAGGGGTTTGGTGCCTTTCTTTTGACCAAAGCTAGAAAGATCACACACTCCAAAAATGGCCTCAAAATGACACAACTGAGAGGTTCTTTTTTAATACTGGTTTTTTTTATGTAGCGCTTAAAAACACATTAGCATCGCAATAATGTAACTCGAGATTCGCGATATATATATATATATATATATATATATATATATATATATATATATATATATATATATATATCCAGAGATGTAAATAAACATTAGCAAATATCCTAAAAATTCCAGCATACGCTGAATAGTTGGGGCCTATTTTTCAAAGGATAATTTCCTTTGGGAACAACTGAGTCCTTTGATAACGCTCAGAACTACAATTAGGGTACGTCATTCCAAATTCATTAAGAGATCCTTAGGATTTTGCGAGCATTTAGAGGAACAAGAAGTTAAATGTGATGCTTAACGTGCTCAACGTGCGACGACTCACCGAAAGTTAAGTATCTGAAAGGAGAAACGACAGGTTATAATTTACAAAGGCACTAATATAAAGCATCGTTTTAAAACTGTTGAATAGACACGCAGGCCGTTTTCTGAAGAGAATGCGTGTTGTCATCGGACAAGAAAGTGTGTGGAGCTCTGAGAGACACGGAGAGAGAGAGAGAGAAAGATAAAACTAAAAAAATTCAACAATCGGCTTAAAAATCTAGATAAGCGGAAAGGATAAATATTCCATGAATTAAAAACACAACTCTGAGTCGAGGGGAGTAATGGATGCGCAAATTAGCAATCCCAGCTACTTAAATATTCAGTAATGATCCAGCATATCAAATTATCCTGATGCAGCAAATTTATCCCATGTTTGTTAGCAAAAATCGTTCACCAAGACACCTTGTTCATGACCAAAATATTGAATAGACAAAGAAAATATAAGGAAATGATATATACACCGTCTGATTTGCATTTATACAGCAATACAAACTTCACTGATATCAATATGAAGAAGAATCTACATCAAAGTCGTATAAAAACTACAGCAGCTGTAAATATTTTTCCTTCTCCATCGAACCGATTCTCAAGACGAATTGCATATAACTTTAATTGCTACCAAAATTGAACACACTACATTACAACTCAACTATCCATAAATACAGAATATTGAAACGGCGCTCGTTCTAATTACTATATGTCTTCAAAAACAGCTTTCAGTGGCGGATCCAAGGGGAGGCAATCATGACTGCATTGTCCTCCAATGAGTGCACTCCTAAATTCATTTCGCGCACAATTCCTTGTTTCTACGCCGCAGATTAGGTCTGTATGGCAAGGGAAAGAAATATATTGACAAGGGTAGAGATTTTGAAAATATAGAATCGTCGGCAGAGGCGGATTCAAGAGACGGAGAAGCTATGAGGGCGATCGCCCTCCCCCCCCTTCCCATCCCCCGCCCACGGGAAGTTTCTGAATCCGCTCCTGGCCGCTTCTAACAAGCATAAAACAGGAAAGTTTTTGTACCAGCTTATTTTATGTCAAATTGACACTCAAAGCAGTTTTAGTGCATTTCCCCAATATTTCATCCTTTAAGGCATGTTTATCTTGTAGTATAGAAAAGTTACCATCGATTTCGACCAAATTGCCACTTAAATATTAATAATTTCCTCAATTTTTTTTAAATATTGACATAATTAGAAATTCGTCACATAAAATAACATAAATATAAAAAAATACCATCCCTCAAACTTCTACAACCCTTTTAACCACCCAGCATGAGATTAACAGCTGATCTCCAAAACTATGTCCATTTGTTTGATCATCATTCCACAGCCCCATATATGCTATGGTTATTTGGTTCAAACTATGTGATAGAAATTAAAATAATCCCTTTTTCACAAAAATGAGCCCAACTCTTTACTAAAAGTTAGAAGATTTTTCAATGCAAAACATCCCTGAAAGGAATTATCTTTAATACGAGAGTTTTCCTTAATTTGGAGTTTAAATGGCTGGATAAAAGAAGTCTCCTGAGAATTGTGGAAGTATAGTAAGGATGAGACAATGTCCAGGAGCTGCGTGCATCTTAGCAAGAGTATTGGCAAATGCAGTATGGTTGCATAAATATAATGGTTTGAGTAATCACATAAGAGTATTCGCAGGCTTACTAGCAATAGTATTGATATCGTAAAAGCAAAATTTTAAAGAAATTGTAAATTTTATTATTAAAAATCACATGTAGCAGAGCGAATACTTCTCATTTCTTCTGGTCATGGTTAATTTCGTAAAATCACCTCTCACCTTTGAGTTTTTCTCTTAAACGTTCAACGCAACCCCTACAAAATCAAACGCTTATTTTGAACGAAGTACAACCAGCATCATTTCCAATTATATTAGAAGTATCAGGATAATTTTATTATAAAATACCAATTGTATACCATAGTAAATTATTACATACTAACAACAACGCAAATGGTACACAAAGGTTTATCAGTGAAGACAATTTTTCAATGCAGGAAAGACTTCCAATAGCATATATTGGGGAATACTTTATTTGTATTATTTTGGAACTTTGCCGCATTAAAATCAGCTGCTATTCGTGAGAACTGCAATAACGCTTCTGGCACATATGTGGTCCCAGAGATTATAATTGAAATCAATTTTCAAAAAACATAAATCGCTTAGTAAACCTCAATCACCCCCACCTTTCCATTGTTGATGCGTTTATCTTGGTAACTCGTGAACACAATGCTCACATTTACCTCCTTTGATTTTAATTAACGATAATGAAGCAGAAAATTTCCCACATTACGCCATCACCAAGCACAGTTCAAATATATACTTCAATCGCCTATGACCTATGAAACAGCAGTGATCTCAGCGGTATTTGAGCCACCTAACACAACTTCAAGGAAGACAATAAAAAAAACTCTCCCTGACCGTTTTCCTTGTTCGTTAGAGAAGTCTATAGGCTTAAATTCGAAACTGGTCGTAATATCAGGTGCTTGAAAGCGTTTATTGGCGAAAAATTTACTTTTTTGGGGGAAATAACGCGTTTTTTCGGTGGTGATGACACTGGGCCGGGACAAACCATAGCGTCCACCATCATTCTCACGATTATAAGAGGTTTGACTTCGGCTCGTAGCTATGAGGAACGTGTTATTTAAACTATGACCGAAGTTAGTAAAGACGGTGGCAATGCTGGGAAAGGAAAAACTCGATCAGGGGCAACACACAAGTATAGGCGCTCATACAACAGGCACCCCTGACGCGGAGAGGGTGGTGGGGCATAGCGGGAACACGCTTTAACCTTGCAAGAGGTCGAGCCAATCAATAGTAAGCTGAACGTGCAAATCTTTTTATATGCAATTTCTATATAAAATACAAATCGAGACTATGC
This sequence comes from Tanypteryx hageni, assembly GCA_028673005.1. Classification (NCBI taxonomy): domain Eukaryota; kingdom Metazoa; phylum Arthropoda; class Insecta; order Odonata; family Petaluridae; genus Tanypteryx; species Tanypteryx hageni. The sequence continues at coordinate 53,546,132 of CM054120.1, read as the reverse complement.
CAGGTTAATCCTATTCATAGACCCATCAACTTCTGGATGTCCCATACAACGGTGGCGTTCTAAGCGTTCATTCGTTATGTTCCATAGCAGCTTTGTCACTAGGCTTAACATGTTTTCCATCATCCTCGTCTCAAACCGTGTACAGTATATATTTAGATATACTCAACTTAATAACTTCGTAAAATACGACATCTATTCAACACACTGAAATGATTTGTACTTGACGTGAGCACGTTAAACCTTATATAGCGTTCCTCAAACGTCAGAACATAAACAATATCCATCTTTAATGGCCTTTCCCAGATATCTGAACAAACAACAATCCGACTACGGCGAGATTTTTTGCCACGAACATCACCAAATATAAAATAAAACACTCCTCGTTGTGGATATCAAAACTCGGAAGTTTATTTTCCGACAAAACATCCATTACTCGGCGAAATTTATAAAATGAATCGGGAAGCGAATTTCATTTCCCCCGATACCCGTCCACATCCGTTTCGCACCCGAAATTGAAGAACTTCACGATGAAATGCAACGGGCACATCTCATTCGCCCTACTCGCATTTTACGCCAGGAAGTCATAAACAAAGAAACTCGGAGGATTCCGCAGATCGCGGAGAAAGAACCGTTAAATTTTTGCCGCTAATGAAAATGTCAAAAAATCCCCCAAAAGCGTCCGCTCTGTACGACGTTATCGAATTCGTTGCCAAAATAACGGCACGGGCTCGAAAACAGCTGGTCAGCAGATACGAGAGAAATCCGAAAGATCCAAAGGAAAAAAATGAATAACCGCAAAATTGACAAAAACATCGATCACGGAAACGGGTCACAATGAGAAACAAAACACGTCCGTGAAACGCAGCGAGTGTAAAAGACGGCCATCCGATCTTAAGAGAGAGTTTTGCCTCGAAGGAAGCTTTTTATTTTTAAAAACTCCTCTTGAAATAGAGCAATTCCCTAAAAGGACGGTATTTTCCCGGGAGCGACTCACTGACGACCGATTTACAGAGTTTCAGAAGGGATTAGGTGAAAATTTTCCTTCCTTCCCCATACCACTCGTCAGTGCATTTTTTTTTTAATCCATTCGCTCTCGCGTGTGCGTGCGTGCGATTGTGTTGTTTGTTTCAGTCACCGAAAACAAACTCGTGACTGACACACGTAAGTCGGTTTGAAACGGTCTCTCGTTAAACTTTCTGTTCGTGTGACCCTATCGCCACATCCTACCGATTTAACGGACGAATAATTGTACTTTCTTACGTTTTAGGTTAACCATAGACCATTGCAGCATACCACAGAGGTTTCGAGCCACCCCTGGGCATATCACTACACCGATTTTTCTCAAAATTGAACTCTCAACAGCAAAAAAATCCCCCGGCGATACACTAAAGCGGCAAGAATGTCTACAATGCTACGCCTGTATATAATGGCGTACGGAACAGACACGGCAGTGCTTCTAACCTCCCCGTTTCGTCGCGCCCCCCCTTTCTCACTCGGGGAATACAAGCCCCGTCATTCTCCCAAACCCGCTTCACCACGTAAATATTCTCACACGCCGTGGGCCGTGTTTTCCACGCGAATGAAATGCCAGCTGCTCGGATGAGGGGAGAAACACACACGGCAAAAGAGTTACGGCCACCTTGAGCGCGCGACCTTCCCACCTTTCGGTGGTTCGTCGGGGGCAAAACGCGGGGAGGGGAGGCGGCGGGACGGGGCGGCCTGGGGGCGCCAGACAGCGTCTCACCGCAGAGCGCTCGGACGTCGACGAGAGGATGCCGTGAGCGTCGCTTGACGAACCCGCGGACAACAAAAGAACCGACCAAGAGATGACAAAACTGCCCTCGGCCCTCCGACGCCCAAATCCTTCACGAAAACTCCGCCTCCCCCCGCGTTCCACCCCCTTCTCTCCCCGACTCCGCCGCCTCCTTGCGCGACGCCTCCGCGCTCCCTCGGCACAAAAAGTCCCTCAAGACTGCCTCACGGAACCCGTTCTCTCTCCGGCAACGGCGATGGTAGTGCGCCCTCGGCAAAAGCGAAAGAGAAAGAGAGAGAGAGAGGGTCGGTGGGAGTGGCCATATTGGATTTTCACCTGGAGACGACGAAGGAGAGACTAGGGATTCCGGAGATGGGACGAAAGTGAGAAAGGAGGAAAGAACGCCAGGGTTGGCGATCCCTCTCGAACAGAGGACGGCGTGAGGGGGGTGAACGAGCGAGAGAAACGGAGGGTTTGAGGGACTCTTCCGCCCAGTCCCCGCCTATTCCGATACCAAAACAATGCCACATTTGATTTACTTACATTGGGTTGGTTGAGTTCCAGTATATGTCCGGCAGCCGCATGCACGTGGCCTCCCGGGGGAAAGCCTCCATGACGGCGAGTAAAAGCAGAAACAACACGAACCAAGGCATATTCACCGTTCAAGCGGGTAGCACTGGGACCAGGGAGGGAATGAGTAACACTATAGCCGCGGCCGAGGGCCTAAAACGGAACCCCTCGATTGCGACACTGTATACGGGGCCACACGGCGAGTTCCCCCGCACGAGGATATATTTTATGAGAAATGGCACAGGATTGATTTCCCTTTTAAAAAAACGGAATCTTTTTATTTTTTCCACGAACCTCACAATACACGAAATAGCACGATCTAAAGGGCACAGTTTACAGCCAGCCAGATGCTCAGCTGAGGTGTGAGAGCAGACGTCAGAGCTGAGGCGATAGTTCGGAGGCAGAGTCCTCTATTGCTCGGAAGCGGAACTCGCAAGGGGAGCGACCGCTTTGGATGCGGAGTAGGCGTCCGTGGGGCCTGCGCGTCTACCCGCCTTCCCCCATCTGCCCCCCTCCCCCCTCTTCGCTCCGACCCATCCCTCTCCCTCGGAGCAGACGAAAGGCTATTTCCCCCGTTCCCTCAGTGCCGCCCCTCGATCCGTGCTTCGTCCCCCACCCAGTCCCAACCTCTCCTCCGTCTCTGCCTCCCCTTCTCGACTCCCACTCTCCTCCACTTCTGCTTGCCCGTCCGCATGAAAGCAACGCTTCCCGCGAACAACCCTCCTCCCCCGATAGTTTTCGGCCGCTAAGGACGTGAAATTCGTATCTTTTTTCTTCTTTCATTCCGCGTCGCCATCAAACTGTTATGCAGTGTGTCAACATCGCTAAAAGCTACTCATTTAGATGTCGAGTGACGTTTTAGTCTCCTTGTGATGCTGCGAGGGAATCGAAAAAGCGAAACCCCTTCTCGGTAGTATGACCCGAGTTTGCCAGTATATTTTATTGGTTCCGGAGGCCTTCGGATGAAGCAGGGCTTGGGTCAACAACCCTTTTTTTTAAATCCTCCGTTTACTATAATACGGTGAAGCGATTGTTGAGGGATGCGTGGTACGTAAACAAACGAAAAACTTCATAACACGGTTGTTTGTGTCGGAGACGCGATTGAATTAAAGATTTGGCGGTCGAATCGAAAACAGTTCTAGTTCCCGAGTTGTTGCATCTCACGTAAAAACTTGGAGCGACTCGAAAACATTATCGATCAAAGAGAGACGAGGAGAGAAATTCTGAATTTGGCCGGGAATCGAACCCGGGTCTCCCACCAACCGGGTAGGTGCCAAAATCAACCAAGCTACCGACTACATATACTTACATTCCATCTCGATCATCGATCGACCATGCGCGCTATTTATCCAGCGCGTGAATTTCCAACCGAGCAATCAAATTAAAAAGTCCACTTTTAGCTTTGGAAAAAGCTGCGGTATTAGTCATGTAAAAGAAAGCTTTTTACCGGGACGAGAACGAGAGAAACTGATCCGTCGGGCGATCGCAGACGGAAAGAAAAAAAATCAAAACCGACGAAATTATAAGAAGAGGACCAAAAAAGTTGGGAATTGGACCGTTTTGTCTTTTTCGGACGGCCAAGGAAAAAAGTTTCCTTATTGCCAAAAAAAATAAGAACTCGATTTATCGGTTGATTGGTTCCGAAGCGTTGACGAGAAAAAATAGGAACCAGCCCTTCGGCCAACGTTTAAAGCGAAAACGGTTCGAGAGGAGAGGCGTAAAACCCCTTGACGACCTCTTCAATCGATTTGGTGTTGTCCGGCGGCTATTTACGCGACCCGCGCTCGAATATCCGGCGCGTTAAGTTTTCTCGCGCGAGTTGGGGGTAGTATGTTTACTCTCTGACGTGCGTGGTATATAGGGACAGGATTGTGATCGTGAAAAAATTCGTCTTCGAGGCTTGTTTGGAAATTACACGTTTTAGGTGACCACGAGTCCAAAAAAGTGGTTTCCCCATGCCGTCAGTCTGTGCGCGGTTCTAGAGCCTAAACGGTAAAGCGAAATCGAATTATATCTCGTATTTATGTATATTGTCGTCAAGAATTGACTTTCTGAAGAGAAGAATAATATTGCGCAAAAATAAAGGATAGTTTATTCTTGTCGATGTTCACAAAATGTCCATTTTTTTTAAAATGGCTCTAACGATTTTTATTAAAATTCAATCGGTTAAAGAGATAGGAGTGTAAAACAACACTAAATGATCCAGATCTCTCAAAAATAATTATATAGCGTCCAGCGACATAGTAATATATCGGGATTTACGTCCAGCTCTCCTGTCCCCCGATAATACCATCCACTCTCCTCATTTAACACGGGTGAAGAGTGCGAACGACGACACTAGTACCATCTAGCGGATAGAGATGATCAGAGTGGCGGAAATCGAAAAGTGCAGTGTAAAACAGTGAAGAGACTTACAGAAATTTTCGAGCAGCTGCGCTTTCAAGTCAAGAAATCGTTTATCCCATTGTTATTGAAAACATTAAGAATAAGATCAACATTCAGAATTAAAGAAACAAACTGTCCGAGCTGAGAACGGAAGATGTTATTAGCGGCAGAAATCGCAAATTCGGCAGTATATCGTATTGAATATTTTTATCTAAAAATGCAGCTCTAAGGTCGTCCCCCATCCCTTTGGTTAGAAAAGTGTCAGGTTTATTAAAAATGAAACGACGTTTCAGGAGTTATTAGATATTATTAACACATACACAGAGCCGTAGTGAAGGCGGGGCAACCGGGGCGCGTAGTATGTATAAAAACGATGTGGATGAACGCGAGTTAATCGAAGAAGTTCGCCTGCTTTCGATTAAAGTGTAAAAATTACGCAGAAAGAAATTCTAGGATTTCTTCACGATTACGAACTTTTAAGTTCATTTCCCAATGTGGAAATTTTACTGAGGATTTTTCTGGCATTCGCCACATCAATTTCAACTGGAGAGCGTTCTTTTAGTAAACAAAAATTTATCAAAAATTTCCTACGGTCACCAATGAACCAAGAGAGACTTCCTGGCCTTGCCATCTTATCTATTGAATATGACACTCCTAAAATATAGATTTCAATGACACAATCGATATGTTTGCTGAAAATAAAGCTCGAAAAAAAAATTTAAAGAAATGATTGCCCATTTTTAGCTAAATACCCTTTTAAAAATACGAACTTAAAATTTTATATTATTTGGGGTGCCAGGAACTCCTCAGGGTGCCAAAAGTGGCGACTACGGCTCTGCATATACATATACACACCTGTGTAAAACCACGTTTAATAAATCTTATCATAATAAGTAGACACCAAAAAAATGTAACTTGCAAAGAGGCACACACACAGGCACGATGGCATTATAGGGCAGTTTTCTTCCAGAAACCAGTCTAAAAATTAATTCATACTTTTATTATATAACATGTCAAAACAATTTAACATACAGAACAGTGCTTAAGGATTACAGTTCATAAATCTACCTAAGAAGCTAACTCCTTATCTTTACTATGCATGCAGTAATTATCTTTCGGGAAGCGAAAAAAAGATCTGGAATTCTTCTGCCACTTATAATTAGAACATCCGTAAACTGCACAGATTATTCCACCCACGTAATTTGACATTTTTCAACCTTTAATTACGGTACGATGCAATGAATTCAATTTATTTACTCACGTTACACACGGAATGCATATAGCTTTCAGCAGTTTAGATCTCAGACCATTCCCTGCGCTATCATCGCTGTTCTCGCAATACTAATGAAAGTGGATGGTATTACTATTCTAGTGTATTTTATATTAGTCCAGTAATAATGCTTTAGCGCCTATGTGGATTCGACAGTTCACATAATAATTTATATTTAAGTGTGTTACAAATATTTATCAAGTTCGATTTTCGCATATACGAGGTCATCAATATATAATGCTATAGGGTGATCATTTAAAATGAAAACCGATAAAAATTTTAATAATAACTTCGAGTAAAAGAGTGCTAGAGACAAGAAAGTTAGAAGTAACAACCTTTATTGTCTGACATTACTTACATCATCATAAATAATGTTGAAAATGACCACCAGCATGTTGCATGCATAACTGGGCACGACGAAATGTGTTCGAAGACACTGCCTGCAGTGTGATAGGTGTGGCGTTGGAAATGACATGGGATGTTGGTTTTCAATTCATCCAGATTGCGCGGATTGCTGTTGTAGGCATTGCCTTTGATAAAACCCCACAGAAAGAAGTCTAACGGCGACAAATCTGGTGAGCGTGGTGGCTCTCACTAACCTGCGCTAAAGGATTCTCAGTCAGAACAGTCGACGAGTGAACACGACTCACGACATTCACATTTCCACTCTCTCTGAACATTTTCACAAGCTTCCATATCATAGATTTCGTTGGTGCCTTACAACATCGAAATTGACCACAAAAATCACCCTGAGTAGTTTTAAACGACTCTGATTTGAGGTAACGTTCCACCATAAACACTCGCACCACTACATTGAACGATGTTTATTTATTGTTTGCACTGTGCATGTACATTCGTAGTGCCGCGAGCTGTAGACAAATGGCGACATCATGCAGACAATAAAGATTGTTACTTCTAAGTTTCATGTCTCTAATACTCTTTTATTCGAAGTTATCAAATTTTTATGGGCTCTCGTTTAAAATGTTCACCCTGTATTTATATGGGGTAAAGATTTTCCATGTTTTTGTTGTTTTTGTAGTGCTTGTTTTAGGCTCAATAAGTCGACGATAGGCAGGAGTAGCAGCAGAGTTAGGGTGCGATAACGCATATGAGAAAGTCTGTGTAAAGTATACAGCACCGATTTCTTTATTAGTGAGGGTTGCATTCGACGACGAGGCCCAATCGGAATCGTCGACTACGGTAAAAAATATTTAAAAAAATTAATAACAATCAGGGCCGCGAAAAATCCGGTCGAACGTGCCGTGTACCTAATCTCATAAAGACATGGATAGAGAGAGTAGTTTCATGAGCCGCCCTGTTCCCTTGCCTATTGTTATTCGACGGACACAACGCTCAATGTGGTGCGAACTGAATGGGGGGATGAAGACAAAAGATGCTGTCAGTTCCGTAATACAAGAGAGTGAGCCTCGTTATCTCTCAGACTGAGCAGCGTTAGTACGCGATTCTGAAGCTGGGCCGTATGTTAACGTATGTGTTGTACACTCCGTGTCGCTAGGGCTCGTGATTTTCGGTTAATGAGAGGATTTTTTTCTGCCGGAAAACATTTCGTAGATTGAGTTTTCGATGTTATTTATTTAAGTTATCGAATGGTACATAATGTGTTCGTCTTTGTTTACGTTATTATGCTCATTGTAAAAGGCCGCTAACGGCTGTCTATGAGCTAGTTAAAATAAATAAAATAAAAAACAATAAATTTGTATTCTCACGCACATACGTAGTTTTAGGATAACCAGCATTTGGGTATTCTAAACTTACTACCTACCTCTATTTTACAATAAAAATTATATACTATGTACATATATATATATATATTAACTTAAGGAAAAGAAAAGGTAGTGATGAGGGTTGCAACAAGGTGTTGAAGGAAGCCCAGCGGACACTTACCAAGTTGGCTGGCTGCTGGGGGCGTCGAAGAGACAGAAAACACGCACAAAAGAAAAACACACGAAAGCTTATATATATATTATAGCTTTTATATATATATATATATATATATATATATATATATATATATATATATATATATATATATATATACACACGATATTAAATTGCCCTTTCCTGATGGTTGACGAAGGTTTCCAAACCCGAAAAGCTTCCATGGTGTCTGATTCTCAATCCAATACAATTCGAATACTTCCAACAAATTGGTGTACATATTCGTTTTGTTATCTTTATTATGTGCTACCTAGTTAAAATAAATTTCTAAACCATCGTTTCTCCATATGTGCCTCTTCTGAACACCCAGCGGCTCTCCAAAATGACGGTGTGTTCACTGGGTTTCCTTTAAAACCTTGCTGTTACCCATACACACACTCTTAAAAACCGTAAACCGGTGTTACATTGTGACACTTTTCGAGATTTTTCTTATTTATCCAAAAATGTATTAGATTTTCAAATCTAATAGGTTTACTGTTATAAAGATCCATCCTTCAGCTACTTGTTTGTGAAATGTTTTTGAATTTATCTTAATTTCAACAATCGCTAGAGTCTTTTATTTATGTCACAATCTCACCGCAGTTTTTGGGATGACTTTGTGACACTCTACGTTTCCATTATTATGAACCAAGGAGGTCTTAATTACAGAATTTCACCCTATGAAAATATTTTGCTGGATCATTTACAATACAAAAAAATATTTTACGCAAATGAATAATAAACAATTACACAAAAAATGAACCTGAAAAAATCATCAGAAAGCAAACAAGCAACCAAACAAATTAAAAGCACAAAATTCCCTTAGTTTCATCCGAAATCATAATAAGTTTTTATTTCCAGCACCTCAAAAATACTCCTACGACAAAGTTATTTAGGTTTTTCTACGATTTTAACAATATCTTGGTACTCGTATTCAAGTTCATCCTTTGAGGCCATTTCCAGTTCACGACTCCACTTCTCTGCATAGCACTAGCAACGTTCTGTGTAGTTTGTGTTAACTTTCCTGGATAAAGTTCACTATCATAACTCACCAAGACGTAATCTTCGAGTCTAAAATTCATGATATTATCTTTAGTTTAAACTTTTTGAGGTTCAGTGGCTGGGTTTTCTTCAAAGTCACTGAACCTAAGCTATCCTCGGAGTCTTGGTACGGAATTTCTTCTGTACCACTTCTGGAGTGACTGGCCAAAGGCTGTCACAAAGTCATCTCTGGAAGTTGCAAAAACGCATAACATTACATTATCACTAGAAATATTTAGTCAATCAAAATAATTTGTTTCAGCTAAAGGCTCCTTTTTAAACATAGTATTTGTAAACCTTAGCTTTTTTGGAAACAATTTAGCAGTTTGGTGTGAGCAGATGAAAGTGTGCAGGTAATATGCCACCACGTGCAATGTAGGCTCCAAACTGAAGATGACTAGCAGAAAGGGAAATAGAACCAGCCATTCCTTACAGCACCAGTACGTTGCAGCACAACACAGTGCTTCAGTCTACCACACTATTTTGGCAGAACTACAGGCCACTAAGGCGGGGGAGTTGATATTAAGAAAAATAATGCTGTGTCACAAAGTCGTCCACCCTGTCACAAAGTAAACCCGATTCACGGTATAGATGTACATATAGTATATACATATATAATGGAAGGAAAAAGAGAAGGAAGAAGGAAAATATTTCAGATCTTGGACGATCTGAAGAGTGAAGAGAGCTATCAAGAAACAAAGAAAACTTAGGTAAAAAAATAATAAATAGAGCTATGATTAACCTGTAATAATCACAAACCTTTCTACGGATGAACTACTCATGGTGATGATATACAAACATAATCCCTTAGCTTAGGGGTAGGCGCGGCATCCGCAACCAGGAACAAAGTTTTATATTTATACATAGGTACGTGTACGCCTCACGTCACATCCATTTGCTGGTACTACATCATAAGCAATTATTCGAGAAAATATTACCGCTCTAATGACTAATCAACATTTAAAAATCGCCAATTTTCTTACTAAGCAAAGTTTTCGCGACATCCCTACGAATCAACTGCGACATCCCATTGTGCCGCGGCACCCAGTTTGTAAAACACTGATTTAGCTTGTTCTGTTCGAAACCCCCAAGTATATCAGTTTAATCTAAAGAAGGTGAGCAGCGTAATCAGAAATTTACTGGTAAATATTTTTCGACAGGGAAGAACATGAGCACGTTAAGGAACTGGAATATACTCCTGCTCTCCTATATTCTGGAGCACCGTCCACTTCCTTCTAATGAAAGAAGCCCTCCAATTACTGCATGATTTAAGGAAGCTATCCAATATTTTCATTTCCCACGATTTCGCCTCAAAAAGAAACGAAATAATGCATGTTAATCAAAGGCGGCTCAGGTGGAAATATCGTGGAAACTCTCTCATAGATAGCATCGTCAAATTAAATGAGATATATGAGAAGATTTTTATTTCCAGGAAACCAATCTGCTCGCAAAAGGTGGGGAAGAACACATCACCTCTTCAAAGAAAATGTCTGAGGCAAATATTCTTTTTTTTTCGGTTTCTCATGCTTTTATCGTTTACAGAATGTCGAGGGTTAGTGAGGGATGGGGAAGGGGTGGGAGAGTAAAACGAGGGTCACAACTCGCGTATGTTCCCCAAATAAACTAACCGTCGCGCGCTCTCTCTCTGTTAATTTCCAAATCCCCTATTTCGCACGACCTTACCTTTTTTTGAATAAACGGGTTTTCTTTTTATTTAAAAATATAAGCCGCTTCTTTACAATCCGATTTCGCGTTGATGACATATGGTGACACAAATTCGAAATTCGGCGCTTTTTTACGCACGCATTAAGGAAACGAGGAAATCTCGAAAATTAGTTACGGGATGATTTGACTAAACGCGCGCGTCGGGAACATTTTACGCGATGTACTTAGTTTTATTCGTACATTTCCTTATAATAATGTTTTACGAGAAATTCGTTTAATGATTCTAATTTAAATTAAATTGTGGATATATTAGGAAATCTCTGTTATCCATTTTTTAAAGTAATGAGCTAACTTTATTGCTTAATAATTATAGAATGAAAAGGCATTTGTATACTAGTATTATATAATAACATTAATTACTAATGTAATTGCCCGTTGAAATTCAACGGGGAACTTAGAAATGAACAATAACAGCTGTAATTAGTGAGTAAGAGCTGGTATAAAATTTGCCAAAATAGAGATTCGGGAGAATTTATTTCTCATTCTTGTTTTCTCCAAGGATGAGCCCCTTGTCAAAAATGAAGTAATAATAATAAATAAATAATAATATTCCCTCCCTCCCTCTCGCCGTCCCCCCCCCCTCTGTCTCCCTCCGTTCCTCTCTCTTTTCTTCCCTCCCTCTCTCTGCCACTCTTTTCTCCCACCTCCCCCCTCTCTCATTCCCTCCTGTCCCAATCTAGCTCTCCCTCTTTTTCTCCGTCTCCCTCTTTATCTCTTTCCTCCCGTCCTTTTCTAATTCTATACCTCTTAATCTTAATGTCAGGGATATAGAATGGAAGGTACATAGAGAGTAATCTATGTACCTTCCATTGTATATCCCTTCCTTCCTATCTCCTCCTCACATCCCCCTCTCTCTTACTCTATATCTATATATATAGTCGTTTAGATAAGCAAAAGAATTCAAACTAAATCCCAGTCCCATTAGTATTACGTAATTTCGCGAAAAATTCTACGATAATTTAAGGCAATCTATGTACTCGTATATATTACACGTACGCGGGTTAAGACAACAATTGATTCTCAAAGTTTAATAATGAAGTGGTCGGCAAGGCAACATCCCGTATAAAATCCGATATTTTACCATAATATGTGATTTAAATGTTTAATATGAGAGATTTCGAACGGTAGGCGGTAAAAGATTAATAGAATAAGAATCTTCATTAATTTTCCTAAATTATAGTTTAAATTTGAAGATCGTATATCAATTATTTCCAATTTTAATTTCCAAAAGAATAAAAGCCTGCACTTTAAAAAGTCTCTTTTTACGTGTTATATTACGGGAAATGGAAATTGTTCCCCCTGGAGTCGAATCCGGGTCTTTTTTCGTATTTTGTTTTCGTCATTAAATTTTTATATTTGAGTGAAACATTCCTGCGAAATTTCACCCTTTCACCTAATCGGGAAGTTTGTTAAAAACGCGTTAAAATGTGTCATTGATGACGTCAGCGTTATGCAGAAACACATTCATTAAATAATGTGAACGACTGCGAAGTTAATAGAGATGTGATCTAAAGGAATTAATTGGAGTAATAATGAAAATTAAATACGTGAGCATCGAGCTTTGAAGGAATTTGAGTTACATTTGTCATTAGTTTTAACCCTAGAATGGTAACGTGAGTCACTCTGACTCACACACTTCCGAAAGATTCGTCTAACGCTGTCCGTGTTCAAACACCCTCCTCCCTCTCTTAGCTTAATGATCTAAAAACTATAATTTTCAAAGCCTGAGGAGAGGAAAGAAAGGTTCCTAACACACATCCAGCGACAGAGCGACAAATATCAAGAAAGTAATGTCATTTGTGCCGGTATGCCAAGAGAAGGAAAACCTCCACTCTCTGCATAATTTGCAAGAAGCCTATCTGTGGCGAGCACCAAAGAAAATTGTGTTCTAATTGTTAATTTTACACATTTCTAACATTTACTACATTTTGACGTATATAAAAACAATTTTAAAACATTTTTAATGATATTTCCTTATTCCAAATTTAAGTGAGTCAAACTGACGCAGCGTTAACAAAAAGTGCCTATAAAATAGCGTTACCATTCTAGGGTTAAGTCACCGCACCTTAACAACGTGACAAAACGCGAATGTTATTCTACTCTGGAACGCTGACAAGCGAACAAGCATGTAATTTCATATTGTATGGAGTTATTTTCCACGATTAAGGAATAAATCGAAAAAATTACTCGTCAAATATAAAAAATAAGACTTTAAGGTGTCTAACCTTTTGGAACCGGAAACAGATATACTTAATTTTATTAATTGATGACAGTTTATAAATAATTGTGGAAAATCGTTTTAATTCATTCTTTTGATAACTCTGTTTCAGTTACCTAGTTGTTTCTTTCACGGGTAAACTCGATGCTCATTTCAATGCTGGATCAATCGGATTCTCTGCTAGTTGCGAGTAAAATATAAGTTTTAAAACTTTTAGAGGAAAAGTTCATTCCCCCGCACGACAAAAAATACTCGAGGGTCAACATTCATAATTAAATAGATACAACTCATTTCGGCGGGACATGTTTTACGACAAATGACATTTTTTGAACTTTTCAATACAGAGTGAATAGTGCTTGCCTTGGCAGTCAGTCATTATACGTGTGCATTGGACAACGGAGTAAGTATCTAATTTTTGCTGCTAAAAAAATAATAAAAAAGCGATGAAAATGTTCGACTACAAGTAAAGACAGTGTTAGAAAGTTGAAATTCTGAAGCAAGACAAGACTGAGGCGTATTTTGAGCTTAATTTTAAAGAGTAATAATGAAACACGATTAGAACATAATTAATGCATTTATTGACACAGCAGATAGATTTTGCAGAGGTCATTGGTGACTTTGCTCCCCTAAAACCAGATGAAAAGGGTCGTTTTGCACCTGGACAACACGTTTCAGTTATACCGAAATCTCCATCTAAAAATGATACATACCTAGTGTGAAACGTCAGTTAAGCGACCGTTTCTAGAAAAACCAACCTTTAATAGAAGAGATTTTTTAATATAGAGAAAAATTACACTGCCCTTATGGAGATCCATTCTTCAAAAGAATGGTACTTGAACGGGGTTGTTCGCTAAAGGAAGTGTCACTGTATTTTTCTCCATCATACAGCCTGTGGCTCAGTCCTTGACAATGCTAGTCTAAAAGATTTAATTCTATCAAATACCTACAATGACGGAAGAGCGAGGAAAGAGAACCGGCACAGTGATAAATTATGCAGAGTGACAAAACAAGAGGAAAGTATTGGATACCTCCGCGGCAAACAGCTGTAATTTAAGAAAAAATCTGAGGAAATTCAAACTTCAAAGTGATGTTGGAATGGAAGGAATGCGAAAAAATTATATGATTAAAATATAAAATAACATGAAATCTCGAAATAATCAGACTAAAGATTATAGAGACGTACATAAGCATATTTACCAGACGTCTATGTAGGAAAGATATCTCGAGAACAACCCGTGGTTGAAACGAAACCCGGACATAATTATGCGATTGAGCAATTAGCAATATATTCCAACGGTAATGGGAATGTGTCCAGAGAAATTGAATATACCTGATGCTACAATTGCAAAGATATAGAAAATAAAAACAAAAACATATATTCAGCACATACGCGGAAGCGACAGATCACGGTTAACTATAAATAAAACATTCCCTAGATAGAATGAGAAAAAAATAATGAGGTGATTCAAAACCTTTTAATATATTAAGTTTATTTGACTTCCTTAATTTACAGAAACTCGATTGATCGGGTTTGCTACATTAGTAACTACCCGAAATGAAAATTTCATTTCAAAAGGTTTCTACGACGGATAATTGGTATTGGATGCATACAAAGACCAAATGCCTTACACGCGACGATATTACCTCTATCGACAGCTCAACAGATCGAATAAACTACTCTTCCAAATTTCAAACCCGAAAGATCCCTTTCCCATTCCACCGTACAGGATATGAGATGAAAAAATATTATATTCGCCGTGACTCAATAGTGCAGGGAAAAAACTGTCCTTGATAAAAGGAGGTAAAAATGGAAGGGAAAAAAATTTCCAATTTTCCTATGGAATAATTCCTTGGTGATAGATACGTGTGTTCGAGCACCGCGATAAAAAGGAGTAGGAATATGAGCGGAGATGAAAGAATCGAAGACTTCGGAAATAAAGGGGAAAGGAAAGAGGTGGTGAAGGGAGCGAGTGACTCACACTCACACACGAAGGAGAATGGAGGATGGAGAGGGGAGAAATGGGACGGGATGATTGGTTTCTCTCCGGGGAGAAAAACGAGAGGAAATAACGCTTTTTTTTCCTTGTGTCAACTCCAGGTACGCAAAAGCGACGGAGGAAGCAGATTGCATCCGTTTGGAATGGCTCCTCTCTTTCGTCCCACCAAATTACCCTCTTATAAATGCCTCCTCGCGTGTTATTCGCCTAAAATAAAAATGAATCCCTTTTTCGCAAATCGACGATTCTTGACGTTCGGAATTAAAAATAAATCCGATCGTCCGTCGTTAATTGCAATAACTGTCGATTACGCCGCGTATTAATTCGAACACGTTTACCTCGCGCGGGGATATTAAACGGATTCGTGCGCATCCGGAGATTAATTTCAATGCGGAAAATTGGTTGACAATGCCGATCAAAGGGTGCGTGATCCGCTTTTTTTGTTTTTTTTTTCCCCCCCACGCATGTGTGCAAAATTAGATAAAATCGCAACAGAATTTGATGTCGCGATATTATTTCCATGCTCGATTCTGCGTTACAATAAAATTATTAACTGATTCAGCACAAACATTTTCTTCGCAATTTATTTATATTCCCAAATCAGTCGACAAAAACTAAGGAAAGTCTTGATATACAAGAAGGAAACGAAAAAACCCTATCACGAAGAGGTAAATATTCCTACATGCGTTCACATGAAAGCAAACATGAACAAATACAAATACCTAATATAAACTTAACGTTGTTGCTGTATTTGATAGTGATTTTTCATTTTTATTATAGTGTCAACATTTTAATCCAAAATAACCCATCTTTTACCTATGAAATTCTTCTAAACTAAATGCAGATCGTTGGTCGAATTAGCCAAAAAACGATAAACGCCCTTCAATTTCAATATTTTGGCACGTTAATACGAAGATGGAATGGATTTTTGCATATTCATGACAAGCTAAATATTGTATTTAAAGAGAGTCACGTCTTCGGCGGTGAACTTGGTTTTCGGACGAGGTTATGGCTGAGACTTAAGGTTTGTTCCGGAATATGAGGATGCAAAAAAAAGGACTCCGAGGAACAAAAAGTCAGAGAATGACAGTGAGAAAGAAAATTCAGATAAACTAGATGTGGCTGAAAGGAAGAATAAGAGGTGAAGAGATAACAATCCCACGAGCAAGAGCGATACCATCTGACTTGAAAAAACGACGCGATGAAAAATAGGCCATTGGCGCCAAATGGAAACGAGGAAACAAAGAAGATGAAAGATGATGAAAGGTGAGAGAAAAGAGGAGGAAGAGGGAATAATTAAAGAGTCGGAAAGACAACAAAATAAACTGGAGTCAGGGTATAAATTGTTGGCTGAAATTAGCTCATTCAAAAACGACTTTGGGTCCGGAAAACTCGTCATCTCACTTCCATATCTCATCGTCAGTGACTCTTCCGTTTGACTATAAATGCCCACTAGTTCTTTATCAACCTATCCAACTCAAATTCCTCTTTTTTACTTTTCTCTTCATTAATTAGATATGTATATAGTCACAATATGTATGTGTATAAGCGTTTTCGGCATATTATTTATAAATCGCTATTATATCTAGTCTTGGTAGGATTCGATTTAAATTGAATTACAGTCGAGTTCCGATAATCCGACATAGCCATAGGCAGCTCAATATCTGTGGCAAAAAATTATACGCAAATTCGGACGATTTTTTTTAATTTAAAGCAAAATTTCGTTATCTCATTGACAACGAAGGATTGTTAGGTGAGCAGATATATAACTGCGATGAGACAAGCTTAAACTATAAAATGCTGCCTTAAAAAACTTGAGCTTCTCGGGCTGAAGCTTCAGCACGGAGTATAAACGAAGTAAAGAAAGAGTGACGATTCTAGCCTGCAGTAACGCTACTGGTGGCCACAAATTAAAACTCGTACTTATTGGAAAGGCCAAAAAACAACGAGCTTTCAAAAACTTATCTCCTACTGTTCTACCACTTTTGTGTAAGTACAGCTACTGAGGTCATATTATTGAGACGCTGGCGCGACCTCGCCGCAAGGAAGAGAAGCAAAGCCTGGAAACAAACCTCAATTACTCAATTTTTTTTAACAACAACTTTAACTTCAAATAATAGTTTTGTACTCTATTGTGTAAGCTGTACTGTATAATAATGATTAATAAACGTGATTTCATACTTATGTTACACTTCAAATTTTTGCATCGTTTCGCCCCGTTCTTTTCCGTATAGTCCGACATTTTCGGTAATCCGACCACTCCTCGGTCCCGTTTAGGTCGGATTATCGAGACTCTATTGTAATATCAATTTTAAATTCGACGGAAATGTTATGTCGTCGATTAGTGTCGATTTATCAACGATACACTTTCCAAGAGATTGTGCAACACGATTTTCAAATTGTTTCCCACTCCCAAACAACATATTTTAGCATTTAGTGGTCGATTTTTAATAAATATAAACGTCGATTACTACCAAAATTATTAAAATAAACGTTGATATTCGTCGCCAATTTTTATGAAAAATAAACGTTTATTTAAATCAAAATACAAGTAAAAACAATCAAGACTAATTATATCACACTGTACAGAAAGGAATCAACTCCAATGCGGTAATATAATATTGTTTATTTATTAAATTACTGCCCTGGAGTTGATTCCTTTCTATATATTACCTTCGCCGTAGTCTCAACTCCTTATTAATATACCTTACTGAATAAATTGCTTTCCTTTGACCAGATTTTATGCATAAAAATAAATTCCATAGTTGAATCAAACCTATACATTCAACAGGGAACAATCTAACTAGTCTTAGGACTGAAAAAAATCGAAGAACAAGCATTTTTTAAATGTACTTGTGTTTGGTATCTCCAATAGTCACAACAAGGTTAAAAATGCCACATGCGCATTTCGGCTACAAAGCAGCTATCTTCAGTGGTAATTCCCCGAAAATAGATTCTAAATAGGTTTTAATAGGTTCTTTAAGGCGGAAACCTACCAAATCTGGAAATCTAGAATGCGTACTGCATAATGATACCATACTTCATAAGAATGCCCTTATATAACGCGGAACCTGCGAGACGCGGACAGAAAGGATTTATTCTAGTAAGTTTTGTATCAAAAAGTGTACCTTGAAACTGTGAAAGGCGGAAGGAAAAATCACTACAGTTTGAGGTTCTCTGGCCAGGGCGTAGGTTTGTTTGCCATTTTATTCGTCACGTGCGGTAAGATGCTATTGTTTGAAGGCACTTTCCCATCTGGCAAGCTGGGAAAACCCGGAGTAATGGGTTTTAGTAGGAGGTGGAGGAGGACGTGTCATTTCGTGCTCTTTCAAGACTCAAATTGCTTCCCTTTGCATTGCTTTGCCTATAAAAGGTTTAGTATTCATGAGGGCAAAGGGGGAAGGCAAATAAATTCTTCTGGAAACATTTTATTCTTGATCCTTAATAAGTATCTTATAAGCTTTGTTTATGATTGAGATTCAGATAAAATTCATTTAAAAGTGAAAAAATTGTAATCATTTCGAAATTCATTCCATGTAATGTTAAATAAAATTATTATTATTAGAAAATGCCAAGTATTTTATTTGTAGCAATAGTAGTAGTTATTACCTCAACATTATATAATTTTAGGTATATTTCTTTGTAAGTGTATATTGCTTACAAATTTTTCCCGTAATACTTAAATTATTTTCTTACCTACATCGTATGGAATATAAATTAAAGTTTCTAATAACAGACGAATGAATTTAATTCAGAATATAGAAAATAACTTTCATTTTAGGATTTACCTAACTTCTATTCATGTTTTCTGAAATGAAAAATAGAATAAAATTCTTCTTCAGTAAGATCGTCAGAAGATTTTTCAATGATTGACAGGCAAGAGGCAATAAGGCCCATTGCTTTCTCATTTGTCCTATACAGTCAGCGGCGGATATGTTCAGTGGGACCCTGCCCGCAGTCCTTTTAGGAGGATCTATTCTTTCACGAGGGAAAAAGTTGAGTGGCAACAACGCATCACAAACAATATATTATTAACAGTCACAGCTCTGTTTTTACCGGCAGAAATGAAATCAAAAGTTATAATAATTTTCGTTTTTAATTGATTTCCACAGCGTTGAATAAAGGTACACAAAGTCGAAATAGATTTTTGTTATTTTTGGAACTAGGGGCCACCTCAGCCTCACGGGGTCCTACTTCTGCGCATACTGCGCATACCTATAAATCCGCCTTTGTGTGCAATCTACTTTTAAAAGGAAAATATAGCTCACTTTTGTAACAGAAACATCAATTAAAATTAATTTGAAAATATTTTAGCATCCTTACTTACCAATACTACTTTTTAAGAAAAATATATTTAATTAAAATTATCACGCGGCAATTTTTTCGTTCTCGAGAAGGCAAGATAAATTCTCAAATTCTCGAGAGAAAAAATATCGCGAAAAAAGAGAAATCTCGAATCTCGATAAAAAAAGTCGAGAAATCACAATCACTAGTTGTGGTTATTGGAGGTAACTAAGACAAGTATATTTTTAAAGTGCTTGTTTTTTAATCCTATACATATTAATTTATGTTATGGCCTCCAACGAATAAATATCGAAATAATAAATTTCTATACGTTTCAGAAGGATTTTTGGTGACATCTTCACGTAACTTTTATTACATCCAGCGGGTACGAAAAACGATAAATTCTTTTCTCTTGTAAAATTCTTCTTCTACATTCATATTAAAAATTTATCATCAGATATTATATATGCACCAAAATGCTTCATTTTCTGCAGGTGCATAAAATTTAAAAATTAATGTTATTCCTTGGTGCGACGAAAAATGGAAGTGTGCAGTATACACCTCGTCAATAATGAAAGAGGATTTCTCTTTCCAGAACCATCCACTTTTGACCTGTCTACTACAATCTCTTGCGAACTTACCTCACTGCGGGAAACATTGGAATTCCATTTTGATTAGGAAATTATAAGTGAGCTCCTTTGCCGCATGTTTCAATATCATAGGTCGAAGTTCCCTCAGCCTTTAGGCAATTATTACTGGGTAAAATTGGACCGTTGTATTAATAATGAAAAATACGTTCTTTTAGAGCGTCTAAAATGTTAGATCAGCGAACTGGAAGCTCAGCTTCGATTCGACTATTCCTCGGTTCCATTTATTGAGAGGAGAGCTTTCCAAAAGTTTACTCCTTTTTACCATCCGACCCAAAATAGCGCTTCTCCAAAAACCTTCTCGTTTCCACTTAAGTTCTAAAGGTCTTCCTACTGAATATTTTGCGACCTGTCCATGAGACGCTGTGTCACGCTTCTCTCTTAGTGCAGCTAGAATGCTATTACCACTCCAAAACTTTCCTGACATTATCGTAGAGATGGCTTCACATTCCTAATTGGTGGAAATTCCCCAAAAGCGTTCACGGATCAGGTGTCAAAACTCAATCTTAAATAGTGCCCTCTCACTGATATATTTTAAATCCGAATGTTAGTGGTGATGCGAACGATTTATCTCTCAACGAGTCGTTCCGTCGAAAAATGTCGGTTTTAACGAAACCGAAATGTTCCTCTTCTTAGACTTTGGCGAATCGGAAACCACTGAACAGTTATGAGAATTATTATTAATGACGGAAATATGAACCTTTCGGTTTTAGCAGGCGATCGCAGGGGGAATCGCCAGAGGCCCGCGAGAAAGGTGTCCGTCAGATGTCAAGGCATTGTCACAGTTTGTTCTCATTAATTAATTAATAATTCGATCTAAGGAGATATTTCAAAGCTATCAATTTGGTATTCATATTGATTTCTCTTCTCTCTGTAGTTTTTCTATTTATTCAAAAACTGTATTTGGGGAAGATAAAGCGGTCTGTGCATAAAAAAACCGTATCGGCATTTGGGCTGCATGCCACGCGTAAAGTTGAAAAATAAAAGTTTTCATAATATTGTATACGAAGAAGTCACGTGATACCTCTAAAAGAGGGGTATTTATGCACAGGCGCATGAGGCGCTAGCTGGGGACCTCGTCGGAAAGAGGGCCGCGCCAATGATCGAAGAGCGAATTGGCACGCCGGCCACGCAATTTCGATATAGCAGTCTCACCGCTTCGCTTGTTTTATCCCCCTTAGCTGACGCCAATCTCGGCGTTCGTTTATAAGATCGTCGTGATATTTATTCTTTGCACTCAACTGGCAGACCACTTGGGCTAATGAATGTAAACATCCTTTCCCGAGATCCATCTAGATCTGTCTGAACCCTTTTGGAGAACAAAGAGGCCAGCTGTACTCAATGCGTGAGAAAGTTTACGTAAGAACCCCAAGCTCAGCTCAGCAGTTTTGGCGTTTTCTTGAATGTGAGGTGACGAACATATTCCCTTCTATCATTTGCAGTTAATTAAGAAGGAGACAATAAAAAGAAGAAAAGCGTTTCTTCGCGTCTCTATATTTTTCTCTCATTTTCTTGCTCTTCCTTTTTTCTGCCCCGGATTCAAACCTTTTCTTCACTTTCATTTAAACGTGTTATAATGTAAATGCTTTAAGTAAAAACTAAGATAGTTTTTAACCATAGCTATGGTGGCTATTTTTCTACCTCGCTATTAATAATGAAAATATTTTATATTCCTAGAATAAAACGATAAAATTAATACTATCATAGGTCTTTATATAACATCAGTCATCATCACCCTCTATGCTTTCTTCACCATGGCCCTCACTCTCACTATCTTTATCACTCCGAACTTTGTCCGTAGACCCGCACAAAACATCATCTTAACTTCCATCCATAGCATTGGATAAGCAGCGCATCTTAAATGCACTCACAATTACTTCTGTATTTATCTGTTGCCATGATACCTTTAGCCATTGGCAGAGCATTTAAGTAGTAGTTTTTTTGTTTCCTTTTCGTGTTATGTGATGATCTCCACTCAATAATGACTCAGAATATAAATCCTTTAAATAATTTTTACATGGCTTGTTGACAGCAACATCAAGAACTTGAAGCTGTAATATCATTTCTCCAGGTATTATTTAAAGGTCAGTATTCAGGAGTTGTGTGTCAAGTGAATGAATCTGGTACAGAATCCCTCTTTTTCTTAATAGGGCTCCTGTTCTTCTAATCCAGGCGTGTAACCAATCTCTCATAAGTTTTTTTGACATCCATCCATTTTCATGACATATAATTATTATTCCAATAGGCATTTGTTCCTTGGACATTGTTTTTCGTTTAAGGATAACATATGGTGGTAATTTTGATAGATCTGTTAAAACAGCCAACATTACTGTAACTCGCGTTTTTTCGTTAACTGTCGTTTTTATTATCACAGATTTTGCACCTTTTTCATTGACAGTATAATGGCATGTCGAAGAAAACTGAATTTTCATCAGCATTACCATATCTCTATATGATCAGCCATTTGAGAGTGAAGTATTTAAAAAGAATGTAAGACAAAATCACAATTAAAGAATTAATGGCGTAAAACAGTTGAATGGGGAAATCTCGGTTAATTACGCCGTCATTTGTTTTGAAATCTGCGAAAGGATATTCGCCTATAGACAATAAATGTTCAGTTCGGTTTGGGGAATCGTTCGTGCAATAATTGTCCAATGAACTTCAAAAATAAAATCCAATACTTCTCTAGTTCAGCTATTCTCAAATGCGGCCACCAGAGAATTTCAGTGCAGCAACCAATAACTTCCCCTTCATATAAGAAATCCTCAACACAGTCGATACTTTTCATCTACGAAGTCTCAAACATTTCAGAATCAGTAGAAGAAGATATGTTCCAGATGCCACCCTATATTTACAAAGAAAATTTAATTAACTTTAAGTGCTGACCTGGGAAAACGACCCATAACATAACAGATTCAATATTGCTCGTGAGGAGAGTATATTAAGCGTGACCCTTCGAGGCCAACGACAGGGGGAGGGAACTCCCATGTTAAAATCGTGGTCTTCGCTGGCTAGTACAAAAAGTTCCTGCATGCACCGAAGCTGGCGCTGCTGTTGCGTTGTGACGTATGACGTCATTTTTGCGGCCAATCGAAGCGGAGAACAGGCAGCTAGCAGACGAATTTCAGCAGCCAATGGCAGCTTCGTACAGACGGCGAGCGCACTTTTCAACAATTTTACACAAATTTTATTTGATTCATTATTTTTCAATAAATGACGCTAATTTATTTATTTAGCAAATCAAACCTTTTTACGAATAACATAACCAGAGGGGTAATGTGTGAGAATAGAAAGAAGAACAATTTAAATTTAAATAGTTTTATTGCAGAACAAATATTGTATATATTTACATATAACAAATATGAAATGGAATTGAACCACATAGATCAATTATTGTTCAATAAATATAGGAAACATGCACACATTGAAAAAATATTACAGTAGAATGTTTGTAACAGACGAAAGAATAATTTTGAAGCAAGGCAGATCATGCTTAAAAGAGCAACATATGAAAGCTGCAGAAGCTAGCCACCAGACAAACATCATAACAGTAATAAAGAAACAGTGACATAATGGGCCTATCAAATAAAGCGGGGTTCCCTGCCCTTGCAACCCATTCTCGGCACCTGGAATGATAACATTACAGAATTATTAACACTTCAACATATGCATCAAATACAACTTTGCTCCTAAAGAGCCTAAAGTGAAGATATGCATCACATGAAAACAAGCCATAGTGAAGTATCTCGTTAAATGGTTACTATTATTAAAGTTGAAAATGCAGAGATACATATCTAACTACAGTAATAACTCGATATGCGAATAATCTGTACACTAAATATCGGCTCAACAAAGTGTTGACCTTTTTACTACAGGTAGTCCACGATATACTCGCCGTATCTCGAAACGAGAGGTTTCAAGTTAAAAATTGCAATCCCATAACAATAATAATTTTTATTCATCCCAGGACATATACATATATGTATAGGATGTCAAATTGGCTATACAAATATAGCTAATAGTACGTACGTAGATTCCGTGCGAGGAAACGAATCTAATTTCAACTTTAGATCTCCAGTCGTTCCCCTCGTATGCTTGCAGTTTAGTGCGTAGCACCTACGTGAATGCACCATCTTCTCTGCTTGATTCATTTTTGCAAGCTAGTGGAAACGTTGCAACGTACAGAAAATAACTTAATTAACACTCACAGAGAGTCACATGTATCACCAGCATATATGAAGTTGTTAACCATTCATTCATATACTCCTCTATAGTCAAAACATCCTTACCTGTACTAAAAAATAACACTTTCCCAAGATTTCCCGTAATGGCGGATAAACTTCCAGTTACGCAGTTACCTAGTTCAACCGTTACAACTTCTCAACATGAACACTTCAAATTCTGCTTGGCGCTCACTCATTGGCTGCCTTACCATTCAAATTAGAGCGACGACAGCGCTCAAGAACTCCGACAGGAACTTGATGTATCTGACGAGAACCAAATCGCCCCATAAGAGTCCCCTCCCCCTGCCAACGAAGAGAGAGAGAGAGGAGAAAACAGATGCCTTTTTTTCTCACCAAGCTAGAGGGAATAGCTGTAGGAAAGTTATTCGTAATCGTGTGCATGTGAAGGTAGGAAGTAGGTTTGTCTCACATACGGAATGAGTTCTTAGTTTTCGAATTTTTCACCCATATTATAGTGAACATTTCATTAAATAACATGTGCGTCTGTCGTTTCGTGATCAAAAGTATTCTTACCCTTGATGTGACAGTGAAACTTATCAAACGTTGCCGGACATCATTCAGTGATAATGTACAGGTAAGTAAAGTTTTGCGTATAAAATACGTTTAGTAGTAATATAAATAATTTGATATACAATGAATGGTATGGCATCTTAAAGCCGCGCTCCGATTAGCTGTAGAGGACAGGAATGTGGATGAATTTCCGTTTAATAAACTTCTCTAACATCAAAGGTATGTATTTTAACCAGCAAATTAATATTAATAACTAAATTTCTAATATTAGAAGAGTTTTAAGGCATATTTTGCGACCACAGCAACTTTTTGCATGAGAACCGCTGATGTAGAGGCAGTGCCGTTCCTAGAGGTATGTGCGCCTGCGTGTTAATTTAAAAAATCTGATGTGACCACCACATGACTTGATCCATATCTGTAATACGAGTATTTCAAAAATTCCAAATAGGTTACATAATAATAAATATTTTAAGAAACTGCGAGAAAATTTTAGACTTTACAGAGAACAGAAATAAACTCAAACCATAGCCTTCTGATATTGGATATAGCCACAAAGCTCCAACAATTAAGAAAAGAAAAGGAGCATTACTAAGACGTAACTAAGCGTCAATTGTTAACGATAGTCTTCGGTAGGTGGCGTGGCGGTGACAGTTAAAATATAAGATACCTCTTAAACCAGGGGTCGGCAACCTTTTCTGCATGGCGGGCCACATTTGCAGTTGTGAATGTTTCGGAGGGCCGCATTGGGAGTCAAGAAAGCCTCGGCGGGCCGGATGAGCGAATAAATCAGAAGTTTTCTAGAGATTCTGTGATTTCATATGAACGAAATGAAGTCTACGTAATTTACTAGCGTTTAAACTTCATCAGAAAAGGTTTTGAGACCATAGTTTTACTCAAAAAATATAAAATTGCCCATGAGAAATTTTCCTGATCACTTTTTCATTACAGCTTTGCGGTCCGCATAAAGCGTTCTCGAGGGCCGCACGTGGCCGACCCCAGTCTTAAACAATACATTATATGGAAAAATGTTTCAAACAAAGGTTGTAGAAAATTAAATTTCCTACAACCTTTATTGCCGTACATTTTTACATTTATCAAATATTTCAAAATAACGGATGTGACAAGAGTAAACACCCGCTTCCGGTTGTCCGATTTTTGCCAAAAACTAATCAGTTCTTGTGGCTTTCATAAAAATGTTAAATATAAAATTTTGCGTTGGCCTAATTAATTGTTTTTAGTTAGAGCACCCACAAAAAAGCTATCACATACGCACGCACGCAGACACAGACAGACATCATCGAGAAAATGGCCAAAACGTGTTCAGGGAACCTCAAAACGTGTATTTCCGTTGAAATCTCGAAGTCGATTTTTTCATGAAAACAATACTTTCCCATATGCTACGTATGGATAAAGTAAAAATGCGCTCCTTGAAGTAGGAAATAATGAAAAACTTTAACTCAAAATTTTTTTATTTCAATTTTATAATTTTTTATGGGTATATATATATATATATTATTAAAAATTTAAACAAAACTAAACGACAATAAACTACAAAATATTAATAATACATCATTAAAAAATACGCAATTCACCTATATTAATTTTACATGTTATATTTTCGTGCTTTAAATCTAGCAAATTCTTTAATTAAATCGTCCATATCATTGCTCTGCGAAAGATCATTTTCTATTGCAATTACTGCAAGGTCAATTAGTCTTTCCTGAATCATTATAGATCTTAAATAATGTTTAATGATCTTTTATTTATAAACAGAAACTGGAAGTCAACAAAATTCGCAATGCTATTGCAACATTTGGAACTGCATTTATTGTAATATCATTTTTTTAAATACTTGTGGATCGCAATTGCTAATATTTAATGCCTTGAATGATTTCAACTCTTCAAAAAGTTCTTAGTCATTTATATCACTTTCACATATTGAAGGATCTGTCAATTTTATATGTAAATTACTGCAATGTAATTTAAGATCTTCATCATTTATATCAGAAAAATTTAGTAAGAAGTTGAAACACGCGTCTATATTTGTTAACATGTCGAATGTAGTTTGTATTGAATTTATTGCTGTATTATTATTATTCACATAAACGCTACAATTGGGAGCAGGTCCCGGTGGCAGCGGGTCCCCATCACAACTCAATGCATAATACCCAAATTACATAATAAAATTGGGTTTACTTAATACAAAAATATAAGCTTTTTAATACTATTTCATATACACTATATACTACTTCTAATTTCCAAGTTACAGAAACTACCGTCACAACAGCTTAGGTATCACTTAATACATAATGCCCAAATCACACAATAACAATTAAATGTACTTAATACAAAAATAATCTAAATCTGTAAAATAAAAGTCCACCTTATATTTTAATTTTGGGTCTGTAATTGGTTTGTCTAGCGACTCATAATCAAATTGTTTTTGCGCGTCTTGTTCTCAAAGCTGGTACTGCAGGAAATGTGGTTTCCAAATCCAAATCATTCGATAAGGACAAACCTTCAGAAATACACTTTTCAAAATATTCGTCAGACCTTTTCATTTCAAAATATTTTATTAAATTCTTCAAAGCTTCTGTACATTCTTTAATATTTTATTTAGGATTTTGTAGCATCTTACTAACAATGTTGACTTTATTTAGAATATCATACCGTACGGTAATCGATATAACATATTTAAAAGTACGAATATTTGTGGCTGGCGCTTAACCAACATTTTTAGTATTTGTGTCTCTACTTTGGTCAGATATAAATTGTAGTAATGTATCATAAATTTACCCTAGTTGAAATCTTAATGGTGTAACTGCTTTTATCCGACTTTCCCGACGCGTATCGTTCACGGATTTTAATGTGAATTGAGTAATATTATCTTTTAATTTCTCCCATCTATATGCGGGCGAAGAAAAGTGAGTGAACAACTCTCGTATAATATCGAAAAATTGAACAACTTCTAAAGTGTTTTTGCTGCATCATTGATCATTAAATTTAATGTATGAGAATTACATGGTACAAACAATGCGCGACTATTTGCATCTCTGATACGTTTTTGGAGACCAATATGTTTTTCCCTCATATTGGAACCGTTGTCATACTCTTGACCCCTCATATTATTTAGTTTTAATCATATTTCGGTAATAAATCATTTAGCATTAATGTATATAACCCACCATCTGTTGTATTATTAATTTGATGAAACCTAAAAAATGTTCTCATATTTCTACGTCATTATCGGAGCATACAACAAAACGAATGATAAATGTTAATTGTTCAACATTGCTAGTGACTGGGGTACAATCTAGAATAATGGAGAAATATTTGCTATTTTCGACTTTACGTAATATTTCTTTCCGTATTTTGTTAGCAATTAAAGAAATGATTTCATTCTGAAATTGATTTCCCAGATAATGTGGCATGCGGCTAATATTTTTTTAAATATTGGAAAGGTGCTCCATGTACGGATCAAATTTAGCTAACATTTCAATAGCTTTCAAAAAGTTGCCATTATTAGGGACGTACAATTAATTTGAAGAACCGCGAAATGCAAGAGATTGGCCTGCTAAATATTGAACAACAGCAAAAATTCGTTTTAGAATTTCAGTCCACCGTTTTTTCTCTAGCTCATATAAACGACGTTTTTTATCTATTGTTGTTTTTTATCATAGATTTCATTGTAAAATATTTATTGTAGTTAGCAATGTGATTTGAAGATATTTCATGTCGTTGAAAATTAGTAGTAGCATGTTTTCAATCGGAAAAACCATTTGAACATAACTGAATATTTGCTGTTTCAAATATTTTACAACAAAAACAAAACGTACTTTTTTGATGAAAGTGAATATATTAACTAGTCACGATTTACCTTTTCGTTATTTGCTAATGTTCTTGTATAATACACATTTGAAAATCGTCCTGTTTCATTCGAAGGAAATGAAACATTAGTCAGTTGTGTAAGCCCAATTTCCACATACATGTCTATCCGCTTTCTTGATAATATTTGGGGCCAACTATCAGGATCCTTCAGGGTTTCTATGGGAATATTTTCATCCACCGCTTCTGATTTTTCACCTCCATCATCAGCATAATTCTCTTGCCTCATAATAGGTTGATTGATAATGTTCTTCTGCAATAGTTGTACGTAGTAATTTTGCAATACCTTAACATGCTTACTTCTTGTTTCTTTATCTATTCTTGTTTTTCTGTTCATCTCCTGTTATATTGTGCTCCACTTAATTTTATCCTCAGAAACATCTTGCCTCTGCAATCGAAAAAATAACATTCCAATCATTTTTAACAATTTTTAATATTTTTTAAAATTAATATTTAGTTAATTTTTCTCAAAGAGATTTGACTGATTTAAGTGACTATTTCTATTAGATGAGTTAAAAACACTTACTTTTATTAGTTATGTTATTTACACTAATCACAAAACTATAATTTTATTAAATTACTAAAAAGTTAAAAATAGAAATGCTTTCAACCAAGAACCTTTACTATATGAAAAACAAAGTGGTGAGTGCTCCTATTTTAAATAGGAGCACTCACCACTCACAGGGTGGTGGCAAAAATCAATTCACACGGGCTAATGCCGGCTTTCAATTGTTGCCGTTTTCAATTGTTTTCGTTTTCAATTATTGCCACTTTCAATTTTTACGATTTAGCTGCCCTTCCAATTTGCCGCCTGCGTGTTGATCACGCATTTCCCGGGCTTTTGAGCGCCTCTGTGTAGAGGATGGAGTTTTCGATATTTTTTTATCGCAAAAATTCGGAACTTAAATCTCAAAATGTCAACTTTAGAAAACAATAATGCGGGTGAATTTCTGTATAATAAATTTCTATGATCATCAGTAACCAGTAATTTCATATCAGTAACTCGATTTTCGGTCATATAAGAATTTTAAGACGCATTTATATTTAAAATGTACAAAGCTTGACAAGTGCGGCCACCGGGCAGTTGTGGCGGCCGCAGAAAAATTTTTCGTCAGAACCGCTACTCTAGTTCGTTAAATAACAATTAATTTATACCTATTCGACGCATATTTCGAACAAACGTACTCAGTATAGGTACAGTTCGTTCATTCATTGAAAGGGTTTGTTATTTAAAAGGAATATAAGACAACATCATAATTAAAGAATTTATGGCGTAAAATTGTTGAATGCGTAAATTCCGGTGAATTACGTCGTCATTTGTTTTGACATCTGCGAAATTATATTCGCGAATAGACAAATATAGTTTAGTTCACTTTTGGGAATAGTTCGCGTAATAATTGTTCACTGAACGGCATCGTTCAAAAATAAAATTCAATATATCTCTACTTCGTTAAATAACACGTCATTTGTACGTATTTGGCGTATATTTTAAACACACGTATTCAATATAGGTATAGTTCGTTCATTCATTGAAAAGGTTTGTTACAAATTTTTCTTTGAGAAAAAAATCATTAAAAAAATGTATTTAAAAAATGATATTCTATTAATTTAAATCTGGATCAAAAGTTTTCAATGAAAATTTTCAGTATATATAATTCTTTTATCTTGTTTCATATGTTCAAAAAAACGTCGATTAAATGCATAACCCTACTTTATACCCGGATTTAAGACGACCCCCGATTTTCGCAAGATGAAATTCGGAAAAACCTCGTCTTGGATTCGGGTAGATACGGTATGTAGTCAGAATCACTATTATCTTTGTATATATTTAACACGTATAATTTTTTGGTTAAAATTTATTCCGTAGCTTCAGGTGCACACTTCTAACACCTACGTAGAAATATGCCACTTTTTATGGTAATTGTTATTTATTTTTATTACAATTAATATTTTAGTTTTTTATGAAACGATGTATCTTCTTTTTACTATAATGGCACAAATGTTGTAGTTTTAAAATTTAAACATATTTTATTTACTGACTGTTAAATATGTTTTTATTCACTTGTATTTCATCAGATTTTTATTTTTGTACACTAAACCGAAGGGTCGCATTCTGGGGAGAAGGGTAGGTGAAATTAATCTCACGTCTCGGGCCTCTGAAAGCCTAAATCCTCCACTGTCCTGTAGCCGCGCATTTTGTGCAGTGCAGTGCTTTGGGTTAAAATACTGCCCATCTCACGATTGTCTCTTTCAGTTGTAATATCCTTTGTAACCGACGATGTGAATATTATTCTGATCGGTCCCGTGCATTTCACCGAAATATTTTATCATTAAAAATAATAATAATATTTTTTTACGCTTAACGGTACTTATTAACAATTTTTAATCTTCCAATATGTTTCAGTCCTTCTCGCGATGCTACTTTCATGTGTATTCCATAGTTCACTAAACGTATTTCTGAGATCATCTTGTAAAAACAAAGATGCGGCTAATATGTTAGAAATACGATATCTACATCTACATCTACATTATACCCTGCAAGTCACCTTTTCGGTGGATGGCAGGGGGTGCAGTGCACCAAGGGTCCATAGTTTTCCTACGTTATCTTTTCCTATTATGGTCTCTTATCGTCCTAGGGAAAAACGATCCTCTATATCTCTCCGTTCTGCAGTCAATCTCGCGAATCTTATCCTCACTGTCCTGCCTTCCGAAATACGTCGGGCTTCTGATAAGTCCTACTACCTCATTCGCTAGTCCCTCCGACATAAATTTTTCCAGTAGTTTAATTCTAGCCTGCAGCCTACGTTCCTCTAACGATGTCCATTTCAGATTTTCTATTAATGATGTTACGCTTTGTTTACTATCGTAATTCCTCTTTACAAATCTAGCTGCCCTGCGCTGAACCTGAACCTCTCGTTAATTAGGCATTGAAATTGTTCTACAACCCTCCTCTTCACATAAAGACAGTTAAAATTGGTATTGGAGAAACACACGATAGCTTTCACACTCTTAAAATGTACCTTTACCGGTGAATTTGGTGGCAACCTTTAAACTTCCATTTTCAAGTCGACGATTCCAATAAAACTGAAAAATTGTGTGCCTCCTTCTTGTAACGCACTTTCAAATAAATTTCCATTCTTCTATTTATCAGACAACAGAAGTAACTTGATGAATTGAATGTAGTAATGCCCTGCTCATTGTAAAGATAACTTTATCGCTAAGAGTAAATATTTCGGCGAATCTACAGTTCAGTCAATCGAAGAAATCTGATTTCCCATTTTCCGAGTCAACGCGATTTTGTAGATTTCCTCAAATTAATTCAACCATTCCTCTTGAATAAAATCGAAATGGCTCGTGCTTTTTGGTGGCGTGAGTTTATTCATTAAGATAAAATCAATTATTTTGTCCTATATTTACGGGACTAGCGGATTGAGACAGCCACTGGCACATCGGACTAGGGCTCTAAGACATCACGGTAGACGTGCATTAACCGCGCTTTATCAAAATTCATATGTTAAACTCATTCTATGGTGCCAAAATCCTTTCCATTGCTCTTACAAAACTTAACGTCTTTCCAATATCCATAAAAGTATAAGATATATGTACTTCGGCTACAATGCAGCCGTCTAAGAAGTAGCTACTACCGGTGAATCACCACTGATGACGACTGCTTTGTAACCAAAATTCGCATCTGGTTTTCCTAATTTCTTTTACTATTAGAGGGTTATAGGTCGTCTATATGAATTCAGACGTAAGGGAATCACGATAATTCACTCTGGTATTGCGCATGCGTTGAAAAAAAAATGCCTTATCAAATTTAATATAAAGTATCAACTCTATGACGAGCCAATCATTTATATTCGTTTTAAGATTGATTATATACATTTATTGTACTTGCAAAATTAATCTTGGTTGTGATAAATCACCACTACTAAACTCAACGCTCGATCACTTCTACCAAAACTGATAAAAAAATCATGCGCATGAACTAGCCCTACATTCGCCATAAAATACCTTCATTTGTACTATAAAATCTTTAAGAGACGTGCACAGATTAATGTTTCAGCTCCATAGGAAGATAAACAGTACTGTATGACGACAGAGGACTCCAAACTTCATATTTGTGGGGGCTTTCGTGGGGGGGGGGGGGGGGAAAGAACAGGGAAAGAAAAGTTTTTAAGAGTGACACAAACAGCACATCTGTCACTCTCAACTGCGGAGAAGTCGGAGAATATTACGGAATTAAAGGACAGAGAATGCATTAGTGGAAATGCGTGACCGCGAGGAAGTGGCAGCTCAACCGAACAGGTCTAATTATGATGGATAAACACGGTGATTATACACACGAAACATCGAAAGGAAAGTCCGGTGCGTATGATATTAACAAAATTGTTTTGGCGTGCATCTCAAAACCCCCTCACCCCCTTACACGTATCCTAAGTCATTAAGGGATATCGTCCGTCCCGTTTCCTCTACGCCATCATCTATTTTTTTCTTTCTCGGAACTCGAATTTTATATATCTCCCCTTGTCATCGATTGTCTGTCACTCATCTCATGACCTCATACCTTATAAGTTGTTTACCCTCTATCTGTCTCTAAAGAGTCCTTCCCGTTTCCAATCTTTTCTCTCGATCTTTTAAAAACCTGCCAAGCGGAGCCTCCTCAAAAAAAAAGAATTTCTAACGTTAGCAATTTATATATTTTTGTACTTCTACAGGGGACCTGTCAATCTTTTTCCGCAAACTATTATGTTACATCGTCAGTACGCCCGAATGTGCTTGTTTATGTCGCCATCAGTGGCGCAGTTCGAAATTTAGTTTGGGGAGGGGGGCAAATACTTCATTAATAAGAACCTTCGTGTAACGATAGAAGCTAAGGAATAAAGATACTGATTATAATTTGGACACCTTCAGACCATTTTTATTTCCATCTGACGCTAGCATATGCTATGCTTTTGTTAAGGTTATCTGCGACCTTGAGGGGGGAGGATGGCAGAAGCCCGGTTACCACCCACCTGGTTGCGCCACCGTGTGGCATGGTTTTCCTTCGTAGGAATTAATGTCAATAACAGCGCTACTCAGAACGATTTGTAAATTTGAGAACTAAACGTCGTCCAGATGCTCTTTTAGTGTAGTATTCACAAAATACTTCCTCTGTGTAACCACCTATTTCATCGCGACGAATACGTGAGTCGTAAAGTGCCTTTCTTTTTCATCTTCACCCGAGTAATTTATTCGTTAATTACTCCATTTCCTTTTCCCTTCGAGGGGAGCATTCCTATTACCCACCCTCGCGAATTCCTGTTTTCCATAGTGATGTTATCTTTCGAACGGAAAGAACGAGACACGCCTTTGGAGTTTATATCCCGCTCAAGAGATCTACAGCACGCCCACGTCTTTTGCATTGCCCTATTTTTAAACGAAAAGAAACCTTTCACTAACCCACCACCCTTGTAAGCTAACTTGGCAGCGTTAAAATTCTCAGCCTTCTTAAACGCTCTCCCTTCTTTAATCTTAAAACCCATGGCACAATAAAACCGTTCCCTAAAGGTTACAGGTTCACGAGAAGCTTAGCGGGTGGGCGGACGCATAATCAACGAGGTTAGCGGAGGTTCCTCCATTCAATACTCCCTGTCAAAGTGGCGAGGAGGCTATCGCTTTCAAGAACATTTTTTTCGCTTTATATTCTCAATAAAAGTGCTGATGGAGGGATCAAGGTCAATAGACTAAATATCGGGTGGCGTAAAATCAAAGGATTACATCGTCCTTACGGTCAACTTTTAAAGCGAAGAAACACTTGATAGTTTTTATGCATAATTTAGTTTAACGTGTGCAGTAATTGGGCAAATGATATTTGCCTTGGCTTATTTCTAAAATTAAGAGTAATTTATTAATCCATTTGCGCATATGTCTCGCTTTCGATGGGAAAATATACTGGTAAATAATCGCTTTGCATTTTTTACACGTTGACTGCCGTGCCAATTTTTTTATTGGTCCGAGGCGCCTATGCTCTATTTTTCCGCAAAGGTTGCATTTTGGAACGTTAAGACTAAAACAGCTTAATATAACGTGAGAGCTATTCAAATTATGCTTGTGCGTAAAATCTATACAGGCAGCGTACGAGTAGATGATTTGCGTCGTACGCTGTGAAAAATCATGTACAAACACGCCGAAGTACGTGTTTATTTCATGTTACTTGTATATTTTCACACGTATTAACGTCATAATGGGTATGTTTCAATATTGTTTCGCCTTATTTTTTGTCTGGTTCCTCTCAAAGCTTGTTGTTGTTGGTTCGTATTTCAGGCTAATCAACCTCGTGGATTATTATAGCCATAACTCCCTCCACACGCACAACGGAGAAGACGATCCCAGATTGAAAAATCCAATCTCCGCCGGATTCGATTCTGCGGCCGCTGCGTGGAAGGCCAACGCTCTAACCACTCCGTCACTGCCACCCTTCCTCTTAAAGCGTAACAATATGCGCGGTGGACGATAAAATGATTTGCAACGCATTTTTTTAATGCGGCTTCAATACGGCGTATTTAGATGACTGCAACAGCAGAAAATCTCTCAAGCGTACCGGCTCCTTATCAACGGATGCCTAATGCACTCTATTGTTCGGGAATTACCTACCTCAAACGCAACGCGTGTGGAGCCGTACAAGTGGAGAGGGAAAGCGAATTTACGAGAGAATTTCCCTACATTTCTTCGATTCCTAGAGCTTCGACTCCAATCAAAGTTTCCGATCACGTGGAATGATTTAATATCCAGCGGGAGACTCTTGAGGAGTAGGAGTTGGCCCTTATACTCCTTTTATTGCTTCATTTCCCTGGAATGACCCCTTACGTTTTCGGCGAATGGAAGATGTTTTTCTTTTTGTTTTCAATATCTCCTCCGAGCAGCTACGATTTCGGTTTCCGAAACTCTTCCGTATGATGCGATTTTATGCCATCTTCGGGCGCTTCATTCAAATGAAGAATGGGGTGTAATTTAAGGCGCTAAAATCCGTAGCGATGCAATTCGGCAGATCCCCGAATACGACATATTTGTGGGATATTTCTAACAATTATTTGGGTTTTATATTAGGATCTAAAACACTAGATATTCGCAATGTTTTTAATACTTATATTTTTTTCTTTCTACTCGATACGGCATATTGGTCATGAAGCGATCGCAATAACTATTATTGATTAAGGATATGTTTTATTCGCGAATCACTACGTGCGCGCAGGGTTTTGAAGAAAATTCAGACGAAAGTTTGTCTTCCATTAATTGCCGTAACCGAAAATAAGAAGATATAGTTCTTCGTATAAAGTTTGACCGAAAGAAGTCCACGTGAAGTCACATGCATGAGACTATACCTCCGATTATGTCCACAAAACGCGCATTTCTCTGTTTCCTTAACTATCACCTGCTATCAAACTATCCATTTTATCTTCTTCCCTTGCAACTTGCATTGGCGAATCTCGTTAAATTCCCTTCATCAACGTACGCCTCTCTAAAAGGCTGTTCATTTACATTATATCACTTTATTATTATTGACTATTGGTTTGTGAACTACAACTCTTAAGATTTTTCCCATCCGATTAAGAATATTAAAAAAATGAAAGGTTGAGCTCACCATATGACTGAACAACCAACTGATGATTATGAAAACTCCGAAAGTAATAAAAAAACTCTTGGTAAAAACCGGATGCGCTTTCCGGCCCCCCAAAGCAGTCGTCCTGAGTTCTTGAATCGGTACATCACCACCAAAGATGCGTATCTTGTGAACGAAATGTAAATCTCGCTTTACCACTGATTTTTTGACTAACGAAGTTACCATGATAGTTGCAAAGGATGGATACATATTAATTTCTCTACAATCTTGATTTCCAAAGCTGCGGTGGAATATAAAGAAGCTTACTGTAAAATGCAATTGCTTAATCAGCCGTAAAGGGAAAAACGAGGAATTCATTCCAACTTTCACCGAGAAAACTACCAAGCGTTAGAGAGTCTAAGCTTACGAACGCCCATTTGATTTGTCATTTAAACATCACAAGTAACCTTTTTAGATTCGCATACCGTAATGGCACATTTATGTTGCGGTCGTTGTACTAAACTGGCTAACGTCGGCTTTAGCTTGGTAAACCGGCTAAAAGTGCTCTTTTTTAATTTGAAAGAATTTTTCAAAGGAAGGCGTTTAAACTAAAGCTTAATAAAAATATACCAAACCTAGATAGCCAAGTTTCTTTAAATCAGCATCTACATGCTACCCTTCAATTCATCAAAGTGATGGGGGCAGGAGGTGTATTGCACCAAAACATCCCCAAAAATTTCCTCTCACAGGTTTGATTCTCCTTTTATGATCTCCTATTGCCTTCGGAAAGAAAAGAGGCTCGAAAACGTTCCGCGCTACAACCCAGTAGTGCGCAAACTGTGGGTCGCGACCCTTTTATAGGTCGCTGAATATTTTCGATGGGTCGCAAAAAATATGCGTAAAATATTCTTTCAAATTTGATGCGCTATTGTTTCTAATACTGCGTGAGGAACAGCAGCTTTTCAAAGTGTCGGTATTTTAAACGTATCGCGAAATGAGCACTATTTCATACATGTGAAACACATTCTTGAATGTATTCACTATTTATTTACTATTCATTACTATTTACTATTCAATTAAGTGAACACGTGCAACAACGTTTATATCCTGGAAGATTCAAGTAAAATCGTGCATTAGGAAGGCAAAATTTTCTTTCATAAGCAGCTCGGGTCTTTTATGACGGTTTTGAAAGAGCCCAGTTGTGTAAATGTGTAAATATTTCTGTTATAAACTATCAGTTCCTTATATATGAGCATCAAAATTCCACATAACTTTACGTAACCCCCATAAGCTCGCGTGCTACATATCCGATTGACAATTCAGTTGTGAATTTGTCCATATTCTCAGCCTCAAAAACTTTTAGTGCCGGTGGCCCACGCCCAAAAAATACATCTACGTCTACATATTACCCTGCAAGTCACCTTGACGGTGGATGGCAGGGGGTGCCGCGCACCAAGTTCCTAACTAATTATTATTCACAGTTATCTATTGTGTTCACGTATTGTCCTAGGGAAAAAGGACTCCTCATACCTCTCCGTCCTACTATCTATTTCGCGAATCTTGTCCTCATTATCCCTCCGTCCGATATACGTTGGTTGTCGAATAATATCCTTCATTTCATTTACGA
Source organism: Tanypteryx hageni (assembly GCA_028673005.1). Taxonomy (NCBI): domain Eukaryota; kingdom Metazoa; phylum Arthropoda; class Insecta; order Odonata; family Petaluridae; genus Tanypteryx; species Tanypteryx hageni. Next base: position 53,508,456 of record CM054120.1, on the reverse strand, counting down.
ATATCTCCGACCTATATTTATCTAGAAGTTTAAGTCTCGCCTGTAATCTACGATCTTTCAACGATGGCCAACTCAACTCATCAATGAGTAACGTAACACTCTGTTTTTTATCGTAATTCTTTTTCACGAATCTAGCTGCTCGCCGCTGTATTTTTTCTAAATCCTTTATGAGTCCCCTCTGATATGGATCCCAAACCGCTGCTGCGTATTCCATTTGAGGTCTAACCAACGATAAATAACAGGATTCTCTCACCTTTTCCGTGCTTTTCCTGACTATCCTACGCACAAAAGCCAACTTCTTATTTGCCGCACCTATCACTCGTCTTATGTGGGTGTCCCAAGACAGGTCACGATTCAAGGTTACCCCGAGATATTTCACGGATTCCGAAACAGGAATGCTCTCACCATCTATCGAGTAGGTAAACACGGACGATGGGCTTCTAGATTTCCAAAAGTTTAGAACGTTACTCTTTTTCTGATTGATTTCTAGCTGCCATTCCTTGCACCAAACAGATAACGCATCCAAATCATCCTGAAGCTGACGATGGTCGCTAGGACCACGAATTTCTCTATAGACTACGGTGTCATCCGCAAAAAGCCTGATATTACTTTTTACAACTGAGCTGATGTCGTTTATATAAAGCAAGAAAAGCATAGGTCCGATCACACTACCCTGCGGCACTCCAGAGACTACATCTGCCACACTCGAGGACTTACCATCGATGACTACTTTTTGTTTTCTATTCAAAAGGAAAGCGCGAACCCAGTTAATGACTTTAACATTAACGCCAAGATTTCCCAATTTTAATAACAACTTACGGTGGGGAACCTTGTCAAAAGCTTTTCTAAAATCAAGGAACACTGCATCGACCTGCTTATTATTTTCGCCGCATGATAAAACATCATTCACAAACAGACCGAGTTGGGTGTCACAGGATCTACCTTTTCTGAAGCCATGTTGACAGCTGACTAAGAGCGATCTACTCTCAAGATAACGCATTGTGTTGCCAACAATAATGTGCTCCAAAATCTTACATGATAATGATGTTAGAGAAATCGGCCTATAATTTTCGGGGTTTTCTTTGTCACCTCCCTTATGAATGGGTGTGACGTGTGCTAGTCTCCAATCATCAGGAACCTCACAGAGGGTAAGAGATTTCTCGAAAACTATCCGAAGGAAAGGAGCTATTTCTTCTGCTAGTTCTTTTAATACACGCGCGGGAATTCCTTCTGGTCCTGGGTTTTTGTTGGGCTTTATCGCACTCAGTTGCTTCGCTATTCCTGCCTCAGAGATTTTAATATTATCCATCCGAGTACGTCCATCGGGAATAAGATTATCTTCAAGTCTATTTCCACCTGCCGTGAACGCCTTCGCGAAGTAAACGTTTAGTAGATTAGCTTTATCCTCCCCATCGTGAAGGATGTCTCCGGAATCACATCGCAGGGAGGGTATTGAAGGGCCCACTCCCTTGACTTCTCTTACATAGGACCAGAACGCTTTTGGATCCTCCTTCAATTTTGTATTTAATACCTCATTCCGGAAGGTGTTAAATGCGTTACGCATGGTTTTTCTCGCTAGTACGCGGGCACTGTTATACTCATGGACTATAGCTGTGCGATACTCATCGGAAGCCGTGGTAGGTATGTTTTTCAATTTTGCGTGGCTACGCCTCTGTCGTCTTAAGGCAATCCTGACTTCCTTATTAAACCAACGAGGTTCTTTCTTATCAGATTTTAACTTACTGGGGATAAATCTATTGATACCTTTTCCTAGTATATCCTTAAATAATAACCATGATGGCTCCATACCTAATCGTTCTGTCTTTTCACGATAACTGACAAAGGTACTTTTGAGATGTAAGCTGAAACTTTTAAAGTCGGCCTTGGCGAAAGCGTATACATTCCGAAGAGGCTTAGGATGTCTTTTGAGCTATAATTCGCACTCCGCATACACAGCTCGATGGTCGCTAAGTCCCTCCTCTGTGGATACCTTAGTTATCCTATGCGGGATGTTAGAAGCAAGCAAGTCAAGAACATTGCCCGAACGCGTGGCTTTTCGTACCATCTGGGTTAGGGAATATTCATGAAACGTGTCAATTAAGGCTTCACACGATTCGCGTTCTTTACCTCCCGTAACGAAGCATAGGCTTTCCCAATCGATTGACGGTAAGTTAAAATCGCCTCCAATTATCACGTAACCGTCGTTCATAATAGATCTAAGCTCGGCTAATTGCCTCTCTAAACTTAAAATATAATCAACAAGGTAAGTAGCATTATTATAAATAATATAAAGGATTTACACTTTGATTTAAACTATTTACATTTTCATTTCAACTTTTTACTATATACAATTTTGGATTTTTAATAGTTAAATCTAAAGTAATGATGCATACATATGTTTTAAAAACGAGGGTTTCAGGCGGGAAAAATATACATAAATATTATTGACACCATTTTATGGAATCCAGTCATGAATTTGAAAGGACCGATTACCTTAATTATAGCGATGAAAAAACTTCAATAGATAATTTTCGAATAATTTCAGATGGATCATGCAATGAAACAAAATTTAACGAGTTTCTTAGAGGAAAATATACATTTATTATATCTTCAGATTCTGAAAATGTTGGATTTTGATGAAAAATGCGTAGATCCACAAGACAGAGCAAACTAAAATATTATAATCGGAAGCTTTCATTGTTAAAAAATATCTCTTCATACTATTATGTGCTTAATCCCGTTGAAATTTGTTTTCATAAATCAAACAAAACGTAAAATCGAAAATCATAAACCCTTGCGAAGGAAGGGATCTGTTGGAAATTATTTGAAATGCCAAACATAACGATACAGTCAGTTCAAAATTAATAGTCGGAAATATAAGGAGGTTGATTTGGAATTTGGGTTTACATGCGCAAAAATCAAGGATGAAGAAAAATCGCGTTGTGTTACGCAGTCGCTGAAAAGGTTTGGTTCATGAAAGCTTCAAATCAGCAAAGCTTATGCAACACAAACAGTGTTTAGAGAACTCTCACATAAAACAGTTGAATACTTCATGATCTACATCTTAAAAAGTAATCTAAAACACATGACAAATATATCACGGTATCCAATAATTCTTCGAAATCTGAATCACTCACTTCATTATTGATTGCTATAAAATTGAAACCACGCAACATAGAATTATTACTTCCTGTGGCTGTTAAAATATGTGAAATCGTCCATAGTGATAAATTTGCAGATACATTAAAAACAATTCCTATGTCGCGTGAGACTATCTTAGGCCGAATTTAAATTATTTCTACGTTAAAATTCAATCGATTGATAGGATTACAAACAGTCCAAAATTTGATTTAAAATCGTCAAAAGTACCGCTATATATGTAATTTTGCTCAACTTTTAGTACATGCACGATATTGCTATAATGATAAGATTTCTCTCAGCACAGACCTTTTGAATGATAAAAAAGGAAAATTCTGTCCTATGAGTGGTTTTTTAGCTATCCTATGATTTCGTTTTTATATTGACCTATACTTGAATTAAAATCGTTTTCTGTTAAAGTATATATTTAATAACTCCTGCAAAAACTGTAATACTTATTAATACAAATTAACGGATATAAGTCTCACAAAATATTACAAAAGTACAAAATAGTACATAAATCAAGCAATATTACAGTAATTAACGTTTTTACAAAATAATTTCAAGAAAAGAGAGTTTCACTTTACTTGCATATGCACGTGAAGGATATGACGTTTCATTTGACGTAATTATATTTACTATGTGAATGCTTTAGTTCTAGCAAACCAATGATTGACAGTTTTGTTGATATATATTTTTAATTAAAATAGTTTCCCGTCGACGGTATATATTTTAGCATCTCCTTTAAAAGCTGTAATACTTACTAATACAAATTAACAAATGTTATAAATGTCACAAATGTTACAAAATATTACAGAAAAAATAGATTTTACAAAATGATTTCAACAATAAAGTTTTTACTTTGCCTGCATGTGAAGGATATGGCGTTTCATTTTTAATAATTATATTTAAAATGTCCTTCCTTCAATATAAATGATAAAGTTTTTCATCATGAATAGTTTTGGTTTCAAAATGGATTGTAATCTCATTACAACTATTTGAATATGCAATGTAAGCTTTCCAGTTTACATAGTTTAAAAATAATATGCAAGCTTTCACTTAAGATAATTTTGAAACAAAACTGTTTTCAGTTTACATAAATAACTAGAATATACATTTCAAACATTAATTCAGTCATCATATTTCTAATATCACCCTTTTTGTACAATATAGCATTAACAATATAAACTTGCTGATTAGATTAAATCTGTATCAGTATAGTTATTAAAGTGTACAGTTCTATCAGGACAGTGTAAGCTATAAGAATATTTTAAAACAATTTAATACATATAGTATAGATCAGTGCTACTCAACCGTTTTGTACATGCGAGCTACTTTTTTTAGTAGAGCGACCTCGCGATCTACCCAAGTACGGAGGAAAAAATACAAAATTAGAATCTGATTTCAACGTTTATTAAACATATCAATAGGGACAAAGTAAGTATCAAAATATAAACAAATCAATTGTAGGTAGTCATGTCAGGATTTCTCTCAAAAAATTTAATAATGCTCGGAAAATGCCTGTATTCTCGATCTTTCAAATTCGATTTCAACATTACTGACTGCTGCTGAAAAGCTGTTATTGAACTTATCATGTCTGATAAATTTCTATCTTTACCTTGCAGTTCAAGGTTTAGATCACTCAGTTTCGCACTCAAGTCCGCCAAGAATGAAAATTGATTAACCACTCTGTTTGTTAATTGTGGATAACAATCTCCTTTTTCAGCGAGGAAGTTTTTAATGTCATCCAGTAATTCCAGAAATCTCACTAGAAATCGACTTCTACTGAGCCAGCGAAGCGAAGAAATACCATTTTTCAAATCTTTGATTTTTTCCTTGCGTACTTCAGTATTTCTTGGATATTCTGTGTCATATTTGGAATGCATTGTTTGGAAATGTCTTGTCACATTTCCTTTCTTCGGAATGGCCACCGATGAGTTGCATATTAAACAGCAACATTTATTCTTAATTATAGTAAAAACATAATCATGTTCCCATTCATCGTGATAATGATACGTTTTACTTTTCTTTTCAACGCCCATGATTAGGCCTAGAAATTAAATAATTTTTAAGATTAAACAATTTTTTAAATAATTAAAATAATTAAACAATTGTTCTTACATATAAAACATGCAACATATAAATTAGTTATCTTTGGTTGGGTTCGTTTGTAACTGTCAAAATCTCTCAATATCTCGACTCGACAATAACACTTGTTTTGTTACATACATTCTAAATATCCTTAGATTTCTCCGTCAGCTTCTCTTGCTTACACATTAAACACAGTCCTCATTTATCATCACAGATCGGTTTTTTGTTAACTGCAGATATGTCAGGATCAGTCAGCTGTCAAGTCAATTAAAAAACGATACAGACACCTGTTGTCAGGAAGGAAAACTAAACTTTTTACCAGTCGGTAAAGTAGATATCTGTCTGTTTTGCGATTAAAACACGACTGATATCATTTTTTCAGTTCGCCTGGCTGGGATCAACTAAAATAATGATTCTAAGTACACGTAATTGAGGGAAAAAGAAAGATCTACCAAAAACACGTCGCGATCGACTGGTTGGGCACCCCCGTTATAGATGATGAATTCATACAATTTAAAATTAATCATTTAACTTATAAATTGGATTAAAGTGTATTGGTATAATTATTAAAATTGGAAAAATAACGAAGTACAAACATATATGATAATTAAAATACAACATTTGCTTAGTTATATAAAGTATGAATTAATATTATTCTAAGTACAGAATTTAACAAGAATTGAATATGTAATAAAAAAACTTAAATCTTTGAATTCCAAATGTTAAAAATATGTTTTCCCAGAAAAAATGTAATTTTGGATGGGTTACGAATAAAAAACAAGATTGAAAAGGTGTACTCCGTGTCGGAGTACAAAGAGTTTCCAAATGCGTTCTTTGAGATTTCACATTTCATGTAGGTCTTCATGTAAAGTAGTCGTAATTATTGTCCGATTTTAACCAAAATTGGAATCGGTCAATTAATTTTAACAAAACTCCCCAATACCAAATTTCATCAAAATATGTACAACGGTTCCCGAGTTGAAACCGAGGAACTCTCTGAACTACATGTAGGTCTTCATGTAAAGTGGTCGTCATTGTCGTCCGATTTTAACCAAAATTGAAATCGGTGGATCAATTTTAGTAAAACTCTCCAATACCAAATTTCATTAAAATAAATCAAGCGGTTTCAGAATTGAAACAATGTAACATTGTCAACTATTTCTATGCCATGTAAAGTGGCCGTAATTGTTGCCCGATTTTAACCAAAATTGGAATCGGTCGACCAATTTTAGAAAAACTCCCCAATACCAAATTTCATCTAAATACGTCCAGCGGTCTCCGAGTTGAAACAAAAGAACACTGTAGGTCTCCATGTAAAGTGATCATCATTGTTGTTTGATTTTGACCAAAACTGAAATCGGTCGACCAATTTTAGCAAAACTCCTCTATACCTAATTTCATCATAATACGTCCAGCGGTTTCCGAGTTTTAACATGCGGACGGATGGAAGGAATCGACCTCCCCTATAAGCGTTCACTTCGTGCAAAGAACGCATAACAAGAGTATGAGGTTTTGGGTTAAGTAGCATTGGCCTAAACAAATGAATTTATCCATTCAATACAAACAGAAATTTCCTAATGATCATTAACAAATCAGAAAAGATTTGCCGAGTCAGTACACATTATGCGCTTTTATCTAAAGTAGGTGTATATTTTTAGATTAACATCTGTTACTGCTAAATGAATCTCCCATACAATTCATGAAAATGAATGAAGATAACCACCTTGCAATCGAAATTCAATAGGCATTTATTGGACCATATAATACCATATAAGAACAATAATAAGCTAGCCTTAGCATAAATAATAAAGAAAAACATTTAACAAATTGTATTGTCTTTCATTTTTATCACAATATTTGTTGCGATAAACGAAATAAAACAGATATCATGAGAAAATGAAAAATTCACCATACATCATAGCCACTCGCATATTGGGAAAGACGCACATATAAAGACTTAGAAGTTTTATTGATCCAATAAACAATTATAATATTGTATAGGCCAAGTTAAGGGTATATAGCAAACAAACATTTTTCTCCAAATTGAATATTTAGCGAAAATGATTCTAAATACACTTTCGCGATGATTATTTAACTTCGCAAAACTGTTTGTTGTAATACCTCAGTTTTAATACAAATTTCTTGCCTAACTAGACTTAAATGCGTTCTAAATAATTACCAAGTTCAGTACGCTAAACTGCTTCTGTTTGAGATATTTTTAAAAATTCAGGAAAACGAATCGTCATTTATTGTCTTAAAAAAGCAGAAAATTTTTTAATACTTTCTTATCGAATGATTTTACGGAATAATCTTAATGAATGATTTAGCGAATAATCAAAGCAAATGATTTTAACGAATGATCTTAACGAATGATCTTATCGAATAAATATCTCGATTATGGAAATATCTTGATTGCTAATCATTCGATTATGGAAATCATTCGATTATGCCATCACTACTCGTTTCCCCTGCCCCACCGCTCGTGGTTGGTATTGGAAGGACTTTTACAGTTCTTATTACGTTGACTCTCGGATCGCGATTTTCAAAGGGTATTTTCGTCGAGTTGACACCTAGGAAGGAATAGGAGTCCACTATTTTGCATATACTTTCATTCTGCAAAGTCTCAATCCGATGCGAGTGTCACACCTTATGGCAGGGGTGGGCAAACTGCGGCCCGCGGACCACATGTGGCCCGCGAGGGCATATGTGGCCCGCGATGCCATTATGAAAGCGAACCGTAATATAAAATAGAGATAATTTCATATTTGTAGCTTAAAATTAGTGCCGGAAAATCTTTTCCAGTGATATTATTTATTATTGATTTTCACTAACAGGATCCCTCGCATTACCTCACATTACTTACGATGTGAACCCTAACGTGGCCCGCCGAAGCATTGTCATCTGTTAATGCGGCCCGCCACGTAAAAAGTTTGCCCACCATTGCCTTATGGGCTTCCCTTGTGAGCGAGAAGGAAAAAGGGGAAGTTGTCTTCTTGCTAGCTTAGAGATGTAACCTTCTCGGTTCTACATTTTAGTTCTTCGAAAATAGACCGAGAATTCTGTGTGCGAGCGTCTTTCAACTACATTGTAGTTCTCTGAAAACAGATCCGGTTGCTTCTCCTCCTCCCCCTGCGAGTAGAGAGCGTGTTCAAAGCAACTTCGTAGCCACTGTTTCCCAGAACTCTCGGTAGATGCTCCACATGTAATCAGTGACTCCTATAGCTGCTTTCCATCGAACTTCAGCTTCACACGTTAATGTTAATTTTGAATAGTGTGCTCCGTAAGCTAGTCTCGTGTAACCTGTGATTGTGTTGTGTATTTTATTATCTCGTTACTTGATTTATATTCGGAAGTGAATCCCTTTAGTGAAAATGTCCCTCAATAAGCCCAGTTTTAATTCGAAGTCGAAAAGGAAATATGGAGATGATATTGCTCTCCGGGATTTCAACTTGTCTTGGGAAGAAGAGTGAAAAGCCAGTGTTTGATTTATGGTGCGTATGTTGCTGTGCCCAAAAATTTAATTTAGAACGGCATTTTAAGCAAAAGCAGGCATAGTTTGACTTTACGTGCCGATTTCATTTCTAAAAAGAAAAGTGCGCTGTCGGGACAGCAGTCCTTTTTACTGAAAAAGTGAGCAATTGATAAGCATGGTGAAAGTGTAGTATGAAACCTCTCTCTTGCTCGCTAGCTAGGGGAACGTCTTTGCTCGCTAGTACGCAAAAACCGTACTCCGATGGTGAGGTTATGCTGTTCGCGTTGTGTGAATGTGTGGACCACGTTGTGGATTGTAAAATTTCTCGCGACACACCGTTTAAGAAGCGCTGTGACGTAGACCACTGGAAAATTTTGTTTCAAAATATATTCGTAGAGTTGAAGGTCTGAACCGAAGGCTGTGGAATTTCTGTCGGGACTTGGGAGTGGACTTCGTCGACCTACGACCGAATATCGAATCGTGCAGGGCACCACTGGATCACTCTGGTGTTCACTACACGCCCGAATCGGCTCAGAGAGTAGCGAGTAGGATTCTCGAGCACAGTAGGGATTTTTTAGGCTAGAGAGTAGGGCAGGGTGTAGGTCAGTTTTGGGTCAGGGGATAATCGATGCATTTGTAGAAAATAAGAATCCCGCAAGATTATCTAATGATAGAATATACACCGAGCGTGACATGCAGCACCAATTTCGCGATAGGTCATTGATAAAATGTTCCGTTAAGGGCGCGACGGGTCGCAATTCCAATTTTGATGCGACGCCATACAGTCGTGGGAGTGATTGTGGTGGGAGCGCATGTAGTTTTAGAGTGGAAGAGAAAGTCAAGGGTGAGATTAGCATGCGAAGTGATAGTGAGAAATTAAACGTCGTCGTACTGAACTGTCGCAGCATCCGTAGGAAAATTGCTGAGTTCGAGCATGTTATTCGCAGTCTGCATGCCGACGTCGTGATAGGCACAGAAAGTTGGTTAACGGATGAAATTCAGAGTCAGGAGATATTTCCTAGAGACTATCGTGTCTATAGAAAAGATCGCGCTAATAGATCGGGCGGGGGAGTTTTCATAGCGGTTAGCGATAAGTACGATAGCAGTGAGATTCCGATAAGTGACAAGGATATCGAGAGTGTTTGGTGCCGCATAGGTAAAGATGGCTCCAAAAAGGTGTTCATATGCTCGTTTTACAGGACACCTAATGCTGGTGTAGATTGTATTTTAAGTCTCGAGAAACAATTATCAAAGCTTAGACTGATAAATCAAGATGGTATCGTTATAGTCGGTGGTGACTTTAACTTACACTCAATTGATTGGGAAAATCTATGTTTCGAATCTAGAGGTAAAGAACGCGAATCCTGTGAGGCATTAATCGAAACATTCTGCGAGCACTCTCTCCTTCAAGTAGTCAGAAAGCCAACGCGATTGGGAAACATATTAGATTTATTAGCAACTAACGTCCCAGAAAGAATAAACAAAGTCACCATTGAAGATGGGATAAGTGATCATCAGGCCGTATATGCAGAGTGTAAGTTGAAAATCGATAGGCACCCCCAAGCCTCAAAGAAAGTTTTATATATTTGCTAGGGCAAACTTTTCAAGCTTCAGGTCGCGCCTACGAGAAATACTACCTGGCTTCCGTGATATGACCGAACGATCAGGTGCTGAGTCGTCATGGAAACTATTCAAGGATATAATGCTAGAGAGTATCGATAAGTACATTCCAATTAAATCGAAGGTCGACAATAAAGAGCCACGTTGGTACAATAAGCAAGTTAGGAGTGCGCTTAGGCGTCAGAGAATATGCCACGCGAAAATAAAAAATATGCCGTCTACATCATCCGATGAATACAGAGCAACTAAAGTTAAGACGTATAAGGAATCCCGCGCTAAAGCGAGAACTACTATGCGCGAGGCTTTTACTAACTTCCGGAATAAGGTATTAAATAATTATTTGAAGGAGGACCCTAAAGCGTTTTGGTCCTATGTGAGAGAGGTCCAAGGTAGAGGCCCTACAATACCTTCCCTGCGTAATGACTCGGGTGACGTTATTCATGATAGCGTAGAGAAAGCCAACCTGTTAAACGGTCATTTTGTAAAAGCATTCACAGCCGTCAGCGACCATTGCGTACATTATGCACCCGCAATAAGGGGGGACCTGATGGACGATATAGTATTTTCTGAGGTGGGAATAGCAAAGCAATTAAGTTCCATCAGACATAACAAAGCCACTGGCCCCGAAGAAATTCCTGCTCGCGTTTTAAAAGAATTAGCGGAAGAAATAGCACCTTTTCTTCGGATAATCTTCGAGAAATCCATTTCTCGCGCAGAGGTCCCTAGCGACTGGAGGTTAGCGCACGTTACCCCAATTCATAAGGGCGGAGACAAGGAGAACCCAGAAAATTACAGGCCGATTTCTTTAACTTCGATATCGTGTAAGATTCTCGAACATATACTCGTTAGCAACATAATGCGATTTCTTGATAGTAATTTATTGTTAGATGATTGTCAACACGGCTTCAGGAAAGGTAGGTCATGTGATACTCAGCTCGGTCTTTTTGTTAATTGTTTACTGAGAAGCGGAGAAAAGAATACGCAGGTCGATGCCATCTTCTTAGATTTTAGGAAAGCCTTTGATAAGGTACCTCACAGGAAGTTAATAACGAAATTAGAAACCTTAGGCGTAAATTCTAAAATCGTTAGTTGGATCCGTGAATTTTTAAATCATAGGAAGCAGAAGGTTGTTATAGATGGGAAATCTTCGAACTTAGTGGAGGTTGTCTCTGGCGTTCCACAGGGTAGTGTAATTGGTCCGTTATTATTTCTAATTTATATAAACGATATCAGCTCAGTAGTCAGAAGTCAAATTAGGCTTTTCGCGGACGACACCGTCATCTATAGAGAAATAAGCAATCCGGAAGACCACCAGTATCTCCAAAATGACCTAGAAGCTATTTCTGTATGGTGTAAGGAATGGCAGTTAGAGATAAACTAAAAGAAAAGCTGCGTCATCAACTTCTGGAGAACCAAGAGTATCTCGTTGAATAATAATTATTCGTTGGACGGAGTAGAGATTCCAGTTTCAGACTCGATTAAATACCTCGGAGTCACGATCCATCGTGATCTCTCGTGGGACACCCACATTCGCCGATTGATAGGTGCCGCTAACAAAAAGCTGGCCTTTATAGGGAGAATAGTTTGAAATAGCTCCGAAAAAGTGAAAGAATTATGCTATTTATCCTTGGTTCGACCGCAGGTCGAATATGCTTCAGCTGTGTGGGATCCTTACGAAAAGGGACTCACTAACGAGATAGAAAAGGTTCAGCGCAGGGCAGCTAGATTTGTAAAGAGGAATTACGATAGTAAACAAAGCGTAACATCATTAATAGAAAATCTGAAATGGACATCGTTAGAGGAACGTAGGCTGCAGGCTAGAATTAAACTACTGGAAAAATTTATGTCGGAGGGACTAGCGAATGAGGTAGTAGGACTTATCAGAAGCCCGACGTATTTCGGAAGGCAGGACAGTGAGGATAAGATTCGCGAGATTGACTGCAGAACGGAGCGATATAGAGGATCGTTTTTCCCTAGGACGATAAAAGACCATAATAGGAAAAAATAACGTAGGAAAACTATGGACCCTTGGTGCACTGCACCCCCTGCCATCCACCGAAAAGGTGACTTGCAGGGTATAATGTAGATGTAGATGTAGAGATATTCTATAGTATAATTACATAATAATTTACGGTTTTATCTGAGTTTTTTCACTAATTTAGATTATTTTTTCTTTTGTTAAAGAAATTCACAAGCTATTATTCAGCGCAGATTTTATTTTGATTCCTGGTATTTCCGGTATCTGGTGAGCCATATTTTGAATTTATTATTTTTTCATATGGATTTTTTTCCAAAATACTGTTTCAATTTGGAGATCGTTGTTATTTATAAATATTATACTATAATTAAAAAGAAATATGCAAACTGCTAGAATTTTTTTCATTTTCAAATTGGGTAAATTATCACTGGAGTTGCGTTTCATTGGATTTAAATTAAATACGAACATAACGATTGTCTATAATTTATTGCTACAGAGATCAAAGTATTTACCGAAAATTTGTGACGTATTACTCTAGAACAGGATTCGGCAACCGGTCGATCTCGAAGCATATCGTGGTCGATCGAGCAGGACTTAACAAAAATCGAGAAATTAAAAAATACGTCTATCTCATGAAATATCTCATCTAGAAATGAAAAAATATTAAAAATATTACAAAATTAAATATTTTTGATTTCAACTCTGAAAGTCGATCAGTTACTTTCTGCATATATTTACCAGTAATTTTCCTTACATTATTTTTTAAATTGCTTTATCTTCTCAGCCTTAATTCAAAATAAATGAGCCTTCGGATTTACGCCTTAGCTCTCGCTGCCTCGGGAAAGTTACCCGGCAGCAAAATCAGCACTCTTCAATGAAGTCTTCACGGGGTAATTCAATTCCAAATTGTCTCAATTCTTCCACCTCTTTTGCGAAACGCTGTCTCATTTTACTTACACAATACACACATAACTATCAGGGCCGGCCCGACAATACAAGTGAACCAAGCATCGCTTGGGGCGGCAAAAATTTGGGGGCGCTGATTTTGATTCACAAGAATTTAGAAAATATCTTAATTCTGTTGCATTGGCAGCTGACAAAAATCAGGAAAGATATTCAGCTGGTAACGGGGAGAAGACGTTCGGATACATCGTTTGAAGAAATCGGTCTAAGAAAGGCGAAAAGGAAATTGGAAAAACCGAATAATTGAACCAAGCTCGAAAAATTCCCTCGTCTTGGGGATCCTTGCAAATATTTCACACGGTCAGTTTTCAAAGTGCAGCTGAGCAGGAGAGCCTTCCTGGCATGATCTTTTAGGGTGGCCAGAGGAAATTTCTGGGGAAATTCTGGGGGTCATAAAATCGGAAGTGAGACCTGTGCCTCTATGCTCAAAGAATGCATTTCTCCCGAGGGTCCCGGGGAAATCCCTGGAGCGCAAAACAAAGAGAATCAGTAGGAAACATTGGGGGCGGTACACTTTCATTCTGGCGACCCATAGGTCTTCATGTCGTTCCGTGTCTTATCATTCTTTTTCTTGAAAAATTAAAATTCCTGGGAAAACACAATCTACTATGAAGCGCGCTGTATTATCACCATTCTCACTTAGTAAGGAGAAGAGCGCGGTGAATACTCTCCGTTGGCCTGTCTCTGTTATAAGTTGTGTTATAAGTTGCAGGAGTATATTTAGTGTTTCAAAAAGGAAGGAAAGTGGCAAAGTCTACGTTTCCTACGAAGAGATCAACGTAACACCTTTGACTGAAAGGATTATAATTTATAGAGGTAAGTCAGTGTTTTATACAATCTTGAACATTTGTCGAGAGACGTAAGAGAAACATTTTCATTTATTTTTGCAAAAAATTATTGAATTCTTTCAATCCATATTAATTATCTTAATAGGAGGCACGTTCCCTGTTCACTGACGCTCATCACCCGCCCCCCATTGCTCGCTGTTATTCATTTTTAACAGGTACTTGTTAAATTTAGATTGTTTTAATGGGATGTTTAATATTTTAATGAAATTATATTTTGCCTCAATTAGAAATTAACAAAATTATATAGTTAAGATCTCTAACTTCGCCTTTTCTTATAAACAACATCATAAATTATTTGATTTTCTGTTCTGCCACCATTATAATTTATAATTTTATAATTTTATGAATTCAATTGAAAAATTTACAAGGGATTTGTTTGGTTTTTAATGAATTAATTGCACAACTCGTTAAAAATAAACTTAGAGGAATAAAAATTACCGGAGATTAAAATATCCGAGATTGAGCATTGAAATATGACAGACAACCAAAAATAGAATGCTAGTCTTATATAGATTAAAAGACATAAGTAACACCCAATTTATTTTTATTTAATCCATAACTTCATTCAATTCCGAGAAAGTTTATTTTCCAAGCACTGAAATTACCGAGGTCAACAATACACGTAACCATGGAAATTTTGTAAAAGTTATGAAACCTTGAACATAAATTCAATAAAAGCGATTTCGACTGAGATAGTAAAATACGACAAGAATCTATTAATTTAGGTGGGTTGAAGCAAATATTAGTAACAATATCTTGATTTTCAGATGTTTTAAAGGAAACAAAAATGAAACCCATTAATATAAAACTGTGATGTTTACGTTTTATCTCATCCTCATCCTCTGTATTTGAACCCGTGATCGTTCACGAAATTATTTTAGATCATTACGCAGATATTCATTAACAATGATACTCTGAGGAATTTCAGACTTCTCAGTTTATTTCTAATCGAGTTATTCACAAAATTCGATCTTTAGGATCACGATGATTCCCATTTACAATTTCAATGTAAATATTACTGCTGTAAAAATAACAAATAATATTATAATAATATTCAGCTTTATATTATATTTTGGTACAAATATAATAAACAATTAAGATACTATTTCTACATTACAGTTAAAAACACGACGCTTGGTCGTAAAAAATTATCGGGAGCCGAATATCGCAAGAGAAAAGCTGAGATTCAATTATAAATTAAAAAGCAATCGGGGTCTATACAAAAATTCTTAAAAGAAGATCCGGCTTTGAGAGAATCCGCAATACAAGAAAATGTGGTTCTCGAAAACAAGAAAAATGAGTCATCTTCGCATAGGTCTACGGAAGTGGCGGATAGTGCGATCAATTCTGATCGTAGATATGAATGTAGAGATGGAATTGTTGACAATATTTCGGAACCTGCAACCTGGCCCTCTGTTATCACAGATTCATTTAGATTAGAGGCAGTTTTAAGAGGACCAACAAAGCCAAAAGCAGATATTAATTACCCTAAAGATAAGAATAACCGACGATTTACTGTTGCAAGGGTCAAAAGGAAGCTGAGAAATTGAGAGGAGATTGATAGAACATGGCTTGTTTACCCAACAATTAAAAACGCCGTGTTTTGCTTTTTATGTAAACTCTTTAGCTTGACAAAAATTTCTATAACTGAAGATGGTTATAATGACTGGAGAAATTTGAGTCAAACCCTTAAAGAACATGAAACCTCACCAATTCACTTTGAATCACATAAAAAATGGATAGAATTCAAGAAAAGGATTTTTGGTAATGAAACATTAGATTCGTATTTACAAAAAAATTTGAGTGCTGAAATTCGTCATTGGCAAGGAGTATTAGAAAGACTATTTGTTATAGTCGAATTTCTCGGCCGTCAATGTCTCGCATTTGGGGGCTCATCAGACAGATTGCATGAAAGCAATAATGGTAATTATCTACAATTAGTAGAGTTGCTGGCAAAATTTGATTCAGTCATGGCAGAGCATCTGCAAAGAGTAAAATCAAATGAACACCATAGTCACTATTTAGGGAAACTATTCAAAATGAACTAATACAGCTAATGTCCACGGCAGTGCGAAATAAAATATTAGAAAATTTGAAGCAGGCAAAATATTATTCGATAATTATTGATTGTACACCAGACATAAGCAATATTGAACAGATGTCAATAACAAGACGTTTCCTCAACATCAAACAAGGGGTAGAAATTTGTGAGCACATCAGAACTTACCGATGCAATTTTTATAGAACTTGAAAAGTTATGTATTCCCATGAGTAATATGCGCGGTCAAGGTTACGACAATGCTTCAAAGATGAAAGGCAGACACTAGGGTGTTCAAAAAAGGATACTTGATGTAAATAATCGAGCGTTTTTTGTTCCTTGCCATGCCCACTCCTTGAATCTTGTCATCAATGATGCTGCTAAATCATCTCATATCGCTGTTTCATTTTTTAGTATAATAAAAGCTATCTATGTTTTTTGAGTGGATCTATAAGACGCTGGTCTGTTTTAATTAAAAATGTTGCTAAGTAAATTTTAAAACCATTTAGTGAAACTAGATGGGAAAGTAGAATAGAGGCGATCAAACCTTTCAGGTTTCATTCTGGTGATATTTACGATTCTATTTATGAAATAAGTGAAGATTCGTCCTTTCATTCAATTGCTCAACATGAAGCAGAAACATTGGCTAATCAAATGAAAGATTTCCGCTTTATTTGCTGTATTGTTGTCTGGTAAAATATTTTAAAAACGATTGACATAGCCAGCAAGTATTCACAGGAAGAAAAAATATGCTTTTCGAAAGTTGTTGATATATTAAAATCAACCGTAGAAACCCTAAAGAAATGTCGGTCGGACATTGCATTTGATGAAGTTTTAGAAGAGGCAAAAATAATTGCCGTTGATTTGGAAGTCCAACCATTTTTTCCCATAAAGACTCGTATTCGTCCCCGACGAAAAACTTTTAACGCTGCTCCAGATGAATCCCTAATTGATTTGAAGACGCAATCCAAAGTAGATTTTTATTTCTATGTCTATGACGTAGTAATCATGTCCGTAGAAGAAAGAGTTATGCAATTACATAACCACAGTAATTTATTCAGTTTTCTATATGATGTAAATAATATTAAAAACATTTCCTAAGATGAACTTTTAAAAAAAGGTTTGGATCTACAAGCAGCACTAACAAACTCAAATGATATCAATGAGACTGATTTGGTTGGCTCGGAAATGTTAGAGGAAATAAACGGAAATAAAAACGGATTGGACACCATTAGATGTGTTGTTTTATCAAATGATTTTGCTCCTAATTTGGCAGTTTCATTGAGAATTATGCTAACTCTCCTAATAACGGTAACGTCGTGTGAAAGAAGTTTCTCTAAATTAAAAATTACTTGAGATCAACTATGTCTCAAGAGCGACTGACAGGTCTGGCAACTATTTCTATAGAGCACGATGTTCTAAAAAAAATCAAATTCGAAGACCTACTTCAAGACTTTTAGTCAATTCAACGTAAATATATTTAATTTTTGTTATTTTTTATTAGTAACATTTTAATCTTATTATTCTGTGTATTAAAATTTTTTATATCAAACCTTTTTATTATTAAATAGATACAAATTCAAAACAATCAAATTTTAAATTTTTTTAGTAAAAGCATGAAAAATGTCCTGTAAAAATGTATGAAAATTTAATAATAAATTCTCTGTAAATATATTTCATTGGATCCGGACAACGCACGTCCCCAAAAAAATAGTATAAAAGAAAAACAAATTTTTTAACCCGAAAAAAAATCAGATTTCATACAGAAGAGATCATTTACAATCATAATTAATTTATCAAGTGAAAGTATTTTAATCTTTATTTATAAACATTTAAAAATTAATCTACGTGTAACAATAAAGAAATAATAGAATTAAGATCGAAGAATGAAAGATCATGAATTTTTGGGGTTAAAAAATTTGTTTTACTTTTATACTATTTTTTTGGGACGTGCGTGGACCGGTAGCCTATTTCATTACTGGAAAACTTTATTATTTTGCGATAATTAAACAAGACTATCTCATCACCTATTTGGATGGTAACAATCTCTATCAAACAAGTTTGCAAAAATTTTTACCGGCGAGCCCGAAAGGTTCCGCGCTTGGAGCGCCAAAATATCTTGGCCCGGGCCTGATAACTATACCTAAGAGATCTCAGCTTCACAGGTACTTCCTTCGTAACAGGGGATGTCTCGATTTCTTCTCTTTGAAGAAATCTTTAGAATGAGGAGTGAGAACGAGAGATACGGTATGCACTGGACGCTAGGTTACTTAGAATTCTATCAAGAACAACGATACCACTAGCCAAGCAATAACACTCCACGAAAAATGAAACAACCACTTGAACTGATGAAAATATAGGTCCAAGTCGGCAGTTATGAGGATACGAAAAAGAAACTAATTATGTGAGAGGTTACTTCCATAACCTACAGATATGTTTACAAATCGTGACTTTCGGAAGACAATGAGGTATTTCTTTCTCACTGTCAGAAACAATCCCAGGATCAGTGGCGTACCGAGGGGGGGGGGGGGGGCACCGGGCCCGTGCCCCCCCCCCAAAAATAAATTTGGGCAATTCATGTTTTGAAAGAGGATTTAGGCAACCAATTTAAACCACATTCGTTGCGTTATATGCGAGAAGGAATAAATTTGAATGTAGAACATTAATTATTCGCATATTAAAATCACAGAATCATCGTAGGTGTTCGAGACATGAAACAACGTACGCCTAAATAATGGAAGTTTGTTTTCCTGCCATAGATTTTGTAATACACGTCGAATCGATCAATAGATCGGCTTTTAAAGGTGCGTTTACACTATGTGAGCACAAACGAAGAATATCTTGTAAATTATGGCAATATGCCATTATGGTATTAACTCTACTTCGATTCACAAAAGGAGATATCTGGCTTAAAAACGGTATAGGTGACTTATAAACTGTATTGGTGGCTTAAACACTGCATTTGAAATTTAGATATATTGAGAGAAATGAAAAAGGCAACAATACTTTCTCTATCTACGTATATAGAGAAAGTAAAAGTTCATATGAAGCAAATGATTTAGTGGAATTTTATTCGATTCTATATGCCGCAATACTTTCCAAAAATTAGCCGATTTGTCTCACAAATGATTACGATATTTGGATGCGATTACATTTTCGTAAAAAGTTCTTACGAAAGACATTCGCAAAATCCAATTTGCTGACGAACATTTTCACGATGTTTTAAGAATTTTTGTGACGAATATTGCTGTTAAAATAACTTATACCCCACAAAATCTGAAGGTTCCCAATGTTCACATTGACATTTAATTCAAAATATGAAATAGCATTGTTTTTCCAATACTACTATTTCTTATTAGTTACTGGCAGGACTGGACTTTGCATAGGCCAGCTAGGGCCGCCAATTCCAAGAGATCCGCCAGTTACAGAGGCCGCTGCTAGTACTTACATACCTGTGCTAGATAAGGACTTGTAAAAATAACAGTGATCGAGTAAATGGAATTATCATTAATTCTGCCACACTTGCTCTTCACAAAATTCCAAAAGCGTTTCTTTTCTCACACATTCCTTCAAGCTTATCTTACTATCCCTTCCCATATTCCGACCGAACGTTGACCGTAGGAGGGGGGAGAGGGTCTCGGGTCCCTTACTTGGGTATTTCTCTTTTCTCCGCACGAATGGGCCAAAGGAAATGACCCCTTTAATAGTTTCCAGATGTAGGAATGTTTCCTAGTCCTTTTTGAAAGAGGAAAACTATTTGAGAGGATTAGTCTCATTTGGTTTCTCTTTGAAACAACATCAATAGTTCAAGTTCGTATGTTTCGTTTAGACTGAACACTGGATAATTCGTTTGAAAATACGCAAAAGTGATTAAGATATTCTTCTGAAATAATTAATTTTCATGGTTTGATCTCAACATTTTACGTTGATCACGAGTGTTTCTCTACAGACGAAGGGAACAGCTTCGGAAGTTCTTGGTTGCCGACAAATTCTTTTTCCCGGATACTTTCCCAAAACGGCCACTTTTTACAGTACCCAATTAGCAGTATTTGGTAAGTAAAGCTAATTATTTTATGATGCGGAATTTTGTTTAATTATCGTTGTTAATAATAATGTCCTTTAGGAGAATGAAAGCACTTCCGTAATGTAACTGGATGATTTTGATAAAGTAATTTGAATTAAACTTATAAAAACTTTAATAAAATGTTATCGTAATTTCATTTATTAGAAGAACACATTGAAACAACACCGTTAGTAGAATTACCAGTACTCACATCAGCTTCATCTATATCCTTAACAGAAACTCGGCTTGAAAAGTCAGAATCATGTGGAATTAACTGTAGTGATATTGGTCTGTGGCCAATACCTCTGATTGATAATCAGCTAGTCTTTGTAATTGATAAAGGTCCAAACAGGGATAGTAGGTAACTTTGACTTTCCTGTGAATGAGAGTAATAGGCGTTTTTCTGTATAATTGTACACCCGGAAACTTTTAAATGGTGAATTCATCGATCGTCGTTGGCTAGTTTGTTCTTAAAAACTTGACTGCGTTTTCTGCTTCTTTTGCAAGTTGTTTTCTGATTTTAAAAACAAAATTTCAAATTCTGGATTCAAAGATTGGAAAAATCTTTCTATATTGATTATTTTTATTACATATATTACACGCCAAATTATTTTTTATGATAATATGAATTTCAATTATTTATTATTCTGCCCGCGAATATGTTATTCCATATTACTGTTGAAAAATAAATACTGTAAATTTTTATTTGAAAATATAACTATTATATATTTCAAAGGTTAAAATTTGTGCATATTTTCAGTAAGCTGTGTCCAGGTGTCACGTTTCCACGGAATAGCCGTTCTTATTCATTGAAAAAAGTGTTAGTCTCATTTGGCCACTACATTTACGAGGTAGAAGTTCACTTAAAATTGTAAAATTAAAAGTTTTAAGTCAATAGCATTAATTTTTCTGATGCTAAATAATACAATTATAAGAAATAATTTATTCAAAAAATATTTACAGGGGTAATGGATGATAAAAGAAAGTCGGGAATAGGAACGATATTCAAGTATTTGACCAAAAAACCAAAATTGGAAAACAGGATAGTCCTATCAAAATCACCCGAGACGGGTGAAAACTTGCAGACTGCATCGAATAACACTACTGGAACATTAATTAAATCATATATCGCGGCTTACAAGAGCTTACTTATAAATGAAGATAAAGTGGATTTTATACAGAATTTGTGGAAACCAGATGATCTTTTTCCATTTCCATATATGACTGAAAAAAATGGAAAGAAAAGAAAATTTCAATTGCAATGGTTGCACAGATATGAGTGGCTTGCTTATTTGAGACTAGATATATGTTTTTGTAAATATTGTTGCTTATTCGCGCCAAAAGAAATTGGTAAAAGTAAATCTCAACCTTTAGGTCAACTCGCATCAAGTGGGTACAATAATTGGAAACATGCAGTTGAAACATTTGAAGCTCATGAAAAAGCGTTATATCATTCAAATTCATTATGTTCTTATGAAAACCTATGTGATATAATGACAGGCAAAAGAATACCTATCGACAAACAGCTCGATACGATGAGAATGAAACAAGTTATTGAGAATCAGAAACGCTTGGAACCCATAATCATGACTATAATGTTATGTGGACAGCAAGGTATTGCACTGCGAGGTCATGTGGATTCTGGAGAGTTTAACATTGATAAAAAGCCTGATAAAAATGAAGGTAATTTCCGTGCAATCCTTAGAGCAAGGCTAGAAGCTGGTGACACCGATTTAAAAAATCACTTTAAACAATGCGGGCGAAACAGTACCTATTTAAGCGCCAACATCCAGAATCAAATAATAGAAATTTGTAATGATTTGATTCTGAAAAGACTTGTTAAAGAAGTAAATGATGCAAAATGTTTTGCTATTTTAGCAGATGAAACAACAGACATTTCAGCAACTGAGCAATTGACATTATGCGTAAGATACGTAGATAAGGAAATTAGAGTTTGCGAGAAATTTTTTGTTTGTTCCAGTTATCGACACTAGTGGAAAAGGTTTGGCTTCTACCATTATAGATAGTTTACTAAAATTTGGTATTGATATTTCCTACCTTCGAGGTCAGGGGTATGATGGTGCTGCTTCCATGAGTGGCAAATTTGAAGGTGTTCAGGCACATATACAACAACAGCTCCCACAAGCATTATATGCACATTGCACCTCGCATTGTTTAAATTTAGCCATTGGAAACAGTGCAGATAATCAAGATATAAGGAATTGCTAAGGAATTATTGAAAAATCATAAACTTTTTTAACACTCCAAAGCGATTAAATATATTATTAAAAAAATTAGTGAGTGTATTCCCAATTGTAGGCATCTACAATTGAAGCAGATGTGCCCAGCTAGATGGATAGAGCGTCATGATTCTGTCATGGTAATGGTGGAACTTTTAGATGCAATTTACTTAGCGCTCGAAGAAATAAGTGACTGGAATGACAAAGACACTTCATCTACAGCACAGATTCTTCAGAATGCAATATTCCAAGGAAAATTTTTGGTGTCTTTTTATAGTATACAAAAACTGTACAGTTATACGCTGCCATTAAGTAGAGTATTACAAAGTGAAAACATTGACTTAATTTCCGTAATACATCTCATTGAAGATGTAACATCTGCTCTAAAATGTATCCGAGAAAACGCTGATACAAACTTTGCAAATATTTTCAAAGAGGCAACAGAAAAAGTAGGAGATTTTGGGGTTGAAATTACAATACCGAGGATATCGAAATATCAAAAAAATAGAAATAATATTCCTACTGAACCAGTGGAAGTTTATTACAGGCGATCTATGTTTATTCCATTTTTGGATTGTCTTGTGACACAATTAGAGACGAGATTCTTGGCTCATAAAATTATTTTAAAATCCTTCATGTGCCTCCTTCCAAAAGGATGCAGTTCTACATCAGACGTAGATAGCCTATCAACTTTGGCAAAATTTTATTCCGTGGAAGTATGCGATTCAGTCTTAGAGAGTGAACTAAAGCTTTGGCAAAAACGGTACGAAAACAGGATACCCCCTACAAATGCATTAGAAGCATTAATGCAATGCAATCAAAATATATATCCAAACATTCATTATTTATTAAAAATATTTGCAACTCTGCCGGTATCAACTAGCACTCAGAGAGAACATTTTCAACGTTAAGAAGAATGAAAATGTACTTGCGTAATTCCATGGGACAGGAAAGACTGAATGGTTTAGCGCTCCTCAACATTTATAGGGAAATGGAATTGCTCCCCAAAGACATATTAGATGAATTACAAAAAAAGACCGAAGATTAGATATAAAATTGTAATTGTGTTACCCAATTAATTTTTATTTTATGTTTTAGTAAACAAAACCTATAAATATTAATTTCATGATATGAAAAATCGAAAGATTTATACTCAAATTCAATGTTAATATACATATTTCTATGAGAAAAACAGATAAATTTGTAACCAACATTGTTTTTCATTTTATATGTTTTTATGAATGCCTATATGCAGAGGCTGATTTATGCATAGGCACTAGCTGGGGACCTTGCATTTTTTATGACAACTTATTTTTTTATATTTGTAAATCAACGAATTTTCTTTTGGCTGTAATGGTATAAATGTTGTAATTTTTAAATTAAATATATTTTATCCATAGGATAATAAATGTGTTGTTAAAAATATGTATTTTCATACACTAAATCAATGAGTTTCATTCTAAATATACCACTGCCTATGTATGTTTGTTTGTGAATACATGCATGTGTGTGCATGTTTACATATAAAAATGTAAACATGAAAATGAGTATTTACCATTGTGGCCCCCCCAAACAAAAATCCTGGGTACGCCTATGCCCAGGATAGCGGAAAATTTTAATTAAAGAGTCGCGTCTGCCAGACGCCATCACTTTATCGGACCATATTTCAACAAGCGTAAATTTTGGATTGGACAATTGGGATCGTAAGGCGTGCAAAACATTCGTTAGGATAATGCTTGAGAAAAGTCAAGAAAGGCGTCAAATTTGGCGCTATAAATTGTGAAAAGCGCCAAAATAACGCCATCGCGCTTAAGACAATAAGACGAACCTTTTTTCATTGGAAGGCCAAATGTTACTTAACGGAGACCTCATCAGGCCACGCAATGCGAAGCACGTTGCATACATTCACATATATCAAAATTGAAAAATGTAATAAAGAGGTAAACACAATTTAATGCCTTTTTAATTTAACGAATACAGATTTCAATTCTTCATATTTACTAATATTTTAAAAAATCTTTGAAGGCTTTTATACAATATAATGACTTTTTAATCTAAAGGAAAAAGTTCAATTTTTCATATTTACTAATATATTAATGAACTATAAAGAAGTTAAAACAAATTAAAGACTTGTAAATAAAATGTTTCATTCAATCACATTCACAAAAATAAGAAGGCAAACATAATTTAATGGCTTTTTTGTGAATGATTGTTGTGAGCTAAGAACTTGATATTTGGTTCCAGCATTGTTGTCTTTAGCTTCAATTGGTCTTCCAGGTGGATGTTTGTCATCTGTGATTTCAGGCACGTCTTGATTTGAACCATATGTGAAAATGTTGATTCACAAA
Organism: Tanypteryx hageni; assembly: GCA_028673005.1. Taxonomy (NCBI): domain Eukaryota; kingdom Metazoa; phylum Arthropoda; class Insecta; order Odonata; family Petaluridae; genus Tanypteryx; species Tanypteryx hageni. Next base: position 53,483,657 of record CM054120.1, on the reverse strand, counting down.
ATAGGTTGTGCCAAAACAAGAGAGTAAACGAGGAGCATATTGACGCAGTCATGGGTATTCAACTGCATTCTTCCATATTTCAATGGGATCCTTCTTACTGTCGAATAGAGGCTTCAGAATGTTATCTTCTGAGAGCTCAATCAACTCTATCTGCAAATCCTCAGGTGCATTCGAGACATTAACCAGGTGTGGCTGAAAAGCTAACCTCAGTGTGGCATCATGTTTCTCAAAATCTTTAAATCTGTCACTCCATTCTTCAATCAAGGAGTCTAAGACACCTATATATTCATTCATATTCCAATTTTGCTAGCTTTTATTCATATCTTGTTTACCAATTAACTTTGCCAGTTCAGGAAAATGCTCGGCTGAAACAACTGATCTGGTAAGGCCAATTTTGGAAAATTCAACTTCTTCATAAATGACTGAATTTGCTGCAACATTTCATATATGGATTTAGTTTTACCTTGTAGAGAAATATTCAAATAATTTTGTTTTGACATTAAATCACACAAAAATGCAACATTTCTGCAGAAATCTTTCATCAAAAATTCACATGGTTCATTCTGTTCTTTGAAAAAGCTCGTGACTTGTTTTCGCAAAGCTAAATGTTTTTCTAGTACTTGACCTTGCGATAGCCAGCACACTTTAGAATGATATGGAAGACCAACACTATATGTTTCATCGTCATATAGAAGCATGGTGCGAAACTGGCGATGCATTTGCTCGAATGTAGTTCACATTACCAATAACTATATGTAATGTATCATTTAAAACAGTGGATTTGGCGCAAAGATTCTGCTGATGCAAAATACATATCTTTTGTTTGTTCTTTCTGTAACTTTCATGCTAAAATCATATATGAGTTTGAGTATGTTTAGACAAGTATGCAAAAGGCCGCCGCTTCCCCACCCCTGTGCTAGGCGAACCCAAAAAGCATTAAATCTAGCGCGAAAAGAGCTAAAACTGTAACACTGATGAAGAGTAGGTTTTAAGATTAATACGGGGAGGGAGAAGAGTGGAGAGGGCGGTGTAAATTGCTCTCCTATGGATGGCACGTGACACATTTTCGACATAATATGTAGCACATAACGTTAAAATGTTGGCCACCTCTGGGCTAGAATCTTGATGGCATTCCTTTAAATTTTCCATTATCAATAATTTTTACAGAGCAATGAATAAATTAACATGTACTTTGTAAATATCTAAACAAAAATCTCGCCCAGGGCATCAAAATTCATCGAGCTGTCCCTGAATAACTATGATGATAAAGTTGTAAGATAGATTCTTTCAAAGATTCCCTTGGTGTTCATTTAATTCCACAGTTATTTGATCGACCAAAACATTTTCTAATTTTAACTACATACATTTCCATCAAGTTCGGATAAATAACACAACACAACAATCTTACACAATGAGACTTCTCAAATAAGCTCCATATATTGTATGTAAAAGAGCACTGAGATGGTGGTCTTTCATTCTGGAGAGGAATTTTTTTGATTACCGTATTTACTAGTGTAATAAGCGCACTTTTTTCCCATAAGTTCCCATCAAAAAATGGGATGCGGACATTACACGAGATTTGTCAATTCATCTGTTGAAGGTAGGCCACCCGCGAAACGCCTACTTAATATTGCGCGTCTGGCGTGAGGAGTTTTTTTCGGTAGACGCAATATGCCGTGCATTTTATTCAGGGCGCCGAGGGCAAATACGGGCCCCTGGACAAACAACTTGCCGGGCCCCACTGTACGAACTAAATTCTATCTATAGGCCTTGGGAACTGACGTAAACCTTATACACCACCATTTTGAACTTCGGGAATAATTGGTTCCGGAAAACTGACGCGAAATGCAAATTCTCCAAGTGCAAGTCCTATTTTCCCGTAAGACGCCATGTTATTACGAAATAGTTCCCAGCCAACCTAAAAAAATTCTCTTTTTTATAATAAATAATGCACTTTAACAGAAAATAAAAGAATACGTAACCGAAAATGAAAACCTAGCATAATAAAGTAAAAAAATACTTTTAATTACTTTCAAAACGCGTAATAGCAAATGAAAACCCAGCATAACAAAGCAATTACACTTCTTCCTGCACTTGTACAGTTTACCTCCACAAAATTTCGCATGTGATTTTCGATCTTCTTTTGTTCATTCTAAGGAAATGGTTTAATTTGAATTGAGCTACTGAAATGGAATGTTGAATACATCATGCACAAATGTTTTCCTGGATTCTGCAAAAAATATTTCTAAGCCGCAAAACAAACTAGCATTAAAAAGTGGGTCCATTTCTTTTGCTAATTACGCTAGAAATGCATAACAGAAAATCAAAACCTAGCGTAATAAAGTTATAACATTTCTTTTACGTTCAAAATACGCGGCAGAAAATCTTACGTTACAAGATGATAGCAATTCTTAGATTTAAATTAAAAATTCGTAATAAACAATGAAAACCTAACAAAATAACAGTTCCTTAAATTACATTCAAAATACAAAGATAATGGCATTAAATCATTAAATAAGCCAGCAACCTAATACGCGAAGAATTAATATTTTCAATGTCATACTCGTAAAGGTTGTGAAAAACTAAACGCGCAGGACGCTTTTCCATTAGTCAATAATTTCTAATTTGGACGCTAGATGCCAGCAACTTCGACTGTTATCGAAAATAGCGCCGCTGGCAGTTAGTTTTAAACTGAGCTACATAAGAATTAACTCGATGGTTATCACGTTTGTTTACTTTGAAAAATGTTAATAACGAGCATTATAAATATAATATAATAATGTCCACTTCTAGGGTGCTTCAGTTTAAAATGAACTTAGAAACAAAAAAGTAGAGGGAGTTCACGCTTGTTGGCATCGTAAACGCATGACGCGACATGCAAGTAATGTACGCGAAATGCAAGTAATGTGCGTGAAACACACGTAATAGTCATAAAACATTTTGTCGCTAACAATAAGTCCAAATTCGCGAACCGCAATCACGCGAAGTTCAAAGAGGTGGTGTATTCTCTTTCCACAATAGTGAATATTTTTCTCTCAAAAACAAATGCAAATTGAATGACATCGCTCCATTTTATTGTGCATCCTGGTATTTAGGCTGTTAGGTACACACACATATGTAACAAAATTTTTTCTGCAACAGCTTTGATCTCATAATAAATAAATCTAGGCACAGCATATCTGTTGAAATTCATAATAATTATTTATAGATGGTCAATTATCTAATAAAGCGACTTTAGGATAGTAGTACCAAAACCTCGGGCCTCGACAGGCCTGATTTTATTTCCCCGATTTTTAACCAAGGAATTTTTCAAAAATGCCTGGAATAATATAATAACCGTGATATTTATCAGATATCTTAAAAATTCTTTGCCAGCTGTCAGTAGTAAACCTAAATCACAAAAATATAATATGTAAATAGACATGTCAGACAGAGTTCATTCTCATAGAAAAGAGAAACTGAACTGCATATAGTTTTCATTAAATACAAATGCATTCTGTTAGATTGTCTTGTAATTCGTGACATGCTCAAATCACATTTTACCGTAACTACATTTTTCTGGGTTCCTTTTAGGTTACGCAATCCTAAAAAAATATACTTTTATTACCCTGTATAAAAGTAAAGAACACAGTCTTGAGATGGAAAATTTTCACTAAATAGCTGTTGGAGTTGTTTCTGCTTTCTGAAAGCTGTAAATAATACATTTTATCCACAGAAACATGAGAAATGCTTCCATGTAACCGAGTCGTATTGCGTCTAGTGACAGGTGGAAAAATCACACAAATCAATGAACAAGGAATCGATTTTTCAAAGTCCCACCTGCGGAATTTATTGATAACAAACACTACCATACTATTACAATTACTTATCTTAAAAAAAAGAATGGGCCAACATTTTTACATCAAAGGATAATTAAACGAACAAAATATTCATTATGAGATATTGCTTGATGGTTTTCTCATGCAGAAAGCTTATTAATGCTGTTATTTTAAAGTACTAAAAATGGTTACTCTTTTTAACAAAGTAATACCACACTCAAATTATGAGCAAGTGAAGTCTAACCAAAATTTCAAGTTTAAAAATAAAAGCTATTACTGATTAATTATAACCAATGAACATTCAAGCTATATGGTACAGTAATTCATGCATTAGTCATTTTATCATCAGTTAATTTTTTTAGAACCAGCAATTGGTGAATTAACACTGGCAATGAATACTTAGCAGCCAAAATGTAAATGCAAATCATTCAATTTGTGTTTCAACTTAAGGATTCACCATGATCAATTTGATTCCCACACTAAGATAGCTTGAACTCTTATATGCGAGTTATGCATAAGTTTCTCAGCTGCATAGAGCCAGTAAAAAGGCCTACCTTAATTGCAGTGCATAACATAATATTTTCAGAAAGTGTAATCCTTGCTAACTGATTGTTACTTTGCATTGTAGTTACACATATACCATTCACAAACCTAAAGCATACAGAACATTATCACTTAATAATTTTAAACTAAAAAATTCGACTGAGGAAGCCGTAAATATGTGGAAATACAAATCAGAAACTCAGAGACAAAATTTGAAAACAAATTTATTAAAATAAGTACAGTCAGTTCCCACTTATCATTAGAAATATGTTCCTAAAAAGTGTCATGTTCAGTAAATTTGTGCTAAGCAAATACATTAATCACATAAGAAACCAAATAGAATGTGGGAGATATGTGTTTGAGAGAGAGAGAACATCGTATCACAGCGGATATATTAATTTTTATTTAGACAAATATACTTAGAATATTCATTAATTTATAATTTGCATCTGCAAATTCAAAACAAAACTTCTCGTAATAAAAATTCGCGAAAGTTGCTTTTCCCTCGGTGGGGGCAGCAGTGTCTTGTCACTTATTTTGCGTGTTTTAGTCCAGTGTTCCCTCATGTGCATACAGTTTCTCTTTGAATGGAATGCAAAAAGTTTGAATCAGTCTCCCTTTTTCGATATTGTGACTTTAACTGTGAAAGTAATGAAAAACATGAAGTTTTGCGAAAGATGAGCTCTGCCTGCGTGTCATACCTGGAAACCATCAAATCTAAAAAGTTTTCATTACCTTAGTAGTGGCTGACGTCTGCACAGGGGGCTGAGTGGTAGTTACCGGCGAAGAATACTCTTCACTGCGGAGGAGTTGGTGAGGCTAACACCTGTAAACAGGCCTATCTCTCCGTTTTTTGTACTTTATGCATATAGAGAAGCCTAGTCCTTTTCCATTGGTGACTTTAGGGCAATAAAACCACTCAAGGATCACTTCCTTGGGTTGTGGTCTTGCTATTTGATATTCATCGTGATCATGATATGTCTTATGTTTAGATACTGTTTTTGGTTTTACATCTACAACTATGAGTGTGCTTTTTTGTAAAAGGCATTACAATCAGAATTCGTCTTCGAAAGCTTATTTAGCATGTTTTAGTCTAGTGGTTCCTCATTTGTGTAGTTTCTTTTTTTCGCGTTTCACTCTTTCATGGTAAATGTCACAGAAAAAGGCTACATGAAGTTTTACTTCAACATTAGACTGCAAATTATATATTATCTAGTATTTTATGAATAAATACAAATTAATATATATGTTGCCATAATGGCAACATTTTTTTAAATTTTATTTTTACATAATGGATCGTGTTGCAACTCGTGTAAAACCGGAAATTCTTCGTGTAAAGTGAATAAGTTCCCCAAATGGTAAATCATGCTAAAGCAAATTTTGTGTTAAGCGAACTCGTGCTAAGCGGGAACTACCTGTACACATAAATTCCACTATGAAAATGAAGATATTACCATGCTTTCAACTCAAAGTCATCATCTGGTAATGAACAATAAGTTTGCAATCCAATAAATAAATAGAAGGAAAAGAAGGGGGAATAACAAATAGGAAAGTGAAACGTTTAAACTAGATAGAGAAAGAAGATAAAACTACTAGAGGCATACTAATCAACCAATTTTATCATATGCCACGGGATGATGAGCATACTCGCAGCATTCCGAAGCTTAATCATTCTCCAATTACCCGAATCCAAGACGAGGTTTTTATCCAAATTGCAGCATGCATAAATAGAGGGTTGTCTTAAATTAGAGTACAAAGTAAGATTACGCATTTAATTGATGTTTTTACAATGAATGAAACATAAAATAATAATTTTATCTACTAAAACTTTTCATTGCAAACCTACAATCTGAATTTCAATTAATACAGTATTAATTTTTTAAAATTTTAATGTTATTTTTTTCTCAAACAAAAATTTGTAAGAATCCATTTCAGTGAGTTAACAAAGTATATCTATACTGAATACGTGTGCAAAATACACAACATATGAATGTACAAATGACGTGTTCTTTAATGAACTAGAGAACTACTGAATTTTATTTTTGAATGATGAAATTCAATAAATAATTAGTTTGTGCCCTTTTCTATTGGCTAATAGCATTCCGCAGATGTCAAAACAGGTGACAGGATAATTCATCGGAATTCTCACATTCGACAGTTTAAAGCCATAAATTCTCTGTGATTTTGTCTTATATTCATTTTAACTATGAGTTGTTGGTGCTTGCAAACTGCAAGCAATAAAAAATTACCATACACCAAGATCTAAACTCGTAAATAAACCTTCATAATATCCAAGGGAACTGCATCTGTGCCACCCAGAGCCCATATGTATAAGATAATTAATTCCAAGAGTTCACATAGAAAATTTCTGATTTCCAATGAAATTAAGGCACCTATCCGTAATTTACAAATTCTGTGGCAATTGGCTCACCTCCAAGTTTTTTGTATTTCAAGTTTCATGCCTCATATAGCCCTGTATCAGCAATAACAACTACCATCATTAAGACAATAGCCTATATGCTACTCTAAAATTTATGAAAAAATTAGGACTTTTGTAAGGATTATGGTATCACCCTCTGGGCCACATCACCCTCCGGGCCTTTTAGTACATATGCACATGACTCACGGCTCACCAGACATAAACAGGGTTCAGCAGATGCTGTCCATAAAATCTTAAGTCCATAAGATCGGGGTCTGTATAATTGAGGTTTTACTGTAAAGGCAGCCCTCATTATAGTGTGCTTCACATAGTGTGGTTTCATTATAGTGCTCTTGCTAAGTGCTGAATTATTGACAAAATGTTTTGGTCACATATTACAAGTACATAGCTTTCTCATAACATTTATATCAGGATTAATAGATCTTACTTATTCGATTTCACTGTGACAAGTTGTCCTCATTTATATTCTAATCCATATAGTCTACATGTAGCGCTTTTTAGCTTCTTCTTTAACTTCCACTTGGTTACAAATTATTTGATAATGATATCCTTGAACGAAAGGGATTTTAATTTAGGGTCATTCTGATGCCAGTTCACATCTAAAAATATATTACACAGCCGTACATACGAGTACAAATGCATTGGGATGCCAGCAGTGAAGGTGCAGCTAGCTCAATCGGCAAGAAAAAAAAATCTCTGTGAGAAACAAACATAAACCCCCTTCATCCTCCTTTAGTCTTCTGTCTGATGTGGTATTAGTCGCATGATTAGTGTCAATGGAGTTAATTTCTATTTTTGGAACACTTGTATTACTTGTAATGAATCAAAAGCGTGAAAGTACATGTGCTAATGATATTTCTGAAAAGAAAAACTGTCACTTTCAGTGAAACTTGAAGTAATTTGACGAATTGAAGGCGGAGAACGGCAAATTAATGCTTGCAGTCTTGAAATAATCAGGTTTGACAATAAGATAAAATGCTGCACATATATTTTTATATGTTCATATAAAGCACGAAGATATATCTTAAATTGGGAATTCATTATCATTGAGAGTAGGTTGGAAGTATGGATTAAATCAATTTACAATAGTTTTTATGAGAAAAATTCCCTCGCTTACTGCGGTTTCAGTTAGTACTCTGTGTTTTTCAGGAACCAATTAACAGCACAAAGTGAGGGATGCCTGTATTTGCAAATAGAGCAATTTTACTTGTTACCAGATGATGTAAATAAGATCTGCCACAAATTTCATTAATGCTATGATTTTGATGGAAGAGAATAATTAGGCACCAAGTTTATGACAATAATTTTACAAAAATTTAATTTAAAAACTCTTAAAATTTAATACAATAGGAACATGAAAACATCACACAAGCACAGATACCTGCTACTAATGGAAATCAGGTACTTATGTGCAGGTACCTGGCTAATAATTCAGCTCATTAATTGCACTTAACATAGGCTGACTAGTTGTTCCCCTTTAAGATTTTTGTCACTCAATCCCAGAACAAAGCATACTAGAATTGGTATGCATTGTTTGAGGAGTGAGTGAGAGAAAATTCCAATGGTATAAAAAAGTTGCCAATAAACAGTTTATCAGCATGCAGCATGTCTCCATCATAACTTCCATTTAATTTAAAAAAAATAAAGCATTTCTTTGGTCACATATACCAGTCGTCAGGATAAACCTGAAATTAAATAAAGAGATGTCAAGTTTTGTAATACATACTTTAACTACTTGGGAAAAATTGGAAGAGAAATACCAGATATAAAACAATTTCCAGAATTCACCTCACTCAGCTGTTATAATTTGCAAAAACAAGAAAATAGTTACAAAAATTCATATGATAAACAAGGGGTAGAAGAAATGTACATTACTTTAATCCCTGAACCACGTCAACTGCTTATACAAATCAAACCTACTTCCTGTATGTTGCGTGAACAGCATTTATACATCATAAAATTTCTACAGCTGTTCACAGGTTACTCTATGCACGTATAAGTGCAAAGCTTCTCCGACAGATTCCTACATCTTTGGGTGGTGTGCATGTATTTACTGAACAATGCAACTTTCTCTTTTCTTCTATTAGAAATATTTATTTTCAGCCTACAAGCAGTGCAATCTAGAGTGATATAGACATGGCATTTACAAATGGGAAAAATACTTCTCAAAAGAGGAAAGGTTTTTCTGCTATCCAGATGGCTGAGATTTTAGCTGGTTCTAATGGAAGATCTAGTGATTGACATTTTTAGTGACAATAGTGATGTTACTGATGGAGAAATTTCAGTTGATGAGGACATCCTAGGCAATTCATCAGAAAATTTACCTAATGAATGGGTAAATTTTGAAATGCCTTGGAATACTTTTTCTTCCGAAGCTACGAGCGTGTTGGATTTTGATTTTGGCAAGAGTCCTAAGTCTGATTCTGTGTTCGACCACTTCTTACACACACACACACACACACACACACATATATATATAAATGGATGTCAACAAGGTGTTGGGATGAGGAAACCCAGTGAGCACTCACCAATCAGACGACTTCAGGTTGGCGAGGCCCCGGGGATGTCGAAGCGACACACGTAAAAGAACACTAAAACACAGAAACATCACAAACGTAGAAGCTGGAATGGGAAGAGAGGTGTCGTAGAAAGGATTGTAGGGAATCAGGTCCATGCATCCAGAGAAGAAATATGTCGGTAATATACCTCAGCCATAGGAGTAGACTGGGGTATGTCAAGAAAGCGTTCCTCCCATTCACCTAAGAAGACAATGGCATAGGATGGTGCCATGTGAGTGCCCATCATGGTACCTATTATTTGTAGGTAGTGGCGCCCTCCAAAAGTTATTTTTTTGGAGCACCATTTCAGCCAGCTCCGTTAGGAAATGGGAGGAGGGTCTTGCATCAGATGGTCTTGCATCCAGTGATTTTCTCAGGGCGGACAGTCCTTGGTGGTGAGGAATGTTAGCGTAGAGGGAGCACACATCGATAGTAGACATGATCGTGTTAGGTGGGAGAGGGGAAGGGAGTGATTTGAAGCATTGAAGAAAATGGTTAGTGTCTTTGATAAAAGATGGAATTTGACAGATGAGAGGCTGTAGTTGGGAGTCAACAAAGGCAGAGATGCATTCCATGGGCGAGTTGAAGCAAGGAACAATGGAATGGCCAGGGATGTTGAGTTTGTGGATTTTTGGGAGAAGATATAAGGTTGGGTTGGTTAGTGCTTATGGGGCAAGCTAGAGAGCTGAAATTTTTGACATTTAGAGGTTAGTGCACATACACAAATAAAAATTTTAATATCACCATGAAGTCGTTATTGCGACCATTATAAATTTTGAAAATTTAAACAATTAGATAAATATTATTTCACTTTTTGATGTGCTACAACTTTAAAATTTTGCATAAATGTGTGGCATTAGTACCACACAATGGAAAAAGCATAATATTCTTAAAATTGACCACTTTAGGGATTGTTTTTATTGGTCCATAAGGAAAGAACAAAAATCAGCGAAGAGATGAAATCTTTTGAATTAAAAAATATTTCCAATTACGAAATACCTCTCTAAAAAATTAATGTTTTTCAAGGTTAGATGAAATTATATATATATATTATATATATATATATATATATATATATATATATATATATATATATATATATATATATATATATATATATTCTTGAGGAAGAGGAAAGGTTAAATGGTATATGGGTGGTAAATAGGTGTCACAGGAAGCCCAGTGAATGCTTATTATTAAGAGAGTGACTGGGGGAATCAGAGAGACACATGAAGAGACATACCAACCAGAGAAGACAACTTGTAGTCTCTTTGTGGCTGAAGCAGGTTATTAACCAATAATTTCATCATATGTATCTTCATGTGTGTCTCTCCTACACTGCATCAGCTTTCCTAATGTTGTGACCACTGGACTTCCTGCAACACCTAGTTGTCACTCATATATTTATGGCTAATGACAGGGCATGTGTGAAGCACACAAGTCAAAGTAAAAAGGGTTAAGCTTTGCTTTCATGAAACATGAAAGAATGAGCATCCCTGACAATATAAACATTCACTATAAAATTTTATTACCTGCTCTAACAATTGGTGTTCCACTGGATACATCACCAGAGCCCCTCTTACGACCAGTATGGGATTCTGGGTGGAGTTCTCCGCCCGTCTGCAAATGAAAATATCACAATTATTGCACTACATTTCCAGCCGAATTCATCGTAGTGAATATTTATGTAATTTGATGGGCCCGAAATACTTACCTTATATAATTATTGGGAAATTTCTAAAACTACACAATATATAACATGGCTTCTTTACTAAGCATCAATAGGTAGAAATGGAAGCAGAAAATTACCTTTCACACGCTGGTGGATATGCCTAACAAGGCAGAAATAATTATTATTATTACATAAAGATCACAATTCGGCCATGCGGCCAGGTGGTAATTTTACTGCTACATATACAAAACGGTGTTTTAATATTTACAATTTTCATCTTCTAAACTCTTCCCAAATATTACAATACAAATTATATAGGGTTGACTATATAACTTCCAAATGGCATTTACAATAAACTAAAGTAAATCCACATTTATAACATTTACAATTAAACTACAGACAAAGAATGATTGTCAAGATATTCAGGGTTCCTTCGCGGCTACCGATGCGGTCCCGAGGTGCGCGAATAATAATAAAACAATTTTAAAAGTGAGATTTTCATTATGCCTGTATAATTCGACTGCAAAGTTTGTAAAACAACGTTACTCACTCTTTTTTGCGTTGGCTGAGACGAAAACAAAGGAGTGTCGCCTTCCCTGCGGTTCGTAAGGATAAAAAAACGCTATTTTGCGATAATTAAAATATTCCTTCAGCATTACGGTAGTCTCTGCGCTAATTTTCTAAAGATGTTTTTCCTGTATTTATACGCGAGCGATAATACAATATTAAATACATATTTTTAAACTTATATTGTAAGCAATGAAAAGTAATGACTGTCGGATTTCCTCGATTTTGTAGGCGTTTTTCGCAGCGCCTCTTTCGGATTGTTGTGGTACTTAGTAGAGCGAAAAAAAATTCTTGCGACGACTATATATATATATATACTATATAAAATATGCAATGAGTGAATACCTTGTTAACGGTATCAACTATTATAATATATGAATGCGCTCTTTCCATTGTTAATACATTTTATATTAACTTCACTCATACCTATTATGTTACAAAGTCCGTCAATAATTAGAGCGTAACAAAAGACGCGCGTCTAATTGACGACCAAAATCCGCACTCAACATTATGAATGAATACCTTGGAGACGGAATCGATAGCATAGAGATGATCTTCTATTTTTATTAACTTCACTTATACCTATTATGTTCTAAAACCGTCAATAATGCAAACCGCAATAAGACGCTTCTAATTGCCGTACCAAATCCGCACTCTAAATTAGTGACGGTATCGTCAACAATATAGACGAGCTTTTCATTTTTAATACCTTTTATATAAAGTGCACCCATATATATATATACTTTCAAACGCGTCAATAACCCAGAACTTGACCAATGATGCGTCTAAGATTCGAATAAAAATCATCTTAAGCGTCTAAGATTCGAATAAAAATCATCTTAACCGCTATAATAAAACCCATATTCTTATGGCCATTCCGCTCACGACTCAATATCGCAGCCATTTCAACCAAATTTGGTAGGATTGCTCTACTATAGTTTTATAATAAAATGCACTCGTTTTTATAGTTTGTTTGTATTTATGGCTAACAAACCTCAGATTATTACAGAAACCCATTGTTGGCATTAGCCTACTCTAAAAGAAGAGCACCAACTGCTTAACGTCCCTTCCAAAGGATGGAGAACTGACTTGTGCTCTCCTCAAATCACACAAGATGGGGCAATCCCAGGTTGAAAAATCTGATCTCCACCGGATCCGAACCTGGGACCACTGCATGGAAGGCCAAAGGTCTAACCACTTCACCAACGCCATTGTGAAGCATGTTCACCTTTTAATGTATCTACAATTATATGGATTGTTAAATTTGCCTTTATACAATTTCACAAGTAAAAGACAATATAAAAAGTTAAGAATAATAAATCTTATTTACAACTTAGAAATTTGACAACACTATTCACAGAAAAAACTGCCGCAGACCGGCCCACCACACCTTTCGGTCCAAGGGCACAGAAGAAACATGCTCTTGGCCACAAAGACTAAAACTGCATGTCACCTTATTAGATGTGCTGGAATGAGAGCTACTTGTTTATGGTTTGAAGTGAGACTGCTTTTCTAAGGTTGTGAAATAACTTGGAACAGAATAAACAACTGTTCACTCATTGTAAGGTGGTGTTGGTGCCATCTCTTCATTTTTGTTTATATTCATAGATATATTTTATTACTTGTGCATTTTAAAACATGTTATGGCTACCTCATGAAGAAATAAAAGAATGCACCAACTCTAGAATGAATGATTGGTATTACCATATCTACCCAATTGTAAGAAGATCCCCGTTATTACCAACCCCAAAAAATCAATATCACTGATTGACTGTACTTATTCTATCAGATGATCGACTCTTCTGCATGGCATATGCCAGTGAATATTGCGCATAACATTGATTTATTCAATGGAGAAGCGCGTTTTTTAAAAATCAAATGGGGAAAGCAATGACTACATACAGCAACTGATGTGTAACAACTGGCCTCAGCATCACCATCGCAAATTGAGCTCCCAGTAAGAACAGTGAAGACACAATATTGTGGCATCATAGCCAAAATTGTTGAGCGACTGTTGTTATGCGAGGAATGCATGTAAATCAAAGAAGTCCATGGAATGAATGATAAGTGGCATCAGTGCTGACCCAAGCTCATAAATTGGAATGTGCAAAAATGAAAAATTATTCATTCGAGGAATTAAAATTTTGTGCAACTTAAGTTTATTCTTTTTGAACATACAAGTTTCCCTCTCTTTATGCAAATTCGCTATTATGTGACAAACTTATTGCTACTGGAATTTCTTTTTATGCATCTTTGATTCGCTCTTATGCGGCCAGTGCGATACAAATGCAAAAAAGTGTTCACTACACCACAAGACGACCATTCAGTCTCTCATTTCTTATGCTGTGCATATTAGTACTACAGTAAAAGAGACGCAAGTGGAGAGGATATATGCGAGTGGAGAGGATATTGTAGAGTGGAGATGAGATGGAGATTTCGTGCGATACCATTTGAACACACTTGAGAAGTTATGTCTCCTTGCCCACAGAACTTGGGTTGGGCCAAGACAACCCTGCAGCACTTTAAACCTCCACTATTATGTCACCCACAACAGCCACCACTTCTGCCCATCTGTTTCCTTTTATAATTTAGTTGTTTTAAATTTGCATTTAGCACATAAATGTTGTTATGGAGTGAAAGAACATCTTGGAGGGGAATTAGGATTACTTGTGGAATGTATCCCTATCTTTACATGTAAATATGGGTTATGCGAATTCTCTTTGGGCATCACTTTCCTGGAACGCAACCTCCACATAGAGAGAGGAAAACCTGTTTATCACATATCAGCTTCTACTGATACAACAGGGACAATTTTTTTAATTCTCTTGAAAGATTGTTAATAACAATTATACAAATATATATTATATGTTAATCAGATGCCATTACAAAATTTTGTAACATTATTCTTTCCACAAAGTCTTCTCTAGTGACTGCAGGAAACTTTTTCCCTAATTGAGTTAGAGGGATACATCAAGCGAACGAAATGTGCCAAGATGTTGAAATTTATTTAATAAAAAAACCATTCCAATAACATTTTTAGTTCTCATGATACACATGTAAAAACAAAAGCGCAGTACAAGCCCACTGAGAAACACCAGTGGTTGAGAAGCTTCAGTGGAAGATAGTGTCGTTTGCCCAGCTGTCTGAAATTTGCATTAAAAATGCACCGCTTGCAATCCTATTGCGGGTGACCTTGAAATGCAGCTCTTCTCTTTACTCGGAGGGAAATTTTCGTTCATGTGTCCACTTTGCTTTGCATTGATTCACTGCATTTTTTCCCATCCTAGCTCGGATGGGAAAAACACTCATGTGGCTGTAACCTCAAGATGTGATTGGACAAGAACAGATAAATTGCACAAATGTGGAGCCACTTGTTAATTACACATTTTCTATTATTTTGCATATCAATCTCTTTTTATTCCATCCTCCAACTCTCTCATCCCAATATACCCCTCAAGTTTTACGTTTGCCCTATTTTTACGTAGATTTTAGAACGAAATCGATTGTAAGCCAAGAGGTGTTTTGGAATGGGTGAAAAAGGTCAGCTTACATCAATTACGATATTCAATGATCAGATAGGGGAGAGACTGCTGAGCCACTTGGATATTGGTATAATGTGAAAAAATCAAGCACAGCATATATTAGATTAATTTAAATAACATCAAAATTTCATAGAAAAAATTAATTCATAAAATCGTCCATTATGTGCATACAACCTTTGTAAATAACTCGTGGTGAAAAATTAGATTACATTGACAAATAAAGTAAGGATTAGCAAAAAAGACATGAAAATGAAGATTACCATGACTGGTATAAGCATGAAATGGTAAATACAAATCTCCATGATCCGTACGCAGCATCTTACTAAGCTTGTTTTTGTTGTACATTATTTTAGAAGTGTCACCTTCCCAAAAATACCGCACCAAAAAAACCCTGGTTCTGCTCCTGGAATTAAGTTATGTAAATAAAAGGCATTATGGTAATTAGAAGGATTAGAATTCTAGCTAGAACTCATGCCAACTGTATTATAGAGAGAAGCCTGTCCCCATTGCCATTCTTAGGGGCTGAAAGATATTTCAACAGTCAACATTCAGCTAAGAAGTGTAGTAAATACGTTCTCCATTTCACCGGAAGCTAAATTTGTTTTAAGGCAGGTGGGATATGGTAAGAGAAAGGGATGGTTTTTGGTGGATCAACAGGATGGCAAGGGTAGGAAGCCCACCACAGGAGATCCAAAAAAGAACTCATGAGAATTGGCAGCAATGATTGTGCTGCGACATATCCTGGTTAACTGAAATAACCCTGCCGACAGTACGAGATGACTTAGCCAGACTGTCAAAAGAGCACAAGAACATCACAATGTTGTATTGGCTAAAGTTTCGATATAGTGGAAGATTTCAGCCACGTGGATATTTCTCTAAAACAAATTTAGAAAATTTTGATCACATCAAGAAATTATTTTTTCTCGAATTCATCCTAAATAACGGAGTCTCACCCATTCCTAGAGTTACCAATTACAAGATAATGTAAGTTGGGCTGAAACTCTAACTACACTTCACCAAATTCACTGGATAAGTTGAAAAACTTCACTTATGCATTCCAATGTATTATCAATTTAGAAAATTTTGGTACTAAATCAGCAGGGGAATACACTCCTGCAGCTAATTCACCAAATTTAGTCACACGTTCATAAAAAAAGGTTTGACATACTTTCAAATAATTTATTCAGAAAATATGGATGAAAAATGATAATATGCACAACCTTTCAAATTCATAATTACTCAAACATTGCAATGAATATTGCGGAACAAAACACACAGAAGTAACCATACTGACTACAGTCTGTCAAATTTCAAAGTATTAATAATGAACCAATAATGAAAATATATGGACCCAGGGTGGTAAATTTGGGGCATTTGAGTGCCCAATTTAGTTTTGGTAGGAAATTTGCAACTGATGCCAACTTGGCCATAATGCAAAATAGTACCTAAAGGAACTAAACATTAAAAGCTCTTCCCTGGAGCTGAACTCTGCACTCAATATATGGTACATCAACATACACATCACTCCCATTGTAAACAGGAAGTAGTTTAGTCCTTCCAACCATATTAAAATCAGCCCTGTTCCTTTATAAATGCATTCACTTTAGGTTCATTTTTTCTAATACTTGACCACTTTTTTGAAAACCAATTAAAATCATTGTTCAATTAAGAAACAACAATCACTCATACACTCATTCTAAAGCGCTAACATTTGTGCCTACATCTCAGGCAACAGCACTCTTTAGATCCTACAATATACACTTCCAAGATGCCTAAAAACATGCTTCTGTAAGCTTTCCATGAAGTTAATCTGTGAAATTTTAAATATAATTGTTCAGAAATAAGGGTAAACTGGTTATATGATGATGGAATTACAACAGGGGCAGAGGGACAGCTATATCTCAGAGTAAACCGAAAACACATAGCAGCCGTTCTACATATAAAATTTCGAAATGACCCGATTAAATTCTGGAGGTCTACAAACATTGTTGAAACATGAAAATTCTTCTCACTCCACAGACAAGGCTTGCTAAAGAGGATAAGCACTGTCTGAGGAGCGATTAACATAAAATGCTGTTATGGGCATTAAATTCATCAAAAACCTAGTGGACAAAAAGGGTGGGATATTATCCTGCACTGCAGGAGTGTGAAACTTGCCATAAAAAAAAATTCATATTTATGACGATGGATCACATAGAAAAAATGACCCCAAGTTCAGGAACATTTAAAAAATCTATTTCTCTCTATCTCTTGCCCAGTTTTGGTGTTAATACTCAAAGAAGAATGTCATTCTCTCCCACAGCATTTGATACTTAAGGACATTCCTCAATAAGTGGTACTGTAGAAGAGATGGGGAGGGACAGAGAGGGAGAGATATTCAGTGGATGTCCTATGCGGAAACCACATTACACCACTGACACCTGGGTCCTGCACATCCACAATACACCATGTTTCTTCATTCGTCCCCACCTTCTTCATCCCCCTCACCTTCACCGTCCCCTTCTATTTCACCCTCACCATCCCCATCTCCTTCTGCATCACCTTCCCCTTCCCCCTCGCCATCACCCTCACCTTCACCATCACCTTCTCCATCGCCCTCATCTCCTTCCTCGGCTTGAAAAAGAGACATAAAGCTTTAAAATTAACAGCACCAGTAGGCATAAAATGTGACGGATGAGGCCGTCACTTCGAGGAACTCTATAATAGGAATAATTGTGGGTTAAATTAAAAAAGGAAAAGGTACTGTTTCCACATAAAAACCAAAATACTCAACCAATGATGGTGTCCATGATTATTCATCAAAACTTCTAGTCTAGTTCTTTTGTGTGGAAATAATACCAATTTATCGACTCTTTCTGAATTGCCTTTTATACAACCAATAATTATTCCTTCGACCTAAAATCAAACAGCATTTCAACACTAGCTACATCAACATAGCAAAATAGCAGGTGAAATACTGGCTGATGGCTTTCAACTCTCGAATAAACAGCCATTGCAACGAAAAAAAAAAAAGGTTCCTACAAAACAAGCAATTCTATACTCAATTTACATTATGTGCCTTTTAAACAAAAAATTTTGAAACTCTTAAGCAAACAAAAACAAGTTAGGTTGTGTACCGCTAATAGATGAATTTTGTGCAATGTAGAATTTGAAACAACTATATACTTGAACAAACACACACCATAAAACAGCAAAACATGACGACTCGATTCTGTCACTCCCTACTAAAAATTTCCTCCCTCTCCTAAATTGGTGCATTAATAAACGTACTTACATAATTTTAATGACTAAATACAGCAAATATCAGAAATTATGCAATGGAAATATTAATGTTTTATTTACCGGTTTGTTTTCGAATTACTTGTAATCAAACTCAAAAAAATATTTTTTAAATACCCCATTGTACTGAGTAATTGTAGTATTTACATTCTTTTCCTTGGCATAAATAATATTTCCTTCTGCTTACAAAATATTGTATACACATGTAATGATATTAAATGTTTTTGTAATTATAGCAGATCTTATTTAGTTCACTTACTGTGAAGAGTGTTTATGTTGACATTACATATCCATGCAAGAATTTTTCAAAGCGAATCATGAATTTAATTTTCTTGAAAACGGTTACTCCTATGATAAAAATCTATAGAACAAAAAATATTGTCTATGACTAGTTCTACAAACTTTGTTTGAAGACTTTTTCGGTACGACTAATATTTTATGAGATATGAGGAAAAGTTCATTCAAGTGGCACCCGACAGGCTTTTATACAAATTTTAAGAAAATCCATTTTGTAGAAGCCAAGAATGAACATAAATACGGACAAACCGACAGAACGAAGCCAATAGGCACCTACATTGGAAACAAAATGTGCCTAAAAATGCAAGGCGGAAATTCCAAGAATTCATCATATTTAGCTGTTATAATTTGTGAAAACAAGTGATCTCCGTTCGCTTCTAAGAATGTCAAAAAACGTGACCTTGGATTGTGCAAAAAAAAAAAAACGTGATTATAAACAATTTAAATCTTTCATAAAAATATCATCCAAGGTCTAAAAGTCAAACAACAGCAAATGACGCACATTCTAGTACTTCAGCATAATAAAGTTGTGAAAGCTGACTGCTTTAAATCCTCAAATTAACAACCACTATAATAAAAAAGATTCAAACAGAAAGATACTTTCTATAGTAAATTTACATCATCACCAGTATGTCCTGAAAATAGAGAGAAAAAAATCCAACTGAAAACCAAACAAAAAATTCCAATAATTCACATTTGGTTGTTATAACTTATAAAAACAAGCAAAGCACAATCTTATGCCATCATCACGCCCAGTTTACATAATTATTACAATAATTTTGATAGATGATTACCCTATTTACCCGGATCCAAGATGACCCCATTCTTTGTAACTGTCAAAACAGAAAAAGATTTAAGTTTCTTACTGAACGTATTTGGCGCATATCTCAAACACGTATTAAGTACAGGTATACCAGTTCGTTCATTAATTGAAATGCTGTCACAAATTTTTGTTTGAGAAAATTTTTTTTTCAAATGTATTTTTAAAAATTAATACTATTAATTGAAATCCAGATCTTAAGTTTGCAATGAAAATTTTCAATAAACAATTATTTTATCGTTTCATTTGTTTAAAAAAACATCAATTAAATGTGTAACCATACTTCCTACGGTTCTACGACAACTCTTCGCACTCAGCCCGCCATGCATCAATTTGTTGCACGAAAAATTCGTCATGCATCAATACATCTCACAACAAATTGGATGACGAGACATCATGACTGTTGTATGGCAGAGGGAAACTTTCCACACAACTTTTTTTATTTTTTGACAATACCTGAACGAATGGCAATTATCTCGCCTTCCAATTTGTCTCCGAACGAATCTCTCGGGACAAATTTATCAAGCAATGAGTCAATGCATGAGTTTGTTTTGCAATGTATTGACGCAAGATGAATTCACTGAGATGTATTGACGGTATATCACTTGGTACTTGAATTTAAGACGACCCTCGACTTCTGAAATTTGAGAAAAAACCTAGTCCTGGATTCGGGTAAATACGGTGTCTTTTTATATAGGAAATAACTTACTTTACAAATTTATACTTAATATAGGTAATATGCTGAAATGCTGCTGCTTAAATATTTCCTAACCTTTTATAATGTAGTTATAACACATTCTCCAATTCATAAATTTGGGGATATTTTATGCAGTACTTTAACAATGATATAAAGGGCTATACTTGGGAGGATGTTTAAACATATTGTTCTTCTGACATGATAAAAGTGGACACTTCAGTAATTTAAATATATATATTAAACTAGATTTGATTCGGAAATGCAATTAATACTGCTCAAAATTATGACATGTAAGCAAAGTTACAAAAATTCATTTGAAAAACTTTTAATATAATCTGAATATAATTAATTCTTGGCCTAAAATATCCCAACAGTCTAACTACACGAGGTATTCTGGCCATACCAAGCCCACTGGACGGGTTAGGAACAGCAAAGTTAAACAAGCCAGACAACGAAACTACCACTTATTTATTCAACAGGAAAATATTGATCTCATGGGAGAAACTTCAAAGCTGTACTTTTTATTATGAACACTTGGCCATACAATTCACTTTAGAGAATGTTCTTGTTTGGGACACCTTTCCCAACCTAGGATCACATTTTAATAACGGAAAAATGAAGCAATGTCCTTGCATTTCTGCAGCAAATTTAAAACAAGATGGAGAATGGAGAAGTATACTCCATAAACAGAATACACCGAGATTTCAAAGGCTTTTTATGGGAAATACATATAATATGGTATTGAAAGTTTGGGCAGTTATTGAATTTCATCTCCGAAAGTGTCGTAATTACATATTCATGCGGACTTTTCTTGTGGTAAATATCCTCTATTAGAATAAATTTTTTAATCTACACCTCACAGATCATATAAGACTTGGGAGAGAAAAATATGGACTTTTGTTTGCCAACAGAACCCTCTCAGCAATCGATGTAAACAAAATTTGATGTTATGCTCAGTCTTTTACTATTATTTTTGACAAATATTTTGTGATGACTTTAAAAGCTCTCAAATTCTGTGGAAAACCATTATTATTTGTAAAAACAAGGCAGGAACATTATCAATCCAGATAGATGTAATAAGGTTGATGAAAGAAAAACCGATGCCACGTCACAGTTGAGTTATGAGTGAAAAGGGTTCACATTTACTTTGAATGAACATGAATGACTAATCCTGATATTATTAGACAAATTCTTACCATCTTCTTCACCCTCGTCAATGCCATCTTCCCCTTCTTCCTCGTCTTCTTCAACTATACCCTCTTCATCCTCTGCATCCTCACCTTCCACTTCTTCTTCATCGTCCACTTCGTCATCCATCACCACCACAGAATCCTCGGCCTCCTCTTCTTCCGAGCTGTCCAAATCAATGTAGCTACAATTAGCGTAGCATTCAGCTTCTTACCGAATTCATCGCGGTGAATTTTTATGTAATGTTGCTGGGCCAAAATATTTTTCAATTTGTCATTTTTGGAAAATTTCTTAAACTACATAATCAATAACATGGTTTCTTTATTTGACATCATTTGGTAGAAACAGACAAAAATTAACTTGAACGCACCGATGGATATGCAAGGCTAGTTGGTATTCGTATACTGATATTTTTCAGAATACACTTTACACGGTATTAGGACGCAAATAAGGTACCAAATATGCAATTCTACATGACAGAAAACATTTCTGCAAATAAAAAACAATCATTTTAGATGTGAATTACTGTATTTACTCATGTACCATGCGCACCTTTTCTCCCAAAATGTCAGTAAGAAAAGGGGACTGTGCATCTTACAAGGATTTCTGAGCGGGTTATATAAATTGCAAGTATTGATAGTAAATTCTCTGCAACACACTTGCGTCTACGTTTATACTCGCAGAAGACAAAGAATTCTGTGAAGTATAAGCACCAAGTATTTTGACGATTGAGATGGCATTTTTATAATATTAAAGCTGTACCTTTTTAATTTATTACTGTTCCTCAAAATAAGCCGTTCTATCATTAAATGTTTACTAACAATTTCTACCTATACTTTTTCCGGAATAATTTGGCATCTAGTATCTGTGTTCGCCGAATTCATCGTGAGCCCTTGATGCTCCTTTAGCATCAGAAAGAGACCATCCAATAAATTGCATCATGCACGTTGAGGGAGATGATGATTAACTTGGACAGACCTTGTTTTAGGAAGGGGGAATCAGTGAAGAGGCAGACTTTTTTGTTAAAATCCCAAATGTCAACTTATTCTAGCATGAAGTTATTGTTTTGCTCTGAACTGGCCCAAAAATGGGGGTGTGCATGGTATATGAGTGAATACAGTATTTTTATTAATTTCCTGTATAGGCAGTCCCCACTTTTATGTCTGGTTACATTCCTGGAAACCAGGACAAAAAGGATATCGACGAAAAGCGTATCACTATTTACCATAGACGAAATGTTAAAAAACGTTGATTCTGACCAAGGACATCAGACTTATAAAAATCTCTGAAATACCTTTTTTAAAAGATTATAAGATAAGGGTACAAAGTATTAGACGAAACACGATTACTACAAATGCAATCATTACTTCATATTTCAATAACATGCATTTGAAAAGCACCGTTGTTAACAAAAATCAAATTTAGATCGTCATCAAAATTCATTATATTAAGACGTTCAATGTATAAAACCTAATAGAAGAATAAATATAACTAAATTTTAACAAGAATCACCTCAGTCGATGACAAATGTGCAAAACTGGCCAAGTTTACACAAACAAAATTATGAAAATCAAACGGCATTAACACCAGGGCTAAGGAGCAATTTCTCATGACAAAACTGATCGTAGTCAGACATCTGACTACTAGCTTCCATATCTAGAATTTGCCGTTATCATTTAAGTGAAATTAAGAAGCTCAATCATAGTAAATTTCATGCTAAAACTGATTATGCATATTATAACTTCTTAAAAGTTCAGTAAAATTATTTAATATTCGAGAAACTATAAATGTTGGCATGGTAACAATATTAATTATACTAATTCTTTATTGTTTCCATTTTCTTAAGCATTATCATCCTAAAGAATAGGCACTTTTTCTACTTCAATGATTAATTGTTCTCTGCAGATAAGACATACATGTTTTCTGATAAAAAACAATACCTGCACAATCAGAATAGCCTCGTGCAACCAGGCGACTGTGAGACAGCACTACAGTTTACTTGGATAGGGAATTCTCATCAGCATGACCACCTAATACGGACTCCGTTACCCGAGTTTTTCCCATCCGAAGTCTGTTTGTTGACTACCTAGTTGTGGGGTTATTGCATGCCAAACTGTCCTAAATTTCAGCATGCATACCCACTCAATGATTCTTACAGGAAAAACTACTTTGATTAACATTGATTCTATTTATGGAGCACTTTTCTGTATTAGTCCGAATATAGTCATCCCCTATTTCTGAATCCACAGTTTCGGAAAAAAGTTTGAACCCCATTACAGACCTCACTTTTTAGCCTACTTTCCATAATGGAAATAAGCCTATAGTTTTGTCGTTGTGTCTGTCTGTCCATCCCCCCTATTAACTTTTGAACCAAGAGACCAATTTTCATGAAACTTGGTGGAAATCTCTTGCTACATAGGTCGAGCTCCCGAGGATAGTTTTTGTTGTGAAGGTTTAAGTCCTGGGTTTGATTTCAGGAATTACCCTTCCCATTTGATTTACATGGGAAATCGGAAATCCATCGTGCAGGGTAATTTTCTCTTGCGCATTAAAATTTCTTAGAATTGTAATATTGGAGAGAGTTTTGTACTATTCTCCGAGGAATCAACACTTTCAAAGCGACAACTTCTGCAATTCCCACTATTATGAAAATACAAAGGTTAAGGCAAGGATTCCAAAGAGTGAACAAGAATTGAGTTACCGAGGCATATGTATCAAGAAATTCTCTGCAAAACAAATCAAGTGAGGGCATTAATTGTTGCCTATACTTACTGCTGACGGTGATATTTTCATATTTTTTGGGCACGAATATAGTCCCCCACCTTACTTTTTTACTAATATATTGGGCAAAAAGGGGGACTAGATTCGGACTAATACGGTAAATCGGGGTACATGATACCACAAAGCTAGAAAAATTGTCTTATTTGCATTTTCTATCGTCATATTCTCTCCCCATTTCTCATCAAGAGACCCAACAACTGCCATTTTAAGTAATTTGGTTATCCTTATGGTCTCATTAGAAACATTCTCATTAAAAATTTTAAAACTTTTTAAAAATATAGAGCTTTTGATATCAGCTTCTCTTCCCTCAGCTTTATACTTTTGACATGGCAGGTATTGAACTAGTAAATATATTTATAGTATAAAATTAATACACCAAGAAATGTTAATTTAAAAGATATTATCTGCTATTAAAGCTCTGTTTACTTAACAGATGAATACTGAATTCATTTTTAGCAGTTACCCAAAATATTTGATGATTAACGCTTCAAGCATTTCAATGACATTTAACTTAATTCAACAGGGAACTATCAAGCTCATCATATGGCTGGAAAAAAAAGCAATTTAAAATATATAATTGCCTCATGTATATCCAATAGCCACAACAAGGTTAAAAAAACAATATATGAATTACCACTGAGGAAAGCTGCTTTGTAGACAAAATGCGCATGTTTTTTAACCTTCTTGTGGCTATTGGAGATACCTAGGGTAAGTATACATTTTAAATTGATTGTTCTTGAAGACATTTAACTTCATATGAGTAAAAGTTCATTGAAGCCCTTTATGTAAAGTGGAAGTTCTAATTGACTGATACAGCGCAAAATCATATTAATTTTAATGAGCATCTCTCATACTAAATTTAACCAAATTATGTCAAGAGATGACAGACGTAACAATCATATGAGATGACAGATGTAACAATCATATGAGATGTGCTCGTATGGTGTTATGCTACAATCGCTTCACCTGTAAAGAATGCCTAAAAAAATGCAGTTTGTTGCAATGATTAAGTAATATTTTCTCTCCGAATTAGAGAGCTCTGTATGAATATTTTATGATGAACTCATTTTGAATAACTTTTGTTCAAGGTATGGAAATTTACAAAATGATATGGGATTGCGCAGTTTTTCTTAGGAAACAAACGTTATATTTTCAAGTTTAGCAAATTGAAGATGACCCTCTTAGATTTCAGTAAATACAACCTATAAGAGCAGCAGATAATTTTAGTATTTACTGAACTATTTGGTAAACTCAGTACTAAAAAGAAATTAAGAAAATTATGGTAAATGGATGGTTAGCAGATCTGGTTGCCAATTACAGGGTCACAAGTTCAAATCCTGCTGAGGGCATGACCATTTATACAAATCTTTGTCATCACTACTGCAATCATTGTAAAAAGCTACCAAGAGCTATTTATGGGCTGGTTAATAAATATTTGAGAACCACTGCGTTATCAGGGGGAGGGAACTATTATGGGGCGATTTGGTTCTCGTCAGATACATCAAGTTCGGGCAGGCGTTCTTGAGCGCTGTCGTCCAGCCAATGAGTGAGCGCCAAGCCGAATTTGAAGTGATCATGTTGAGAAGTTGTAACGATTGAACTAGGTAACTGCGTAACAAAGTTTATCCGCCATTACGGGAAATCTTGGGAAAGAGTTATTTTTTAGTACAGGTAAGGATGTTTTGACTATAGAGTATATGAATAAATGGTTAACAACTTCATATATGCTGGTGATACATGTGACTCTCTGTGTGTGTTAATTAAGTTATTTTCTGTACGTTGCAACGTTTCCACTAGCTTGCAAAAATGAATCAAACAGAGAAGAAAGTGCATTCACGTAAGTGCTACGCACTAAACTGCAAGCATACGAGGGGAACGACTGGAGATCTTAAGTTGAAATTACATTCGTTTCCTCGCACAATATCTACGTAAGTACTATTAGCTATATTTGTATAGCCAATTTGACATCCTATACATATATGTATATGTCCTGGAATGAATAAAAATTATTATTGTTATGGGATTGCAATTTTTAACTTGAAACCTCTCGTTTCGAGATACGGCGAGTATATCGTGGACTACCTGTAGTAAAAAGGTCAACACTTTGTTGAGCCGATATTTAGTGTAGATTATTCGCATATCGAGTTATTACTGTAGTTAGATATGTATCTCTGCATTTTCAACTTTAATAATAGTAACCATTTAACGAGATACTTCACTATGGCTTGTTTTCATGTGATGCATATCTTCACTTTAGGCTCTTTAGGAGCAAAGTTGTATTTGATGCATATGTTGAAGTGTTAATAATTCTGTAATGTTATCATTCCAGGTGCCGAGAATCTGGTGGCTAGCTTCTGCAGCTTTCATATGTTAATTATTCTTTCGTCTGTTACAAACATTCTACTGTATTATTTTTTCAATGTGTGCATGTTTCCTATATTTATTGAACAATAATTGATCTATGTGGTTCAATTCGATTTCATATCTGTTATATGTAAATATGTACAATATTTCTTCTGCAATAAAACTATTTAAATTTAAATTGTTATTCTTTCTATTCTCACCCATTACTCCTCTGGTTACGTTATTCGTAAAAAGGTTTGATTTGCTAAATAAATAAATTAGCGTCATTTATTGAAAAATAATGAATCAAACTAAATTGGTGTATGATTTTTGAAAATTGCGCTCGCCGTCTGTACGAAGCTGCCATTGGCTGCTGAAATTCGTCTGCTAGCTGCCTGTTCTCCGCTTCGATTGGCTGCAAAAATGACGTCATACGTCACAACGCAACAGCAGCGCCAGCTAGCCAGTGCCTGCCCGAACTTTTTGTACTAGCCAGCTAAGACCACGATTTTAACATGGGAGTTCGCTCCCCCTGGCGTTATCTTATAAAAAGTTATAATATGGAAATAGTTTCTGAAGAGCTTGCACCATCTTTTGCAGTTTTCTTTCTTTGTGATTGCAAGAGTAGAAGGCAAACATTTTGCATTTTAGAACTTTTTGACAAATGGAATAAATAGCAAAAATTTTCCAGTTATGAGATGTTACACTGAAGAATTTAATAAATAATTTAATTAGTTATTTTTTATTCCTAGCCAAGCACATCCATAACTTCGGTAGGTCCATTACCACTTTGATGCCTTCAATACCAATAAATGATTATGTAGTACAATCAACTGTTTTCCAGGTTTTTACTGAAAATTTCTATTCCAATAATCTAGTACAAATTTGTTAAAAACAACATTACATTAAAATCCAGTTAAAAGCAAGAGCATGCAAGGATACTTGCTAATGATTTTAATAAATTAAAAAAATAAATAAAAACACTTCTAATGTTAATATACCATATTTTCCCGAATCCAAGATTTTGACCTAAATTATATACGATTCCTGGAAAAATTAAAAAGTGACAAAACAAATTTTTATTAGGTCCCTAATTTTCTTGAATATCATATCAGTCGTCATCACTCATTATACTCTCTTCACCACTCACCCTAGCTTTATCACTCCAAACTTCGTCCAAAGATTCACACAAAATATCATCTTCACTTCCATCCACGGCATTCGATAAGCAGCACTTCCTAAATGCATTCACTATTTCTTCTAGATTTATCTGTTGCTATGCAGAGCATTGCAACAGTAGGATTATTTAGGTTTCTTTTTCACTCCGAATGTAACTAACCCCTTTAAATTATCTTTAAAAAGCTTGTTGACATCAACATCGAGAACTTGAAGCTGTGATGTCCTCCAGGTATTGTTAGAAGGTTAATAAATCTTTAACTTCAGAAGTTGCGTGTCCTTTAAATGCATCTAGTCAAGCATCCTTCTTTCTTAATTTTTCGAATGTCAGTATAACATCCCACAGGTATTTTTGTTAAAATATAAATGTCATTATTTGATAATTTTTATTTGGTATGATTTTTTAACTATTTGTAATTATTTATACGTTAACTGTAGCAAATGCAAGATGATTTAGGATTATTAATATATAACTGTAAGAAAAAGTGTTCGAGATTATTGTTACGAAACTTTTCAAATGTCAATAGATTAAATAACAGTTGAAAGATATCCAGAATATATTCATAATAATGGCAGTGCTGTAAACAAAGCTCGCAATTACCCAAGAGAACAAGAATAACTTTTGCACGTATGAGAAATCACCATTTTTCACAACATTCTATGGCAAACTTGACTTGCACGTATTAAAACGTCCGCACTTGCGCTCAATGCTTCATTCACTCAAAAGAAGAGCAGTCTTATCTACATCTCTCTCATAATAAAAAGTCGATTTCTATGGGGAAAATAAATCAATATAAATGTTTAAATTTCATTTTATGCAAAAAACAAGAAATAATCAAAATATTTGATATTGTGATAAGAAAGAAAACATTGTTACAAACCTTGAGAAATGTCAACCAGGGAGGAAACTGTTGAAAAGTGATCACGATTTATGTAAAAAATGATAGTGCCATAAATAAAAATAATTAGTTCATAATAAAACATGAATAACATTGGCACAAACAAAAAAGTGATTTTCGCAAAACGTACGAACTCAAAGAATAACAGCAAGATATTACGATTTTTTAAGAGAGAAGTTTCCATGAACGTACCATTTGAGCTACTTAAGAGGAGGGGTCATAAAAAGTAAAATGATAAAGAACCCTCTCATAAAACTCATGCCTGTGATGTCCACAGCACCCCCATGCAAGTACTGCAGGGTTAATAGTGCTCCTGGTCTTCAATTCCAGATCAGGTGTAACCAATCTCTCACAAGTTCCTTTGACAACCATCCAATTCCCTGACATCTAACTATTATTCCAAAGGTGTGCTACTTCATTTTAGGATAACAAAGGCAATTTTGATCCATTTACTAAACAGCCAACATTACTGCAACTCGCATTTTTTTCATTACCTGTCATTCTTATATCACAG
The DNA here is from genome assembly GCA_028673005.1 of Tanypteryx hageni. Classification (NCBI taxonomy): domain Eukaryota; kingdom Metazoa; phylum Arthropoda; class Insecta; order Odonata; family Petaluridae; genus Tanypteryx; species Tanypteryx hageni. The sequence continues at coordinate 53,454,523 of CM054120.1, read as the reverse complement.
ATTTGGCACCTTTTTATCGAGTGTAATTAGATGACGCGTCGAAGAGAAATGGAGTTTCATGAGCATTGCATATTTGACTCAAAAGGTAATCGTCAGTTTTTCTAAGTTCAATTATGTTTTTGATAGGCATGTTTCTCACTGAATGTATTTTACATATATTTCGAATGCACGTATTCAGTATAGGTATACTAGTTTGTTCATTCATTGAAATGGTTACAAATTTTTATTTGAGAAAAAAACAATATTTCAATGTATTTTAAAAAATTAATACTGTATTAGAAAAATTTCAGTCAATACAATATATTTCACTTATTTTTCATTTGTTCAAAAAACCATCGATTAAACGCACAACAATCATTTGTAAGTTTCTACTGCAACCCTTCATGATCGATTTTATCTGGCGGTCCTGGCAAAAGTTTCGAGTTATTCGGCATTCTCCGGAAAATTGCATCAAAGGCAGTATCAGTCCTTCCCCCCTAAGGCACCAGATAATCAATGATCTACTGTATTTTGATAACCCCAAAATGAATCGCAATTCTCTTTGCAAATTATGCATGGTGAGACACATTGGATGATGCATGGTGAGACGCATTGGATGATGCATGGTGGGAGGTTACTCCCAACCCAACAAGTCTCTCTCCCTGCAGTAGACCAGTCATGGAGCCATGCCTTCCAATTTGTCTCTAGACGAATTTGTCACATGATGAATTAGTCGTGCGATGTATTGCGGGTATACCACTTTGTACTCAAATTTAAGATGACCTCGATTTTCAGAAGCTGAAATTCAGTAAAACCGTCATCTTGGATTTGGGTCAATATGGTAATATCATATTTTTATATTAATGAAAATTAATGATGAATCAAAACTTGACAAATTATTCCAAATAAAACAATGTTCATGATTTAAAAAATATTTCAAAATGCAAAACTTCTGAAAAATTCTTCCATAATGAAGTTAACGTATTTACCTGAATCCAATACGACCCCCCTTTTAGCAGACAGTCAAAACAGAAATAAGATTTTGACCTAATTTCTCACTGACTGTATTTGGTGTATATTTCGAACACATCAGTATAGTTATACTAGTTCATTCATTAATTGAAATGGTTTGTTAAAATTTTTTTCTGAAATTAAAAATTTTAAAAATTAGGACTTTATTAATTGAACTTCGAATCGTAAGTTTGCAATGAAAAATACAATTATTTTATCATTTCATTTGTTTAAAAAAACTGATTAAACGCATAACCATACTTCCTACGGTTCTATGACAACTTGTCGTGGTCATTTTGTTGTGCATCAATTGGTCATGGTTCATTGTGCGTCAATACATTGCACAACAAACTCATTGCACGTCAACATCTCTCGACAAATTCGTCGCGGTGTCTCGCCTTCCAATTTGTCTCCCGATGAATGTTGTGACGAATTTGTCTCGCAACAAAATTGTCACGCGATGAATTTTTCTAGCAATGAATTGACGTGCGATGAGTTTGTCGGGCGATGTATTGATGCATGACGAGTTTATCGAGTGAGGAATTGATGTGCGGTGAACTGAGGCGCGATTGACAGTGATGTACTGATGGTATATGACTTCGTACTCGAATTTAGGATGATCCCAGATTATTGCAAGCTGCAATTTGTAAAAAAAAAACTCCGTCTTGGATTTGGTTAAATACAGCACTTACAAAACAGACTCCAAATTTATGCCTCAGTTAAAGAAACCAAGTTTTGCTGAAGAATATTCAAAGAAAATATATCAAGCAGCATTAATGAACAAAAAAATCTATTTTAGATAAGTAATTAACAAAACCAGATACTTCCAACAAATTAAAAAGCTATTAATCTATCAAATATACATTAAGCTTGAGAATTTCAGATGGTATCTATTTTTGAAGGACTGAACAACTGTAACTCATATGCTTAAAAGCAGATACAATCACATTAACTCTAAATAAACTGAAAAGCACAATCTACAAAACTCAACCCCTTCCTTAAAAGTCATTTATGCCAGTTGCAAGGGGCTTGACCAATCAACTGTCTTTGTTTGGTCAATTATGTTGACAGTAAATATTTAAATCACATGCTCCTCAACAGAGGTTTTAATTATGGCAATTGTATGGTAACATATAACATTTATTCCCTAAAAATTTTACTTCAGCCTCAGCTCGCCCTACGATCTCACATTTGACTATTTGGCTTAATGTCCATTTGACAAGAAATTGTTGACATATGTGATTATCAATGAAATTAACACTAACATGCATGTCAACACAAGACCTACAACTACTTAATATACTGTTCATTAAGTATAAGCCATAAAATCTGGCATAGAACTTAAATTTTTTATTAGCATACGCTATATAAGCATAGTGACAATTACAAGTTGTCAAAACTAGATGAAAATGTGCAACAAATGATGTACAACATTGCCAATAAGGCCAGGGACACTGGACTATAACTGCATTTGAACTTTTAGTAATATCTTATATAATGAAAAGGCTGACGAAAAAAGGATTTCAATAATGTAAGTGAAATTCCCCAAATAGAATTCTAACCTGGGACATCTTTCAGAGGTAAATGCTAGCAATCCAATGGAGGCCATCATGAGCACATCCAGAAAATAAGAATGATTTTAAGAGTTAAAGAGAAAGTAGAAATACAAAATTTAAGTGCTACATTGTATTCAAACAAAGTTCAACATAGAATAAATTAGTATGAAGCAAAATTAGTATGAAGCAATAAAATTAATAATAGTATTTATCATGTTTGGTTATTTGTTACATATCACAGGATTTTTCCTGTTAACCGATTAGGGACGGAGCACCACCACGGTGGTGTTAGGGTACCGTCCTCTTCTGCCCTCTTGTGTGGGGCATGTTTATTACCTGTAGTTCCTTCTTTTTGCTAGCAGCTTACGGACAGTTTTAAGTTTCATCCTGTGAAGTTGCATGTGTTTTTCTTAAGCAGTTACGATTTTACGTGTTTTTGAACTTAGCCCTTTTTTAATTTGACAATGGCGACCAAGAGAAAACGGTGTGACGATCACAAACTGGATTTATTGTTTTCAATAACAGATGATGGAGTAAAAAGTGATATATCCTCTATCGATAGTGATATTCAAGAGGAAGAAATTCCTGAACCATGTAAAAATATTTCACCTATAACTTTAGACGATGAATCCGATGGTGAAATTGAAGAGACAGTTGAACAGGCTAATAGAAGCAGATTGACTTGGTCCAGAAGAGGTTTGATAGATTTAGGCACTAGTCTCTCTCAGTTTACACCTGGTCCTAATACTTACTTACCAGAAAATTCTTCACCTTTAGATTATTTTATGTTATTTTTACGGGCCATATGTTGGACCATTGCGTCAAGCAGACTAATTTGTATGCCTCGCAAAAAATGTCAACTGCGGGCGGAGGTGAAAATATTTGGGAAGATCTTACATTAGATGAGTTGAAAGCTTGGTTAGGTGTTATTTTTACAATGGGATTTCATGATCTTCCAAGTCTGAAAGACTATTGGTCTACAGATAGGGCATTGAATGTACCAGGTGTATCAGAAATCATGGCAAGGGATCGATTTTTGTCAATTTTGCGGAATTATCACGTAAATGATAATTCACGGCAGCCTCTACAAGATAGCTTAGATTTTGATAAACTCTACAAAATTAGACCTATTCTGGATAGTTTAAATAGCAATTATAAAAAATATTATAACTTTTCTGAGTATCAGGCAATAGATGAAGCGATGGTGAAATTTACTGGTCTCTCTTCAATGAAACAGTATATGCTAATGAAACCCATCAAAAGGGGATTCAAGTGGTGGGGAAGAGCAGATGGAACATCGGGATTTGTTTTTCATTTAGAATTATATACAGGGAAAGGGACAATTCAAAAGAATAATTTGGGTTTGGGTGGAAATGTCGTGATGCAACTTGCAGAGCCTCTCTTTGCGATAGATTTTTTACGTCGCCAGATCTATTTATGGAACTCTCCAAAAAAGGTTTGAGAGCCATAGGAACTGCAAACACCAACCGTGTCAATTATCCCAAAGAATTGGTAGCAAACACAAAGGACTGGAAGCAAAGTAACCAAGGGGACTGTGAGTGGCTCTCCTCCGCCCCACTCGTTTCCTTAGGCTGGCGAGACAAAAGGTCTATATTCTTTTTGTCATCAGGTTACGATTCACCCACATACCCAATGCAGTCTGTGAAAAGGAAGGAGAAGGATGGGTCGAAGGTGGAAGTGTGCTGTCCTGAGATTGTGAGGTTATACCATCAATTCATGGGAGGATTAGATCGAAACGATCAATTATGTAGCTACTACAGTTTGCACATTCCTTCAAAAAAGTGGTGGCATAGACTGATCTTTGATTCAATAAATAGAACGGTAGTAAATTCTTATATCTACTACAAACAAGCTACCAATAAGCCAACTTTTCCCCTTAAAAAGTTCTATTTGAATATAATCGGAGACCTCATTGGAGGCTACAGTAGCAGAAAGGCACGTGGACGTAGAGCTACAGTTCCTCCTTCACATAATTTTGGAGAGTGCCACTATCCAGATCAAGTGAAAAGAAATGATATGAATAAACTTTTGCATAAAGAATGTGTGGTATGCGGGGAAAAGGAATTAGGAAGAGGACAATTTTTTTATGTTCTATTTGTGAAAAAGGGCTGTGCACTGACACTTGCTTCAGAGACTTCCATCAGAATCTCCAATAATTAAGGAATAAAAAGCCTCGGTAAGTACATTAACAGTTAATATAAACTTAGTATGGGCTAGTGAAAGTTTCAAGAAGGTTAGAGTTAACATTCTTTTTCTATCGTACTTTTCCCAAAAAGGTAACAAATTGGCTATTTTCTGGCATTTAATTCCGTCCCTAATGGGTTAATTAAGCAAATAAATTTAAATGCAATTCTGAAAACTTGAAAGCAATGTAAGCAGATTTTAATTTTCCTCAACTGAAAAATAATGACCTTTGAAATATTTAAACTCTCTTAACCAGTATTATTTCTTCGGATGATCTACTTCCTTCTCCACTATTTATATGCTTTCAATCGCCAAACAATGAATGCCAGCCTCTGTAAACTTTATCTGAAAGAGAGATCTCATTTTTTTACCTCTGTAAAATAAAAATATAACAATTTTATTAGGTTCCATAATATTTTTCAAAATGATTATATTGCACAAAAAAGGAACTAGAAGAGAATTTATTGTATTGTCCTAAAAAAAACTAGACATTAAGCCAAAAGCCAACCTAAGCAGTACAACAAACGCATCAGCTGTATTTAAACACGCAATATGTTGCATACATGTACTAAGTGTTAGATCAATGAGAAAGGGCATCCATGACATTCAAAAAGTAAAGGCAAAAAAGATAGGGGTTGGCCCATGTGTACATAAAACATCCATTGCACAAAAAATCTCCCTAACTACCTTTGTTCCTCATCAGCCTCCCCCTCTCCTCCGTCTCCACCTTGTACTCCATTTTCTACCTCGATGTCAGGTACCAGATAGTACTGCAATGGATTGGGCCACATGTCATCCTTTATAACCTGCAATTAAAGAAGTTTCTTTAAATATACTTTACCAACAAGTACCGGTTATGACGAGATAAAGCAAACAAAAAAATTAGATTTTGCAGGGTTTTAGAAAAATGGTTATTCCACATTAAACTATTTAAGTCAGGGATCTCAGACTTGCAGACAGCGTGGTCCATCTGGTACATTTCTGCAGCCCGCAAAGTAAGCTAGTTTACATTAGAAAGCAAAAACTCAAAAGTATTTCTTAAAAAATATTTCACATAAATCTAAGATATTTCAGATAACAAAATGTATGCAGTGTATTGCTAATTTCGATTTATAAAACTTTGCACAAGTGGAAGTATGTTCTTCTCACTGCCAGCATGTTTCTAGCATGTGAAGAGAACCTAATCCTTGAATCAACCATAAATAGTTGGGGTGGTTTCTTTCTTGTGGAAGGGGAAAATGAATGTCCAAAGAATATAATAATAAGAACCGATCATTCCATTCCTAACAAAACCTTGAGTGACAACTCATTCATTCAGTAACAACATAGCTCTCTTAAGCCTTCTCTCAAAATTAGTTACATTAACTTTGATAACACCTAATTCATTTCAACTATCTCTTTTGTGACCAGACCAATGAAAACTACATGGGAGTCTGAGCAGCCAAAACCACTCACTAAGTAAAATTTTAACTTTACCCCCATAAACAGGACTACCCTCAATAAAATATTCCTACATGCATCACGGTACCTATCAATATATCATGTATAAATGGGTATACAATTAACAAAATATGCCAAATATAACCATGAGATTTACAGGTTGAATAGTTTTATTCTTCATGCATTTATATATAACCTTAACGAAATATCCAACTTCAATTCTTTTGAAATTATGCTCTCCCCTCGGATAGTTTTTTAATTCTCAAGAAGTTATTGGAGATTGAGAATAGTTCCAGCTCAGATTTCCTTGACTGAGGTGTATGATAACATTATGACAGGATCAACTTCCTTTGACTGCTATGTGATGCGAACCCTTACAAAACATTCGGCTGCCATGCTGAAATTTCACTAAAACAAATTTGTATTAAATGTTGTAAATGACTACCATTTTCAAATTTCAAAATTTATTAGGATTTGAAATATTAACTTTCTATTGAGTGCTCCAAGAGGTGGTTGCCCTCTTGAATTTCACTGGACTTGGCTGGTCAGCTAGCAAGGGGGTTGTTCTGTCTTCAAGGGGTTAAATAAAAAAATAGTAAAGGTAAAAGAGGATCTTTGGAATGACAAAAGTATTTTTGTAAAAACCTTAAATTACAGCTGAATGACTTCAATGATGGCTTATTTACTTTAATAACTCAAGCATGTGCAACAGCATATGCAGTTCATTTATACTCGATCCATTGGATTTCCTCCATGAATCAGATGTCTCTAAGCTCTTTTGAATACGGAATTTTCCTCTACAAATACGACCTCGGTTTAATGCTGCCTCGATTAATGTTGATTTGAGTTAACCTTGTTTAAAAATCACAACCCATATTCAAATTAACATCAGTGATGATTCAAGTTAATATCATCCTGGCTCAGCACTGAAATGACACAAAAATACTGTGCAAACGATTCTCATGTGCATCTGTTACATAGCGCTTCTCCAGTTGCAGCAGATTGCCTTATTTGAGTGTGGTGTTTTGGCCTGATGTATTATTATTAAATTTGCATGCTGATATTTTATGAGTTGAGAAGGTAAGAGGAACTCCAGAAAATGATAAGTAGGCTAGTAATAACAGGTAGAAAATACGGTATGGAAATAAATACAGAAAAATGCAAGATCATTCGAATATCAGACAAAGAAGAGAATCTGAACATAAGTATTGGAGGAAAGCCTTTAGAACAAGTTTCAGACTATAAATACCTTGTCATAACAAGAGAAGCAAAATGTACAGATGAGATCAGGACTAGAATAGGAAAAGCAAAAGCGGCTTTCAGAAGAAAGAAACACCTAATTACGGGGCATATAAGGGAAGATATCCACAAGAAGTTCATAAAATGCTATGTATGGAGTATAGCTTTGTATGGGCAGAAACATGGACGCTAAGGAAAAATGACATCAAATACTTGGGAAAGCTTGGAAATGTGGACTTGAGGAGAAAGCTGAAGATAAAATGGACAGATAGGATGAAAAACGATAAAGTGCTACAAAGAGTAGGAGAGACTCATATGATTATACAGACTATTAGAAAGCGGAAGGCAAACTGGGTTGAGTATTACCCGAGGAGAGAGAGAGAGAATGATTAAAGACGTGTTAGAAGGAAAACTAGATGGAAAAAGGTAGGAAAAGGTTTCAGCTGATAGACGATTTGAAATGTCAAGACTTATAAAGATATGAAGAGGACAGCAAAAAATAGGAGTATATGGAGAACCAGGTTTAACCATGAATAGTCACGGACCTACTGATTGGAGCATTTAGGAGTCTGACTTGGAAAAACCATCGTTACAGAGCCTGCTCACCACTAAAACTCCTGCCCTCAAGTTTCCTCTTCCTATTAGAATTCAGGTTTGACGTTCTGCAATTTTTAAGTTGGTCTCAATTTTCCATTGTTCTACAAAGTAAACTTTGTGAGATTCCCAGTCTTGCTGAGGCCTCTCTCTGATTGAATGAACAAGGAAGTTCATCATACTTTCTGAGCAGCTCATTCTTCTCAGCCACACTCAGACCCTTCCTTTGATTTATCTTCGACATTTTTTTCCAAGATGAATTTTTTGGAAAAATTGTCCCCAACTAAAAAAGTGTAGTAGCTAACCAATAAACAGTCACTGTGATACTGCACGGCTATGGAAACACTTGATGAATACTGACTAGACCATAGAGGATGCAGCATAAACAGTTGCAGGAAAAGGGCAGGCAAAGTGCAATGATTAATGCAGCAAGTGTGGAGGCTATTTGGGGGAGAACTCGAAAAATGACCACTCAATAAATTCACACCTAAGGCAGTCATAAAATACCACCCATGATATTACTTATGGTGGTCGGACCCGTACTTATGTAATGACAGTGACGAAGTGCCTACATAAGTGACACTGCACAATTTAATATACCACAATAGAAACCAGACAGTATCACATCGCAAAATTTATTTTCATGGCAAAACTTTTATTCGATATCATAGCGGAAATGCATGTTTTAAAAGCACCCCAATATTTTTGGAAGTGTTCACAATGGTGCTTGTGTCTCTGTGTTCGATGGGAAGTTTGTGGGCATTCTCAAACTCAAATGCCCTTCCTCCTTCATGGTGATGCATTTCATGGTGAATTCGAGGTCCCTTTATCGTCCGCCTTTTAATTGCGGCTCTTCTCCAATTCCTAGTCACCAACAGCTCCTTTGGCACATTTGCAATGAGAAGAGGACAGTTAAATAAATTTCCCTGGATGCATTCTTCTAAAAGCCATCAACTTGCCCCAAGTCTCCCCAAAAGTAATTTACACCTATTTAATGGCAAATACATGTGTCACGAAGAACCTTCTATATTATTGTATGTTCTTAATATGTGATTAGTAGTTGAATAAATACGCTCTTTTTTGTTCATATCTGAAAAATGTGCATTTCTTTATCCACATTCAGGAACGTAACTGCCTGTTATATCATTGTTTATATGGTAAAATCACTTTCAACTTACGGCACCTTTTCTAGGAATATAACCTGATGTAAGTCCGAGGACTGTACTGCACTATGATGTCTACACAGCAAAATAGATACAATCAAGATTAAATAATACAACAATATTCGCCATATAAGTATATTAAATTACTTTGAATTTAAGATGACCACAATAAAAAACAAGGTCTATTCAGGAAAAATATTTTAATAGCAACAATTTTTTAAATAACATTATGTAGTAACTTTGTGTCATCCACTAACACTGCCATCATAACAGTAATGCATATTTTTTTTATTCCTCTTAAGTTTTTATAATTGTTTTTGATCCTTTTTTGTTAACTGTGAAATTGGCCGGGGGGGTCAAAATAAATACGTGTCTCATCTGCATTAACCATTTGGCTCAGAAGGCAGTCATGAATTTTCTGCAACGAAATTATATGTTTCTGGAAAGCAATGAGTTTGTCCATGTAGTCAAGGTAAACGTTGGCAAAGAGAAGTTCTTCGTCGCAGACAAAAACCATTACCACACATCATCCATATGCACCAACAATTGCTAGCCTTGAATTCTTGCCATGGGATGTTTAGTGGTCATTCTAATTCATGAGCTTTTGGTTTAATGATATCCCGCAACACTGGTTTCCCATCCATTCTCTATGCACAAAATTTTCAGTTTCTTCTTCTAATTCATGAAATTGACCTTTGGGTCCACTAAATGATATTCGTGTTGAGTTAGCACCTTCAAGTTTTTGTTTTGCTTGCTTCCATTTTCACCTCCATCACATTACATTTCCTCCTGGCCTCACAATTATTAGTTTCTTCAGCATAATGCACCACCTTGAGCTTAAAAATTTTATCAAAGCCTATACCATGTGATACATTCCCTTTTACAGAGGTGCATTTCTTCCCTACATGATATGTCATTTCAATCCTAAGATTTCGGATAACTTATCTTTAAAAATGCTAAAAAATTTGTGAATGTATATGCTTTCATATGCGTCTAGTTTTGTGAGTTTATTTACAGATTTGAGAAGTTTTAAATTGCCTGTTTTAATGGGATGGTGGTTGGCAAAAATAAACAAAAACATCATTACGAACAATGAACTAGGTCTTATCTCCTACTCCTCTCTTTATCACTTAACGGTCAAAAATCTGTTTACTTTTCCCTCCCTATCTGGGTATAAATACTCTTACTACCCCGAACAATCCTCACACAATTGAAAGTGACAACCTAGCTGTCGAAACACACATCCTAACCCTTGGTTGAGTCTCTTGTGTTCTGCTGACCCGACCGTTCTGTGACACTTACAGGTTTACGTAAGTTCTCTTCCTTCATTTTCCACCCTCAAATTCTACATAAATTATTTATAACAAAAAATGACCATGAACATTTAAATCCGGTGCATTTGTTATATGTGCGAGGGAATTACACGCTGCATACAGACACATACCTATGTATTTAGGTGTTATACCATAAGTTTCATTCCCAGATTCATTGTTTATTAGGTAATCTGAATATTCGAACCATAGCGGAATTAAATAATTATAAAATCATCTCAGGGAGGCTTTTGTAAAAATAGCAAATGTGGCGACTGAAGATTTATGGAGAAATAATGCTACAGTGAAACCTAGGATATACGTAACCCAATTATACGTAATACTCCTTTATACGTATTTTATGGCTGGTCCCGGCGAAACACAGTATGGTTACACGTATTTAAATACTGAGTTATGTGTAACTGACTTATACGTAAACTTCATTTATACGTAGCGTTCATCCGATCCCGCCTGCTACTTTTTATCTCGGTTGTACGTATTTGCGTGCTGTACATACATATTATTATTTTGCATCATTATAGGATTATGTCATGTTGAAATAACGCGACGTAATCTGCTGGTAACCGATAACAATAAATAAATAAAATAACGAAACATTATGCGTTTTCTTTGCGACGCTTTTATTCTGCCTGAGAATCGGACACAAAGTAATCAGTGTTGCTTTTTAGGCTAAGGAGAGGGAGGTAGGGGAAGGCCCTCAGCTAGGAGGGGGAGTTAGGGGAAGTCAGAAGAAAAATCGGCCAAGCTGACTTTGTGCGCAGAAGGGGATGGTCATGCACTGGAAGCCACAGCGTATTAGTACTGGCTTCGGGCGTTTTATCAGTCGTGAACATTCTCCTCAGTGTTTCGCCAGCCTTTATATCACTTCAGTCGTTCACACACTCTCGACATGTCTCAAAATAGAAAAGGAATTACAGTAGAGAATAAAATAAAAATTATAAATGAGGCTGAAGAAAATCCGCACCTGTTGAAGAAAGAACTGGCTAACAGACTGAAAATTCCGTACACAACGCTGTGCACTATTCTGGCCAAATCCGACCAAGTGAGAGAAAACTATGCAAGCGCTGGCCAGAATGCACATAAAAGAAGACGGGTCCAGGAAGGAAGATATGCTGATCTAGAAAAATCTGTTTATGTGGTTTAAAGAGATGAGGTCAAAAAATATCCCTATAAGCGGCACCATACTGCAAGAAAAGGCCAAGAGTTTTGCAGCCAAGATAAATGTGAGGAATTTCAGGCAACGTTTGACAGTTTTACTTGCTTGCAATGTGGATGGAACAGACAAGTGCCAACCGCTTATTATCGGCAAATCTACTAAGCCTCGATGTTTCAAAAACGTGAGAACATTTCCTACAGATTACACGGCAGATAGCAAGGCTTGGATGACAAGCAGTGTGATGAAAAAGTGGCTGATGGATTTAAATGATAGAATGCGCAAAGAAAAACGAAAATTTCTACTTTTCTGGAACAACTGTACTACTCACGATTTTAAAGATTTCTCCCATATCCGCCTTGAGTTTTCCCCCCCTAACACCACTAGCAAGCTGCAGCCACTTGACTTGGGCATAATTGCCTATCTAAAGGCACAATACCGCAAAATTTTAGTTCAATATACTGTCTCCCTGCTAGAAGCGAGCCCGGAGAAAAAAAGCCCACAACTCAGTGTCCTTCAGGTAAGACAAATTGCTGCAGTGATCAGTAACTTCTTCACTTCATGAACTTTGGTTTCTAAATTGTCTGAAACTGTGATTTTCTTATTCAGGCAATGCACTTCATTGCCTCCGCTTGGAATGCAGTCCAGCCTTCTACGATAAAGAAATGCTTCCGTAATGCAGGATTTGTTTTTGATGGGCAGCATGAACCCGATGACGATGATGTGGAGCCACCTGAGAGTTGGTCAACAGAATGCTCGTTTGAGGACTTCATTCATTTCGATGATGATGTCGCTGTTATACGTATTTTTTGTTCGGTCCCTTGAACTATGTATAACCCAGGTTTCACTGTGAGATAGATACATGCTTTGTTACTCTTCCATAGTACTTTTCGAATAACATTAAATTCATTCATTCAAATACTTCGTATGCTTTTAGGTTCATCTGTGTTTTGTCTCTCTTGATCTTCCTGCAGACAGACTCCTCCTTGCAGTAGCTCAACTCACGGTTGTAGAATTAACGTTAATTCTACGCGGGAATAGGCATCCGCAGTAACTCATTTGTTTTGTGAAGGAAGAGGCAGTTTTGATAGTGCATTGTTGAAAACAACCAGGCTCTGTGGTTTTCATTTGAAAGATGTTATTGGAGACAGCTATCATTCTTCGCGAACTAGAAATAATTAACCAAGTTAATGTAAATATTGGTCAGCCCCTATTATTTAAAGTTCACGGTTCCAAAGTTTCACAAAAACCAACACATAATTCAACCTTCTCAGCAAAAGAAATCTCTTTCTTTAATTTACATTACCATTTCCATCTAAATAAATGCAGTTACCCATCTTTGTTTACAATACCACTTCGTCGTAATCATTTAACAGAAATTGTTTACTTAAACTTCTAAACACAAATTGCAAATAACAACTTAGCACAAACAATGTGGATGTCGTCGTGACACAAAACACACATCACGGGAAATACAAACAAGAAATAAAATAAAATAAAAATACATAAAATACAAAATAAGAAAAAATTGGGTGGATAATACTAATCAAACATTCCACATTTCGTGGATGCTGCTTATCATAATAAATCTAATTTTCCTCTTTGTGAGATTAGCTTGATTCTTGTGAAATATCAGTCAAGAATTTTGTAATTTTTGATTGCTTACATTCTTCCTTTCATTTGGAAAGAAATGCTGATCTTATCAGCTGCAACTGAGTAACCTCCTGGACAGAATAACAAGACTTCTGCTGGTCAAAATTCAAAAATGTTTAGAGCACTGCATCAGCTTCTTACCATGATACCCTTTCATTATTCACGATGCTTTCATCTTCTTCTGAATCTACTACGTCTTCGTAACTTTGGTCGACAACACTGTCAATGATGTCTTGATCGGTTAAATCTTGAATGACATGAGTGTCCTGATCTGTTGTGAGCCATTCCTGCAAGTCATCTTCGCTAATCTTCGCGAAGGGCTTTTGTGAATTTCGCACGAATTCAAGAAATTCAGACACACTGACTTCTTCAACATCAAAACCTCTAAATTCATCATCGGATGAAGAAAATGTCCGAGGAGCTGACTGTAGGCCACAAATTTCTCCATGCCCTTTGTAGTGTTTCATTTCTTCCTTTATTCCAAGCATCTGCAATGCTTTACACTTTACTTACTTACTTTACTTTTATGGTGAATTTAGATTGGAATTCCGGTAGAGAACCATCATGCTTGGCTAATGCCTTCAGGAACTCTTTTCGGTAGAGGCATTTCATATTTTGTATGATGCCTTGGTCCATTGGCTGAATTATGGATGTAACATTTGCAGGAAGGAAAGTTGTTGAAATTGACCCCAAGAACAATTCAGGAGGGTGAGCCTTGCAGTTATCGAGCAAAAGTAACTTTTGTTTCCTCTGGCCTTCCTCGTTTTTTAAGTGCCTTTTCACTTCGGGGACAAAATTTCCGTGAAACCACTCATGAAAGATTTGTCATCATCCATGTATTTCTTTGTGTTTGATATATTATGGGTAGATTTCGCAGTCCTTTCTTCCTCTCGGGTGTTTATATTTTCCATTGACTAATAATTTTAGATGGTGAGTACCAGCTGCATTGGCGTATGTAAGTACCATAAGCCTGTCTTTGTTCTTTTTGAAGCCACTCGTTCCTGTTTTGTCAGCACCTGCAAGGGTTGAAGATGGCAAACATCGCCAAAATAATGCAGTTTCATCTGCATTGTACACTTCTTCATCTCCTAAATTATGTTGATGCAGGATAGATTCAAATGATTCCCTATATTTAGCTGCGCCCTCATGGTCAGCCGATGGTAATTCGCTGTTGATGGCTAGCTGTTGTTTAAATCGCGTTAGCCATCCTGAGAAACTGTGTTGATTGCCTATTTCATCCAGCCTCATTTTTTGGAAAAATTCTTTTGCTTTTTCCACTAAAATCGGTCCAGTGATTGGGAAATCATCCAATCTTTTCATCCTGAACCACTCATATAACACCACATCTAGCTTGTGTAAATGTGATTTTCGCAAGTTTTTTGTTTTCTGTGACTTTGCTGGATTCTGATTTTGCACAAAACTGTTTCTCCTTTTGGGACTTGATATCATAAAGTGTTGATGACCTGATGTTGTAGTCTCGCAACAAAACTTGTTACTTGTCACTCACTTCCTCGCCTTTTCTTGGTACAATCCGGCGTGCTCAAGATCAGGAAATTGCAGGGTTGGCTAGTATAGGTACTGAAGATACCAGCATGAAGAGAAAACAACAATAGATAAATACCAATATCAAGTCATCAATGAAGATGGCAGAAACGGAAGTTTACATGTTACATACATTGCACACAATATGTCGGCAGACAACTGCTTCTATAGTTGGGAGCACGAACGAAAAGAAATTTACATGCCCTGTGTACTTCAAACTTGGTTCAATGACCTCAGTTCTCATCCAATGCGACAGTATTTCGATTTTGCGGCGAAATGCGGAACTTCACAATTTCATTACAAAAAAGTACCACAATAACGAGAGTGATGGATCAACGAGTGCCGGATTATCGAGAATCTACTGTAAATAATAAATATACCTAATTCCCGACGAAAATGAATTCTATCAACACGATTTCAGTTTAACAGTGTTTTCAACTAACACTACTGGTCATTCGGTTTAACATGATTTCTCCATCGTGGAAAGGTCCAGAAAGCAGAAATGGAAACAAGTTTAGATATGTTTGGCCCCCTCTTGAGGGATGCTTAGTTAAGAGAGAGAGAGCAATCCGGAAGCAAGAGCTAGATGCAGTAAATGGAAGCATAATGTCCTATTGACTTCTATTATATAATGTGAGACATGTTCCTAATGTTTAAAGTCTTCCTTAAAATATGCTCGACATGTTCTTAAAAAACGCATCATAGGAAGCAGTGCTCGAATAAGAAAATATCAACAACTGGAACATTCTGATCTGATTTTTAACAACGGAAATGCCATGGGCTTCATTTAATATCAAGTGGAACAGATTTCCCGCGTGTTTCCACCCAATTCAAGCCCATTTTAGCACTATAACAAGTTTTGACTTATTCTACTAAGTCAGCAAATATATTCGGTAGTACACAAGGAGTAAGAGTGAGAGATCAGATTGCAGTTACATTCACAATCCTGCTACCAATGTCCATTATTTAGTAATTGAAATTGATCTTGTTCAAAAATAACGTTCTTTTTTATTTTATTTTTTATATCATTTTAACAACCAGAACACTTCTAGCTTAATAATAAGAATGATGTTCTGGGGCGTTTGGTCCAATTCAAGCACTGATAGCAAGTAATTATTCTAAACATCCATGTATTAGTGTTCATGCAGCTTGATGTCATAGTCACATGACCCACTATTTGATTATAGGTCGTAAAAAAAAATGAAAATATTATAAATAACAATAATATTCAATACATAGTTATTAAAATTGTGTAGCAAGTGAAATAACAATTCTTGTTAAAATAAAATAATTTTTATTTGTTTACGTAGCATCGAAAGTTAGGATTCCTTGTGAGAAACGGCAAAGATTTTTAATGTTGTGAGTTACTAAGATTTTGATTCAAAACAATCAAGAGGAATTATTCTTACTGTATTATCATTGTTGTTATATATATAAATAAAACTCTAATACTGTCTGTGATTCTGTTTGTTCGGGCATCACTTGAAACAAGATCACCACGAAATTTAGTGTTTACAGTATGGCCTGGGGGTTTACACCAGGCTATTAAAAATAACACAATAACACAATTCTTGGCAGATTTGAGGCCCAGGAAATTATGTACAAATCCATAGACAGTGTTACTGAGCAGGACGAGGCCGTGAACTACCCTGTAAAATTCCCGAACTCAGTTACGATCCCGGGATTCCTGCCCACAATATAAGCCTGAAAGTCGGGGCTCTGATAATGCTGTTGAGAAACTTGAGGGCGCCAAGTTTTGTGCAATGGGACCCGTCTTCAGGTTAAAGCTCTTCAGCCCAACCTCATTGAGGCTGAAATTCTCACCGGATGTGGTAAGGGCGAGTCTGTTTTTATTCCCCGCATCCCCGATACCGACCAACTACCCTTTTCAGTTTAAACGCCTTCAGTTTTCAGTCAGTCTTTGCTTTGCCATGACCATCAAAAGTCCCAGGGGCAGACTCTCCGGATCACAGGTGTTGACTTGAGTTCCAGCTGCTTCTCCCATGGGCAGCTCTATGTGGCTTGCTCCAGGGTGAGCAGCAGTAAATACCTCTACATATGTGCGCCGGAGAGAAAAACTCAAAATGTTGTTTACAAAGAGGCTTTACTGTAAAGCTCCTCAAAGATTTATAGAATTGAACAAGTGGCTCCCTTTTATCGGTCACTTTTGTGTGTTGTATGATGCCACTGGTATCCAATGATCTACCCCCAATGGTGGATTATAGCTAACTTCCGTATTAAGTTCAATGTCCTTTGGTAATCAACTTCTTTGAATACTTATGTGCTAACTACTATTTTAAAAACTATTAATGTAGCAAAAAGATAAAATACCCCAATTTTTCAGTTTAGATTATTGAACTAAAAAAGTTAAATAAATAAATACATAAAAAATAAATAAATATAAATTTTAAAAAATCAATTAAATTTTTTTAAAATTATAAATTGAAATTGAACTTAAATGCACAAAAGTGAATGTGTGACATTTTTGAGTCCCAAAAGGCCTCTATAATTATACACGATCCTTGGAGATCACCCCATTCAAAGAATGGGTAATTCAGCTAGTTAATAATATTATCATTATTTCTTCTTCTGTTGCTCATGTTCATTACCAGATTTGTTATGAAGAAAATGGATTTTTTTACATAACTTCGATGTTTTCATTTGTATAACAAAACTGGTTAATTTTTTTCATAACTTAGAAATTTTGTAAAACAGGGTCAAGTAAATCGACCTGTCTAGTCATAATAAATAACGTCAATCAGGTTAGGATACTGAAACGCATCCCCTTATTTACATTATTTCTTACGAGAAATTTGTGTCCGACTAATACAGTTTCACCTTACACAAAAATTTTTAAGAACACATCTATCAGGTTAGTCAGGGACTGGGTGCATATAATGTTAACCAGACACTATTAAAAAATTTAATAACATTATTCTTTCTGCAACATTTTTTCCAGAGAAATGAAACAGTCAGTCTGCAGGAAACTTATTCCCTAATTTAGTTAAAGGGATGCATCAAGCGAACCAACGGTGCCAAAATGTTGAAATTCATTTCTGAAAATATAAAAAAAATCCATTCCAATAACATTAGTTTTCATGATACGGATAATCTTCGGCCGAGGAAGATCCCTTGGCGTCAACCAAGTCTGAAATTCAGATTAAAAAGCCAGCACCTTGTGATCCTACTACAGATGACCCTGGAACACAGCACTTCTGATGGATCCATTCCATGTTTTTTCTCATCTAGCTTCCGATGAGAAAAAATGCTCTTTTGGGTGTAACCTCAAAGTGTGAGTAGACGAGAATGGGTGAAGTCCACAAAGGCGGACCAGTTTCTCAATAAATTTCCAATTATAAATAATAAAGTGATTTTATGGTATATTTCGTGCATGAATCTCTTTTTAGTTTAATTCCTCGACTCTCTCATCTCTATGTACCCCTCAAGTTTCAAGTTTGCCCTCTATTTTTGTTGCTTTTAGAATGGACTTGAATGAAAACCAAGGTGGTTTTTGAATGGGGGAAAGGGTAGAAAAAGGATGACTTACAATCAAGTAAATATGGTATTATAATAGCACTGATTTAGTGCTGTTAATGAAATTCAGTGAATTATGTTACAATGTCATTGAAATAAGAGGTCAACTTATCATGATGTCATAACCCTAAAACATGTGATTTTAGCAAAACATGACAAATATGCTTAATGCTGTTTCGTAGTTTTTAGATAAATTTTTAACTCTTCAATTATTGAATGAAATGAATGAGACTGAAATACTGTTTGATGAAATTGTGAAATTGGGTTCCACATGGCTCAAATGCTCATGCCTTGGAGATCATGTTGATAAACAATCTGACCCAGGAAGAGGTATTCTCGCATGTAGTAGTCTACTAGGGAAAATAATTTGTTGGATGTTTTCATGTTAAGATCTAATGAGTTGTTCTTAAGTGTGGAAACAATGCCAGGAATAAGCGATCATAAATCGGTATGATTAGAATTAGAACGGGGTTTTCATAAAATGCATAATATAGTACCTAAAACCATTATCTGGCAATATAAAAAAGGCGTAAGAGAGGGTTTTTTGAATCACTTACACGAAAACTTTCCGAGCTGGGCTGGGAAAGGAAAAACGGTGCAGGAAATATGGGATAATTTTAAGACTATACTATTTGAAGGAATGCATAAATTTGTTCCCAAAAGAGTACTAAGTCTAAAGTCCGACCCTGAGTATTATAATAAAAAAGTGCGAGTATCGAAAAATAAAGTTAGAAAAGCACATAAAGATAAGAATCAAGGGGTAGAATATGGAATTAATTATAAGAAATTACTAGCGGAACTAACGAGGGAACAAAGAAGAGCTCAAGAAAGTTATCTCCTTAATATGCTATGCTCTAATAATAAGAAATTTTTAAATATATCAGAAGACGTAAGGATAGATCGGAGTAAATTAGAACGATCAAGAGGAATAATGGGGAGATAATCCTAGACAATGAAGGGATTGCAAACGAATTTAGTAACTGGTTCGCTAGTGTGTTTGGGGATGAAAGTAAATACTTGACTCCCAATAATTACCACTCGGGCTAGAGGGGTCAGAAACATGGAAGGGCTGCATCTTCCGCGAAGTCAATTATGATAAGAGATTGGGACATAATGAAGAAAATTTTAAAGATTGGTAACAATAAATCAAGAGGGCCGGATAATATATCAAGTGAAATATTAAAATTTGGTTTAGTAAAAATAATTCCATATATCCGAGTATTGTTTAATATATCACTCCAAAACTCGCAAGTACCTGACGACTGGAAATTGGCAACGGTAGTGCCTATTTATAAGGGCAGAAATAAAACAGATGTAGAAAATTATAGACCAATTAGTTTAACTTCGGTCGTGTGTAAGGTCATGGAAAGTCAGTTGATTATACAGCAGTGTTTTGGGAAGCGAATAATTGGCTTTTTAAAAACCAACCCAGGTTCAGGAGTGGTTTCTCGTGTGAGACACAGCTTCTTGCATTGTGTCAAGACATTGCAGACGAAAGAGATGAAGTTGATGTAAATGATCTCCCGGTTTCAATAAAGTCAGATATCAGGTTGTTTGCGGATGATTGTGCCATCTATAGGAAGACATCGGATGAAAATGATCGCTTAGTTCTTCAGGAAGATCTGGATAAGGTGGCAGGATGGATTAAATTAAATAAGATGAATATAGACGTGAAAAGCAAATGTATTAAATTTATGAATAAGAGAGTTAGTAGTATTTATGATTACAAGTTAAATGGGAAACAGGTACTGAAGTCGGACCATTGCAGGTACTTCGGAGTCCTTTTGACAAAAGACTTAGATTGGGGTTTGCATGTTGATAATATAGTTAATAAAGCGTACAAAAATTTACATATTGTAATGAGAAACCTTAGAGGGTGCTCTAAGACATCAAGGGAATTAGCCTACACTTCCATCGTAAGGCCAACGTTAGAGTATGCGACGCCTGTTTAGGATCCACATAGTAAAGGGCTCACAGATACGATAGATAAGGTTCAGAGGAAGGCAGCGCAATATGTGTTAGGGAGATTTGGGAAGGTGGATAACGTAACAGAAATGATTCAAGAGTTAGGCTGGGAAACGCTAAGTGTGAGAAGGCATGTTAACAGGCTAGGAGGAATGTACAATGTGTATGTAAATAACAACGGTTGGGAAGACTTGAATAGGCGTTTAAGTAAACCTGAGTTTGTGGGGAAAAAAGATCACAAGTATAAAATAAAACTAAGATGGCAGAAAAGTAATGTAACTAAGTATTCATTTATAAATCGTGGGGTGTGGGAATGGAATACGTTACCTGAGGAACTCTTCCAACTGTTCCCCAGAAATGTTAAAACTTTTAAATCTAGAGTTGATAATATCAATGAAAACGATATTCATTACTTTTAGTATTACTATGTATCAATATTTTAAGATAATTTATTAACAAGGGAGCTGGAGGAAGTAGATGGATTGCTTGTTAGGGTGAGGTACAGTGGGGACTTAGAGGGTCCCGTTACCGCTACGGTAGCTGTGAAGGCCTGCCAAGAACCTCGAAAACTCGAAGCCCACAATACTGAAAGATTCTTGGATTTTAATTTGTATACACTATGTGAATTGTAAATATAATTTTATTATGTTCATAGGTTTAAACTTTTGTAACTTTGCCACCGGGCCAGGCACCCAATTGCAATCTAAATATTTAAATAAATATAATTACAAGCTTCTGTCTTGGTGTATTATGACTTTTAGTTAAACAATGGGGTGACTGCTGTCATGTTCATTAAGTACTAGCACAATCAAGAGACAATGAAAGTGAAAATCAAGCACATCAGAATGAGTAAAATGTTGATAATGGTTGAGCTAAAATTCCCAAGTAAAATATGTTAAGTTTGCAAAATCGACTTCTAATAGGAGAATGAAGCATAATCCAAGTAAAGGTGTTCATTTCTTTTATTATCAATATTATTAATATTGTTAAATATAATTGAAAGAGTTTATATTCAAATAAATTTCATTTGTTATTTTGATTTATATTTTGTGTATTTATTATTCCTTTTTGATAAAAAAGAAAAATTCTTACAGCTCCATTCATTACTACAAGTTTGCAAAATATAATTTTTTAAATTAGTTTTTGCATCTGTCATATATAAATAAAAGCAAACAATTGTAGGAATTAGATGGTAATTGTAAAAACAATACCATAAAACAGGATGATACGTTTCTGTGCTGGACAAGCTGTTGACTAACAGGATTCCTAAAATTCTCAACTTTTGGAATTTTTCTCCTAATGCCAATTCTCAATTGACCCTCCAAAATATCCAGATCATGGAAATTGTTCACACCTCTTGTATGATTCATTAATGTCCGATGTACTATGTTCCATACTTTTCCAAATTCTCAACGGTCAAGGTTTAACTTTAGGATTGCCATCATCCTATCTGAATTACACTATGTAAATAACTGGTATTTTCCTCTATTTTTGCTTTATAATTAGCAGAAATGCTTACTTTCAGTAATAATAAATTATTCATATTGCAATCTCTTACCATATTAACTTAGGATTAAGCTTGACTCCTCCATGTATAAAACATTTAATGCTTAATACAGTTAAAATGAACATTCAAAACACAAAAGGAATTAATATAAATATTTTCAATAGAGATACTTAAGTTTAAATACAAACCTCACACTATTATGTGAAGTTACTGACATGCTATATCTTTCATAAGATGACATAACACAATGCAGAGTTCCTAAAACAACTTAAAAAATTTTCCATTCAACATCATCTTTGCAAAGAGATTTTTTCCTATAAAGTGATATGGTAAGTTTTGTTTACATCCTCAAAAACAGCTTATGACCTTCCCTTTTTCCTACTGCTACTACGAGGAGTAATGCAAAAATTCCATCTCTCAGGCTCATCCTAAATGCATGCCTAACCAAGTTAAAAATTTTCAAGACAACTTATGAAAATAAAAAACTATGAAGCACCAGGCATCATTGCGACAAAAAGTAGTGTGCCTTTCAATATACATCCGCTACATGTAGGAATTAACTCCATACAAAGAATTACAGCAGCATTTAATGACACGAAGACTGAATGGTCACTGCTAATAGTCAAACCTCGATTTAGCACCCCCATATAGAGTGCCACCCCTGCATACTGTCCATAAATCGTTGTGAACAGAACTTCCATCTTATGATTTGGAAGCATATACCTTGATTTATCACAACCCCCACTTTAACCCCAATGTCAGTGATGGACAAATGGTGCCACTAAATCAGGGTTTGACTGTAGATACTTCATGTCAATAAATCATTTCACATTGATAAAGAGGAAAAATTTCTCCCAAGAAAATAACTGGAGACCTATAATGAATTAAGAAATATCAGATAGCAATGAGACAATTTTACTGTAGGCAGCGTATTATTCCTCCATCCAAACCCAACTGGATGGGGTCAACAATGCTTACAGTTGTCTCAAATTGTTAAATTCTTTTATGCAAAAAATATTAGATTAAAACAGTAAATATAGTGAAAAACAATATTTACATTAACAAAAAATTGCTGGAATTGTTATTTCAAATTTCAAAAATTAAGCATTAAAAGTCAATATTTAAACTTAAAAGACCATTAGTTTATTCAAAATGTAAAACATTGAGCATTTTTAAGTTGAGATCTTTTTAATAGAGATAAAACTGTCTATTCTCATAATGCTTGCATAAAAGAATGAACAAAACTATGTAATTCATTAAAATTGGTAATAATTCAAAATTACAATATGCCAATTAACAATAGATTATGGTTTTTACTTTTATGGGAAAAGATATATAAACCAAAGGTAAGACATATTGCCCAAGAGAACAAAATTTATCTTAATTTTCAAAATGACCTATGAAGCTTTAATAATCATAAAAACAAAAAGACCAAATAAGAAAATTATTTATAAACAGCAATGTAAAAAAGCAACAATATCTTTTGAAACTTTGCTTTCATTAAAACACATTTTGAGAAAGCAATCAAAGTCTATGAAAACATTACAATCATCATGATTTATGTTCTTCAAATTAAAATAAAATTTTGGAAATAAGCAACTGGACATGACCACGTAGTTCCCTTGAAAAATGCTTGCTACATGGCATGCTGCCTGGAATATGAAATGAAACCATTTTTCCAGATGTAGTCATTCATTTTAAGATTAATCTTACATAACCACAAAAGCATTAACATTAACTACCCCAATATTAATATTAATTCTTAAACTACAACAAAAATGTCAAAATATCTAATTGGAAATTCAGGAAAAACAAGCTCAAAAGATTAATACCATTCCTCTCGAAAGAAATATGTGCACATTTCGAAGTTATTCGTATAAAATTGTTTTCCATATAAATAAATGCATAACTGAGAATTTCCTCACTTAAAGTAAAACATCAATTTAACCATTTTCTATCATACATTTGTTGAATTCCCAACACCTTTTACATTTAGTAAAATTTCAAACCACTGGCGATAGTGGCAATAACAATTTGAATCCCATGGTGAACAATTAACTTTGGTAGCAATGCTGTTTTGAGCTACGACAATGATGAATGACATGTTACAATGAAACATCAAGCAATATAAAGTCCAACTAGGCATGCAAATATCTGCATAACCAATGCATTGTAAAAGCAAAAAATAAATCCACCTTTTCTCTTTCCATTATCCTAAATTATACATTTGTCACATCACTTACCATACTTACGGACAAATGCTTCAAATAGAATACAATATTCTCTTAGAATTTACCCAAAACAGACAAATAAGTCAACTTGTGTTAATTCACAAAAAGATATAAAAATATATAAAGTTTATTAGAAATATAAGAATAAAAACCTCGGCTATGTCATCTGCAGATGGATCGCCATGGTCAGTGAACCAACTGAAAAAGGTCTTCTGCTCGACAGCCCTCTTTCTACCCTTATTAGAGCTTCTTTCCTTTGGCTTTTTTGTCAAGTCGTGGCCCTCCTTCCATCTGATAGGAGTGCTCTGCGAGGCTGGGTTTCCTGAATGTTACAAAATGAAGCCACTAAGTTAACCTATGTTCTTTCTAAAACACACTTTTACATATAGATAAATCTACTTACCAGTTGATCCTAAATGGAACTCCTTGGTGAGGATTTCATTCTCAAAATATGGGTTATCTCTAAAGTGAAAGTTAATCCTGTAAAGTATGATGCAAAAGTTATCAGGTAAGATTATATTCAGAAAAATTCCTCCTAATGAATAAATGAAAAATTTTCTTAAATCTATAAGTTCTAAGAAATGGTTATATTTTTTCGTATCCAGTATCGGACCCCTTATTCGGCATCCCAAAATCTAGCAGGACCTGAAATCCGGCTATACTCGGAGATTGTGACTTAGGTACCAATTCCAAATTAGCACACTATTTGTCTGACGTGTGGCCTTGTTTTCATAGCGTTACTGTTTTAACACTGTTTTCCGTATACACGTCTCCACTGTATTGTGCAGTAATTCTAACATTTTCTTACAAGGAAACGTATTCGATTGTTCTTTCCAGATTTCAGATTTTTTAAGTTTTTCGTGGTTGGCAGGCTCCATGGGGCAATGAACTAAGGCTCAGAAATGTCTGCAAAAATACATAATCATGACAAAAAATGCCCATGGAGTTCCGAATCACTATCTATTTAGATAGACAAAGGCATCAATTTCCGTATACTCAGATAACAGTCAAAAATACTGTTGAGTAATTTTTCCTTTTCTCAAGTTTACATTTTTTACATAGGTTCTGAGATTTATATTGGAATTTGCTGACTTCTGTTATTTTGCCTATCTAAATACATAGCAATAATCGGAGTTCAATATAAAATAGCTGTATGTACTGATAGATAAGGCATGGTTTATTTATAAAAAAAATCTAAATCTTGTAAAAATGACAGAACATTAAATATAAGAAATAAAGTAAACACAAAGTGACTTTTTAAAAGCAATTTTTATTTATGCTTATTATTATGATTCACGATATTGTCTCTCATCTTGTTTAGCTAATTGAACATACGTAATTCAGAAAAATTGGATGACTCCGAACAAATTTTCACTGCCAAAAACCTAATCATATCAAGTTTGAAAGAAATTTCCAGAGAGATTTAACACATTAAAAATCAGCAGTTTGTGAAACAATGTTTATTCTTTTAGGCAGCCCCGAGTTCTACCACAATTATAAGTATCTTTCATTTTTCAAAAGAATATTTTTAACTGCGGGATATTATTATTACAAATATACAATGCAATTGGGCTCTAAACCTGGTTGCAAGATTAATACAACAATAAGAATCATATAAAACATGAGAAGTATGCAAAAAAAAGGTTAGATAACTCATAGGGACAATATATAAACGCAAAAGGACTACTATGAGCTCTATTAGCCTCCTGCATCGAGTTTTCGAGGTTCTAGGTTATCTATACACTCGAAGCAGTGGTAAAAATATTAAGATACACTTTATTTAATAGATGCGTGCTATCAATGGGAAAATACTGTATGTAGCAGGTTTTATGAGAGGAGGATAAAGATGTAATTGTGATTTCAATTTATTTTTAGAAAATAATTATAATAACACAAAAGTATACGACCAATAGGGAATTTAATAAAACTCTTGTATTATTTATTTTTAATGCTTCTCTAATATAATATAAGTATAGACTAAGCTAAGGGCACAAAATCCAGAAAATCCCAAAATCAGGTCCTATACTGTACATGTTCTCTGAGTTTTAATCTAAAATCCAATTAACTAGGACATTTCCAAAGATACTTTATCAAACCCTTTTAGCACTGTGACTGCACACATGCTCTATACCTAAATGTTTTCAGTGTCATCACATTTGTGCTACATGAAAATATGCTGTGTGTGCAATGTATCAAGAGCTTCCATATCAATGAGAAACTGATAAAATAAGTGAACATAATTTAAAGCATACATTTGAAATGTCATATTGAATATCACTAAAATCATATACCATATTTATTAGCATATAGGCCACCACTGTATATAAGCCACCCCCCACCCTTGTTTTTTTAAGCCAAATCTAGGGGGAAAAAATAAGCCGCGGTACAAAAATCACAAGCGTAAAACATTCAGGATAATTACTAATATGAATCATTAATTGTACATAAATATCAGTATTTGTAATAATCAAGTATTTCAGTGAACTATTTGTAACTGATCAGCAATTTATTCATTTTGTGGGATACAAAGTACAATATTACCATAAATCTCGGAATGCGCATTTTACCCAAACATGCTGCACGTGGAAAGTGATGAAAAATCGCAACGACTTTCGAACCAGAAGAAACACCACTGAAATGTTTCTTACAATAGAATTATTGGAATATCTAAACTGTGACAATGCCTTCATATCTGTCAAATTATGGGATTTTTCTCATAGCCTTGGGTGCTACTGTAGTGATCACCTACAAAATCTGACGTCTGTAACTCCATCATCAATAATAATAAGTCTCCTTTTTGTTTCCGAAATTATTGAATGCTTTTATACATCACATACTGCACAGCGAATCTACCGACCATTTAGTGAAGTCATAGTGAATTTCAACGATTATCTCACAATTTTAGATTTTCTGATTTTGTTGCCTCACATATATAAGATGCATCCTCATTTTGGAGATGAAAATTTTGGGGAAAAAGCATGGTTTATATGCGAGTAAATATGGTATTGGACTTCAGTTGAACCGATTGGATAGATTTTGTAAAAATAATTCAGCCAGGGTTTCAAAACACAGATTCCAACAAATAAAAATAATGGTGAAGCACACATTAGGACAAAGAGAGGAAAAATATATTTTGGCTATTATGTAGCCTAAAAACAAAAATTTAGTTCAAGGACATCATAATTCTAAAATGCATAACTTTCCACAATCTTATCCATAAAATTTGCTTTAAAATTTTTACCATTAAGTGTACATCATATATCAACAAGAAATATTCTAACTGAATTTGAAAAGAAAAAATCACCAACAGTAGAACCTTCTTAGCAACTTGAATTCCAATGAAAAATAAAGCAGCCCAATCATATGTTGTGCATCAAAAAGTCTTTAAACAATGAAGAAACAGGTAAAAATAGAATCCTAAAATAAAATTTGACCAAAGGAGCAGGCAATAATGCCAACCAGTTATCATGTGAATTACTTGCACAATGTCATTATGTACTTTCTGCTGGTAAGATCTTTCTTCAATCATTGTCTTTCGTATTTGGAAATTATGTAAACAAAATGGGAAAAAGATTTCCAGTCTGAACAAATTTATATTAACTTTTTAGTCTTGCAAAAAATAAAATTGCTACTACTTTACCCTTTGCATTCACTCTGCTCCACTACTTATGATTTTGAATCCAGCCAACATAAATACATCTAAAATGATATTAACTGACAACTTTCAGTAAGAACATAACACACTCAACCTATTTTTCATAATGCAAAATACAAACCTGTATCCCGACTTTATGTCATCAAATTCTTCAACCTCAAGTTTACAGAGGAAGTGCAAGCAGTCTTCCTCGTCTTCTTCCAGAATTGCCATTATTTGAGGATGATTGACAAACTACATGCATGCTAAGGAAATGTTCATTTTGAAGAAAATGAATTTACAATTCACCCATGCAAACAGTAACTTTATGCTCAACAAATCTTTGTTGAGCTCAAGTAAACACAAATCAAGATTTAATATCATAGAAAGACCCATGATCTGTAATACATCCTATAACTTATGGCCAAATTAAAACTAGTCAGATGATTTAGCACCCTGCTATATAGTGCCACCCCCATACATGTGTAATCGTTACCAGAACTTCCGTCATAGGATTACATAGAGGAAGCATATACCTCAATTTACCACCACCCCTGCCTTAGCATCAGTGGACAAATGATTGCACTAATTCAGATTCACATCACCACATTCCCGCATTACATCACCCTGAATATAAATGCCCTTCCTCTGCCTCAAACTGAAATTTTGAAAATTAACTTTACTCATGAGCCCACAAATGCAGTGGAGGAATATGTTTTACAGGCATAATCATGGCTTTACAACACAATGAACCCAACAGTTAACTACTAAGTACAACATCTATCAGTAGTAAGTACTATTACCCAATTAGTTTATCAAAGCATTTCTACTTCATGATTATATCTTTCAATAAATGACAAATAGCAAGAAAAACACAAATTTATATTTAAACAGCAGTTTTGGAATCATGATTCTTATTTAATCTTAAATCTATATCAGAGTTTTCACTTATCAGATTAATGAGCTACAAGTTTTTACAAGATTCCAAAATTTACAATGATTTGCTCAGTAATTCAAAATGAAATTCATAAATAGGCAAAACATTTGTTAACATTAAAGCATATGGCGTTAACATTCAAAGCTCAGATAGCCCAAAGAAATAGATTTACGAAGACATGAAAATATAGATATGACAACTATTAATATAGTTATATGCAAGAACAACAATGCCCGATAAAAATCAAAGACAAATTTAACACATGATAGTAGATAGAAGCAAACAAGTTAGTAGATAACTTTAATCACCCACATTAACACCAAATATGAGATAAGCATTTACTATAAGCATAACACACTATTAAAAATAATGTTATATAAAAAGAGGCTATGTCTACTTAAACTATGCGGAAGCTTACGCGAATTAAATTACTAAAAAGTACGCCAAAACTCAACAAACCATAATCAATAGCCAAAAGTGAGAAATAATAACAAAACTTGGAACGATACGTTTTTACAATTTGATTTCTGACAAAATGAATTAAGACAATCATAGAAAAGACAAAATGAAATAGCAAAACTATAAATATTAACTGAATACAAATTATAAAAAACCGTTATCAAACTCTTGATGGCTTCAGCGTTGAACGAACTATTAAAGTTATGTTTTCAAGTTAACTGTTTCAACTACAAACATTATATAAGCCAATGTAATACGACATCGACCATTAAAACCCAAGAGGTTAGAAGCAACATTAACAAATCTAATTAGACAATCATTAACCGAATATTTTAAATGCACACTTGTAATTTATATAACCTTAATAATCAGCATACTAAAGCAGATACAACTAATTATCAAGGTATCTCATTATGATGCAAGCCCGGAAATGAACCCAATTTCATTAATTGAAAATAATGATAATTATTAAACACTATCTTTGAAGTGTATATCGAGACATGTGAGCGTAATTTATATGCATAAGTTTAATTTATATTCAGTCATTGCTAGAGGCGGGAGTGATGGCGCCTCAACAGTCTTTTGTTAAACATGTCCGGCGACTTCACGTGTACGAAGGTTATGTTGATACACATCGCCTAACACTAAGTATGTAAACTATCATGTAGAGCCATCACAGAAACATTAAGCGTATTATAGTACCGCACGATGAAGGAAAAACACCACGAGAAATTAAAACACAAACTCAAAACATCCAAAAAAAGACCCGCGTGGAAAACAACATGGCGGCGAAAGCAAAACACGTTCCCGCACTAACCCAGAATATTAGTCTAAAAACAAAACTACATAAGGATACGGTTGTCACCCAGAAATTCGGAATCCGCTTGATAATGTCGTTTCTCTTCTCAAAGAAAGGCTTCCGTAACTTATTATACTTCTGTTCCACTTTCAGGATTTCTTCACTTGCTCTCTCGTTCAAGGCATCGATTTCGTTCTGGCATGCGTCAATTTCCTCTAGGGCTTTTTGGGTCTCGGCATCGTAATCTCTACCTTCCTCTCCTTCGCCTGATCCGTCTACCTTCTTCACTTTGCGCGGTGTTGCACCAGTAGCTGACATTTTTGCAATTATATAGAAAAACGTGCTCACCACGTCCAAGTCCCTTCGACAACTCTATAGCTTTTCAAACCGGCCTGATGAGGGACACTCTTCCTTTTCTAAGGCTACTGTAAGGATTTTTCTGATTCGTCGATGGCGAGGAAGATTGGCCAATTGTTGTAGAACGCGGCTTGCTTGAACCAATGAAATTCTTTCACACAAGTCCACTACTACAGGTTACATCCGGGGCTTTTCGTAAGTAATTCAACATGGAATCCGAGAGTATGAGAAGTTCTATGCAAAGTAATCCCCACGAAGCACATAGTGTGCTAAATGTAAACCTGGAAGTGTCAAATGGAGAAAGCAATGTATCTAAATTCGCTACCATTCTAGGCATTTCTCAAAAAATTTTGGAAAAGCGTGAAATGAACAGTTATCGCAATCTACCTGGATTATTGTCAACGGCGTCATCTGATGCTGGGATAGGTTTACGGAAGGTTGATATAAATGAAGACGTTGTTATGGACTGTAATAGCATTTTGAAAGTGGATGATGTAGGCAATTCTGATCCTGGAAAAAGAAAGAGACTTCAGCATGATTATAGAAAACTGTCGAATTCAGGATACGTGGAGGACACTATAGGAAGACTTTATTCATCGAATACAACCAGTGAAAGTGATAATACGTCTCCCAAAACATGCAGTTTCAAGACCAGTACAATGCAGCCTGTTGGTGGTGCATGTGATGTTTTACCAGCCAAAATAGCGCTGGTCAACGGTGGAGCAAGTCTTGATGTGAAACATTTTGGTAAGTGTGGAGTTTTAATTACTGGTTTAAACATTTTAATTGAATGAATGTGATATATTATCAAGCCACCGTTGGTCAGAATTGCAGTTTGCTTTATGTTGAAAAAAGGATAGCTTGGCACTTGGCCGAGAGCAACCTATTACGTGCGCAACATAGGTTTTGCTAATATCTGGTGCTTTTCACATATTAGTCGTATTGTAATTCTAACACAAAGAACTTCAGTTGTCACTACTTGAACGAAATGTCTCACATTAATTTTCAACGAATTTTTTATTTTATTGGAGATTTATAGTTAAGATTGACTACAGAATTGGAGGCCTTATTATTAACTGTAAATCGTTGAATCGTTTTTGCTTTGTGGTACATATGATATTCCAAATTAATTTTTATCGAGAATTGAAATTTATTAGTTTTTAATATCTCGTGTATAATTTACCTGGATCTCAAATTTTTTAAAGAAGTTTTCTATCCAGCATAACTTGCTATAGTTTCCTGTTGAGTGACTTCGGTGTGATTTATCGGTATTATTTTCATAATAATTTCTTTGTCTCGTAAATTTACTTTTCAGAATAGCCGTGTTTTTGTACATTATTTCGAGTTGATGAGTTCACAAAATTGCTTTTATTTAACCGTGACGTTGGAACCTTCCTGTTTCTACTTTTTGCCAGATTAATAATTGTTTTGCGTCTTCATATAATTTTTATTCTGTTACTATTGCTACAACCTTTGTTGTGGCATCAAAATCTATAGCATGGAATGGAGTGCATTTTCGTATCGAAGCACCTATGTTTTCTGAGTATAAAATTACATTTATAACTGTTTTATTTATAATAACCCAGCATTTTACTTATTTACGAAATATATAAGAAGGTATTGGTTTTTTATCGGTACGAGGGACCATGAGTATTTTCCAAAACTACGAAGAAGATCGGTATCATCTCTTAAAACATTACGTCCTTCAGTGTCTTTCCCGCGTATTAGCTTGAGTAACTATGAAAATTTTCCTTGATTGCCCATGCAATAGGATTATATACAATTATTATGTCTAGGAGAAATCTTAAAGCAATATAGTTTCCTATGGACATGCAATCATTGCTGTTGTAAGATCTGAAACTGTTTGAAGTTGTTCACTGATACGCTTACAAACTTGTAGAATTTAACATTTCCATTAAAACAACACTGTAAATTGGCAACAATAAGTTGACTCCAAGTTTAACTTGATCTATGAAACCTGTTCATCTGAACGGAGCTTCCATCCTTGGTGAAATCTTTATTTACAAGTGTCAAGCAACAGTTGTTTTGCTATCATTTTGTCAAATCGATAATTAATACTCGTCAATCACAGTTTTTTCAAACCTGCCATATAAGAAACATTTAGGAGGGGTGTTTTCTAGAAATCAATTTCACCCATCGATTGATTTGTAATTACGAATTATCACAGTGGGTAACATGGGAAGAATCATTTGTTTTATTTTAAAGTATGCCCATTTTTAATGCAACCCTTTGGTTTTATGAGTATTAATTTTCCTCTGTTGCATTTAAGATACAACCTTAAATGTAAGAGTGTAAGACATTACAAGGAGCAAGAATGTACGACTACTCTTTGTGCATCACCAAATGTTTGTAATCATGTTATAGACCAGTGTTTCTCAACCGGTGCTCCGTGGAGCACTAGTGCTCCGCAAGCATGAAGAAGGTGCTCCACAAGCCTTTAACAAATAAAAAGGAAAAGACCGATTATTAGTACTATTAGAACCAAGTGAAAACTTTCGTCCATCGCGTTACGATAATTGCAACCCATCTCTTATAAAATATTCGCCATTCCTTCAGAATAATAACTCGTTTTATTACCCATTCCCCATCCTCTTCCAACTTTGTGCCTCCCGATTACCACTCTTCAATACCGTCCCTTCCCCACCTTAGGCCCTATTCCCACGACGACACTCGGTGGCGCCACGCAGCGTAGAAAAGACTCTGACACTCGTCGCGAAAGATTTTCCTACATGCCACTGAGGCTGCATCGAATTTGGTGGCGTGTCACCATGTGGACAGTTACAACTTAAAACAATACTTCTATAGTAGCAAACCCACTCTGTAGCGCCATCGAGTGTCACCGTGTGAATAGGGCCTTAGTTCTTTTTATTTAGAAACTTATTTACTTGCTCTATTTCTTCCTCACCTCTCCCTTTTTCTCCTTCCACATTGTATGCATAAAATAACATTTTGTTGTCATTGTACTGTCTTTACAATTGTGTTTCGAGTTGTACTGACGGTGCAGCAAATATGACAGGTGTACATGCATATTATTCACCGAGAAATATTAGCATGTAAAAAGGTTAAGCCCAGAGTTGCATGAAGTTTTAGCAATATCCATCAAAAGAGTAAATTTAATAAAATCCAGTGCCTTTAAGCCCCGATTATTTGAAATACTATGCCATGAAATGAGGTCTGCACATTCCACACTATTACTGCATGCAGAAATTCGCTGTATGTCCCAAGATTGATTGTTAAAAAGATTGTGTGAACTTAGAGAGGAAGTAGTATTGTTTCTGAAGGAGAGAAATTCAGATCTTATTAAATGCTATATGGATATCAATTGGTACTTGAAACTCTGCTATCTTGCAGACATTTTTCAGAATCTGAGTGAGTTAAATTTATCTTTACGAAAACCACTGAAAAATGTATTTCAAATGTATAGTGAAATAGATGGGTTTAAAAAGAAATTAAAGTTGTGGATTAGCAGAGTCTTTGACAACTACTTTGATATGTTTTCTGTATTAACAGAGGTGCTGAATGAAGTGAAAGATAAAAACAATGAATTTAATTATGCAGAACATAAACTGATCTTTTTTAATCACTTGAATAGACTTAGTGATAAATTTGATGAATATTTTCCTTCAAACAAAGATCCAAGAGTAGGTTTTTTATGGATATTTGATCCATTTAATGATAACAAAGTAAATAACTTATCACTAAAAGAAGATGTGTTACTAGCTGATTTTTCCTCAGACTGCACATTAAAAATTTTAAAGAGGAATTTTCCTCTTGAAATTTTTTGGATTAAAGTTCACAGGGAATTTCCACAGTTAAGTGAAACGGCGCTGAATGTCCTTCCGTTTTCATCAACATATCTATGTGCGAGTGGATTTTCTGTAGTTACTGAAACAAAAAGCAAGCTGAGAAATCGTCTGGATATCACTTCAGCATTAAGACTATCTCTACCCAAACTTACAATTAGCCCACCATATATACCATTAAGTGTGGATGAATGCTACGTAATCCTTACATTATGTCAAAATTAAAAAAAATCAAAATGTCAATTCTCTACTTAATCATATTGTTACTTTTTATTATTCTTTATTATAATAACATTATTTATTCATGTTTTGTGTTTTTGATAAGGTTACCTAGCTTTTTCAATGTTTCCTTAATTTTTGTTATTTTTAATGGTAGTATTTTGCTATTTTGGATTTTCCTTTCATTTCCATTTGATGGATTGCTTTACTTTATTCTAGCTATTTAGCAATACTATGTTTAGAGTATTTCCTGCTCTTGTACTAATTGTACTTGCTACATTGTTTGATTTGTTTTATATAAAAATTTGATTACGGCATTTCCAGACTAAGGGTTTCAGTGCTGAGTAATACATTTTACATAATTTATAAACAAGTATTTTCTGTGTATATATGAGTAAGAGTATACATACTTCATTTTCTGGATCGTTTTTATGATAATGTAATATTTATGTAAATAAAATGTAAAAAATAGACGTATATGCATATATTTGTTCAGGTGCTCCTCTTAAATTACAAAATATCTTGGGGTGCTCCATGGTCTAAAAAAAGTCGAGAAACACTGTTATAGACCATTCATTACTGCATAATTTAAGGAAAAATCTTGTGTGGTGGTTATTTTGCTGTGGTTGTTATATTTCCTAGAGAACATTGTCAATCTGTAAGTTTATCCAAAAACCGAGTCGAAATAAAAAATGTATTAAATTTTTAATATTTATACTGTTATCGTTAGACAAACGTTTTGCTGTGTTTGTTATTGTCTATTATCACCAACATTTATTGTTTGTTAAGTGTTTCCAAAATAAATTTTTAATTTCAACTGTGGATATAAATAAGACTTTTGAGTATGTTTACATTTTTCAATTATAATTATATCACTAATTGGGGTTGGTGTTTCCAGTGCCTATTAGGTAATCTTGCTTACAACTAATTAGAGGAATGTGCTATGAGTAAATCTCGATTTTTGTTATTGATTCATATTACTGTTTCATATAGATAGTAAAATATTAATGCATTTTTCAAAATATTTAACAGCAATCTTTGATCATAAGAATATCTTAACAAATAGTTTTACTGATGCAATAGTTTATCAAAAATAACTTTTGGATGGTTTAAACATTAGTTATGATTTCAGGTACATCAAGAAATGGTGATGAAGAAGCATTCCAAAAACAGCATAAGAAGAAAAAGTATAAAGATCGTCCGAAGGATGAAAAGATGGAGACCTGGTGCAGTGCCGACATCAAGAGAAGAGGGAAATATTGGTTCTCTCAGGTATGTATTTGTTATCATCCCATTATTTTATTTTGCATAGTTTTTCCTTTGAATTTTTTTCATTTTTGGAACTCTTATTTTTAATTAGTATGCTAGAAGTATTTTTCAAAATTCATCCTAACAAATTGCTGTAATTTTTCTTGTAATTATTGACCTTCTAAGAACTAGACATTTCATTTTATAGTTTTAATTATTTCATGTATATTGAGTTTTGCTATTGAACCCAACTTGCTCTCTGCCAATTTAAAATTGGATTTTTAACAGTTTACAAGTATTAAATTTCATCAATTAGGGTTTAGTTTCACTATTTAGCAAAAGTAGTACAAACAGAATTGTCTTTTGGCTAATAATTATGTATCTTCACTGAAAACGATTAGTCATTTGTTGTTCAAGTTAAAGTATGAGCTTATGCTTTAGCTTCAATAAAGTACTTATTTTTAGTTATATGAAGAATATTGCTGTAATGAATTAAGTGTTATCCATCCTTTATTTTCTATAAGCATTTCTTCAAGGATATCTACTTAAGCGTATTAAATGTAAATGCAGGTCAAGATGTACTATTTTTAATGCTTTGAATTATATTTAAGGAAAATAAAGGCTTTTGCCTTCACTGAGGTGTTTTGCAAAAGAGTAACATAGTTTGGAACAAAAAGTTAATGTATGGTTTGAATGGTTTCATGCTGTCATTCATTTCAATGATACATATTTACACCTTTTAACTGTTTGATTTCAGACTGATGTTGTGGGTAAGTTAAATTCGGATGTAAAATCAAATAGAAACATATAGAAATAAAATATTTGCTTCTAATCATAGTGTGAGGTGATTTTATGTCAGATTGGCTCAGATTTAACACTGAAGTTTTTGTCCATTATTTTGTTCACAACTTACCAATCTATTGTTTTTTAAATGAGGTGTGTCTAGTAACTAGTGTGTCAAATGATCTATGAAACTCTTAAAGAAAGGGAAAATCACTGGTATCATTTGTTTGATATTAGTAGTTTTTAGAAGAAAAAATGCTAAACAATACATGTAAGGAATTCATTTGTAGTCAAACTGCTCAAAGTGATTCTATTTTATTGATAACTTGGCCACTACTCCTACCTTCATCTTCGGCCATTTATCTTTGGTTTTCTAAGGGTTAATACATCATTGAGAGAGCATATAAAATTATGACTCAATGTAAACTGAACTGTAATCAGTGCCAAATAGTATGAAAAAATTCCTCAGCCTATGTAATTCAAACCTATAATATGAAGTTATTTTTATAAATATCCCATAATGATTAAGATTACATGCGAGTTTGAAATTGATTATGAACTGTTAATAAATTTATCTTTAAGTATATATTTAAATTCTAAATATCTATTTATGTAGAAGCAAAAATGTGCAGATGTCTCTGCTTCAGTCGGTTCCTGTTGCCACTCGACAATAATGGAAACGTAAACTTCAATTCATAAAACCCTTCCTAAAAGTCTAGTATTTAAAAGTAATTTCAGAATAGTTCCAAAGAGTAGAAACTGTCTGCATGTAATGGAATTATTTTCTATCGATTGCTTAAAATATCTGCATCAAGTATTTTCAATCCTGTTAAAATATGTCCAAGCCCACATTCTGAGTTTCACGAAAAGTGTTGTCTAAATTTTTCATTGTGAGCTTGTTTGCTTGCATTAAGTGAAATTTTTAGGTATTCAATAAAAAGTATTATACTGAGTTATCTGTTTTTTTACTATACATAGTGTATTGAGAAAGTATTGTAATCATGAAAAAATTCTACTTCGAGATTTTAATGGAAATACACGTTTTAGGTGTCCCCGAGTCCATAAAAGTGGTTTTCGCCTCTGTCTGTCTGTTCGCTGTCCTACGACCCAAACGCGTAATTAAATCGATTGATATCTCACATTTATGAATATATCATCTTTTGCAGACCCTTTTTTCATAAAAATTATATTGCACAAAAAATAAAGGGTAGTTTATTCTTGGCGATTTTTAGAAAAATCTGATTTACTCAAAAATGGCTCCATAAAATTTGATTAAAATCAGTCCAGTTGTAGAGCCTAATGTTACAAATATTACTGCATAAGCCATATTTCTCAAAAAATCACCATATGGCATCCAGTAACATTACAATTTATGCTAAGCTACCTTACCTAAGTCCTATGACGTCACGCCTCCACCGCCATCCACTCAAAACCTTACTACAGCCTTACAGTTAAACTAAATCGAATGATATCTCATATTTATGGATAATATCATTCATAAAAGATATTCTGAAGAGATGAATGATATTGCGCAACAATTAAGGTACTTTATTCATGGATATTTTGAAAAAAAAATCGATTTACTGTATATACTTGTGTATAGTTCGAGTTTTTAAGACCAAATTTTTGTGCAAAAAATTGGGGGTCGAACTATACACGAGTAATACTTTTGAAGGATTAAAATCTCGGATCTAAAAAATTATCTTTTTAAAATTATCATAATAAAAATCAAGTTATTTTTTGGTCACCCACCTCGCTGACTTAACTAAGATATAGCTCCAAAACTTCCTATTTACCTTGAATTTTATCGATTTTAATTAGAACTAGGTTGTGTTTTTCATTTTTTCTTTTTCAAAGATTTATATACCTGGCCTGTATTATCTCAAAATTTTGATTTGATTGCAGCCCAGTAGTATTTTTCATTATTTTTTTATACATTCTGTGGTGGGTTATAGTGCATTTTAACCAAAATTCATAATGTAACCATTATACTGATCTTTTGTCATCGTGTTGTTGTTACGTGAATACTAAAGCCTGTCTCATATTCACTGATTGTTTTCTTGATTTCTATGCATATCTTTCTTGCGTCTTATAACAACAGATGAGTTGGAATGATATCAATGTATAAAGTCACAAAGCTGAAGAATTAAAATTAGTTTATTTTATCTTGTTCAACTATCATTCATAACTTTTATTAAAGGTTTTATGAGTAATATGCAATTTTCGTTATATAAGCTTAATTTTCGTCTATTTGCTAAAAATTCTGCCACCATTCGTATGTCACATCTCGTAGTTAAAAAGTAATAAATATTTTTCTTCTCAAGATCGTGCAATAGGTTTAAGATGTTTACAGTTTATTATTAGTAAAGTATTATTATGATACTAAAAGCTGTTGAAAACCAAGATTGTTCTATATACCTCGATTGTGAGCTTCGAGATATTGAAACAGAAAATGTCGATCCTGACGGAAATCTAGGGTAAAAGAGTAAGTAGAAAGCTAGGGTTGAATTATACACAAGATATATGAAAAAATCTCATTTTTCTCCGAGAAATCAGAAGTCGAACTATACACAGAGTCGAACTATACACGAGTCTATATGGTACTCAAAAATGGCTAAACGGATTTTGCTTAAAATCCATCCAATCGTACAGCCTGATGCCACAAATAGTACTAACTAAGCCATACATCCCAAAAAACTACTAAATATTGATCAGTGGCATTAAAATATATGGTAAACTATGGTTAACATTGAATTACAAGCGTTTTTCATTTACAAGCATATACAGTGAGCCAAACGTATATACTGTATATACTCTTGTATAGGTCGAGGTTTTTAGACAACATTTTTCGCGAAAAACTCTGGGGTCGAGAAATATTTTCGATAGATTTAAACCCATGATTTTATTTGCCCTGCGATTACTGAAATTTGATGGAATTTACACTCTTGTTGTACTTGAACTGTATCGATAACTATCGAATATTTAAATACCAATGTATATGGAAGAATAACTTACTATATAATTTGGTGATCCTAAGTTGATCTCTGATGCTTTGCAAATAATTAAGCAATTTTGTTAAAGACAAATGCACAATATGGTAACTATGTAACATGTAAACAAAGAAACACCTAATCGGTGATTTGCGGAAAGGCAACGCCTACCTCTAAGCATCGCAGACTAAATAAATATCGCTGAAGTATTTGTGGTATAAAAATTTTGGTGCTGTGCGTATAACTAGTGCAAAGGTAAACAAGGTGACGCTAGCGATGGCGATGTCAAGAAATCAACAAGAAATGGAACTACCAGGAGGAGAAACGGAAGACAAATGTAAATATAAGATTTCAATGTTTGTAATCAAAGACTAGTCCCCTAATGGTTAATGAAACAACATAGGTAAGGGCAGACTTATAATATTATTTATTGTAATCAGAACCAAAACTATTTTAATTATTTAAAGGAAAACATTTATTCTCATTAAAATCAATCCTAAAATCCAAGAAAATTTTCATCGTCAGAGCTATCCAATCCAAATAACTTGTCCCAGTCTCTTTCAGTAATATTTTCATCATACGGATCATCTAGATATTCGTCAGCATCACCCTCAACTATAATTACCTTCGTGAACAATAATTAGCACTTTCATTACGTTCCTCTTTCTTAAACGTAAACTACTAAACTATTCCATGTACAAACAAGATCAACTTATACACGAGTATATACAGTATGTATATGAGAAAGTTTGTGCCATGTGTATTGTGCCATTTATTTGCCTTTGCTTTAGGGTAATTTGCTATGTAATGGCCTCAACCCAAGGCCATCATATATTTCCTTTACTGTACCATTTGAGAACTCACCTTCCCTTTATAAATCAGTCAATCATCCCAAAAATGCAGAAATACAGTCAGTAAGCATCAAAGTAAATCAAGTTGTGTAGGAATTTGTAGTAATATATAGCTTTTATTTACCGTAATTAAAATTTAATTCCAGCAGGAGATGATGTTGGTCAGTTAAAAGTTTAATGTTGCCTGTCATTGAAGCCCCACAACTTCCTAATAATACAACTTTTAAATAACACATTTCAGTAGGACATCATTTCATCAAAATATCGACATTGTGTTATACTGCTGAAAACACTTCCCTATATGAAGTTGTACCAATTTATATTAAAGAAGAGATTTGGATTTATTAAATGTGATGCTACTGTTCCTACGAAACACATCAGATTTACTTTCATTATGGAATTTCAGTGAAATTCTTTTGTGTGACATTTCAAACTTTTTCTTCTACTCCACTTTCAATTGGTAATACAAGTACATGAATACCTTGCAGTACGCTGCGGAAGCATTCCTAAAACTCTTGAATGTAGTACAGAACACACTTTTACATAAGAATAATGTTGTAAATCATAGTGCTTCTAAAAATGAGTAAAAAACCAGGGTATTCCAACAATGCATTTAGAGTAAATGCTTGATTATATGTATCAGTTGGGGCAATGCAAACATGAATAACTGAAAAATGCTGATAAGCTCCTTAACAGTTTTTAAAGGAAAAATCAATAAAATACTTGATCACTGTAAATGTATTACAATTTATTAATGATGAATAGCAGATCATATTCACCCAACTGAAAAGGAAATCTGCTTAGAAATTTTGTTACTTCATTTAACATTATGGTTTTTGTTAACACACAATCAAGTGGTATGCATAAATCACAAAATGTTTGGAAAATTTGTACGTACGAGAGAAATCATTTCACTTGCATGGAACAGAAAACAAAAAATAAATTATGAATCTTTTTGAAAAGAATGCTGAAAAAACACTGAATAATTATCGCTGTTGGTTACCAGAAAATTATAATCTAAGTAATCTAACTTAAATCGTGTTTTTTTTTCTCCCCATATATATGGAACTTAAACTGAAAATCTTTTTATGTAATCCTGAAGATTATGCAGTGGCATCAAACTGGTTTATTATAGGTGGAATTAAAAAAAGTTGTTTTTCCTTGCCAGAGTTTGTCCTTAGCATTGGGTGGAACAAGGCTGTTCGTTCTGTTTTATAAGAGCATATGCCCAAATTCTTCCTTGTTTTTTATATTGTCTTTTGGTAGACGTCACCATGCATCACAAGGTAATCCTAGTCGAGTTTATGCCAAAAAAGGTCATTTTAGTGATAAATTATCCTGACTAGAGAGCGCTAAGTTTCACTAAGAGAAAAAAGTTTAAATTTGTTCACCATTTTTCATCAAAACTCGAACAATATAGAAAAGTTTCATTTTTAGGTTTAATTCTTTCCCTCTCGTGCACCGTAAAGTGTAACTGGTTCCATCAGAAAAACCAGTTGCCATTTTTAGCCGGAGCATGACTGGCGCGTACTTGAGTGATTCTCCTTGATTTAACCGTTCATTGCAAATTGCCCAATCGTAATCCCCGCCATAGACGTGATGTCGCTTCGATGAATTGCGAGTTGTTTCGCAGTTACTTTTGGCTTTAAAAAATCGCATATTTCTCCCGTTAACCGTATCTTTTCCATTCCGCCATAAATTTTTATACCTCTTAGCGCAAACGTCGCATTTCATTACTGCATAGCATCTTGTCACGTATTTAGCAACGATCCTTTGCGATCGGAAATTGAAAACCGAGGTTAGGAAAATTTTCAAGGTGCACAAAAGGAATTTCACGACCACGCTCGTTAGAGAGAATCGGCTCGAACGCGGATTACGAACATCTGCATTTAAGTCACGATTCACTTGCTAGATGGTGGTTAAGTTGCTGAAGAATTTATATTTATATAGATATATACACACACATGTTGAAGGAAGATAGGCCCTCTTTTATGCAGTCGCGCGTATTTAGTTTAGATACTCCTCCGTTGGTATTCATCGGAGAAAATGACGTCGTAGATATCGCTCATTACTTAAACTGCATGGATGTTTTAAGATTTAGAGGGTTCTAAGGGAAGCAATGGTTTTAAATTCTGGTGCATTCTCTTCGGAAAGAAGGGACGTGTCGTCTCTTGGGGTGTGTTACCGTTTGGGATTGAAACAAGTCGCGCGTCTTATTTTTAGTACATTTACTCATGCTGTTCCCATTGCCCAAGAATTAGCAATGCAGCCCATGGGTTGAAGACGGAGTTGGCAGAAATGTCCTTAACTACTGCTAACATTAAGTTAATGTTTAAAAGAAAATGGAAATTTTATGCCATTTGTGTTTATAATGATATACGGCCGTTGAAAATTTTGCACAGAAAGTTTCGAAGTTTGTCATTTTACATGTAAAAGTCGACCCAAGTATTGTTG
This sequence comes from Tanypteryx hageni, assembly GCA_028673005.1. NCBI lineage: Eukaryota > Metazoa > Arthropoda > Insecta > Odonata > Petaluridae > Tanypteryx > Tanypteryx hageni. The sequence continues at coordinate 53,411,865 of CM054120.1, read as the reverse complement.
ATAATAGGAGCTTTATAAATTGTCGTTCGTGATTGAGTCGAGGATGGTGTTTTGGTTTGGCGGACGGTAGGGATATCTAACCCTCCCTTCCATTAACAATAAGCTGGCCCTCTTCTGTTATACCTCGTACGGTAAATTGCCATTTTAGCAGTATTGACCTAAAATCTTGCCCAGATAAAATCGTTGTTGATGATTACATTATTTACAATATCAGTGTTGCGATATCATTTATTTTATTTTTCTCCTTTCTTGGTCTCGCTTATAATTGCTGATTATTACTTATATTTTTCCTACCCCTATTGTAATGGAATAGATTAGAAATTTATCCCCATTTTGAAGAAACGCCGCAATAGCAGAGAAATAAGATACTTAGGTCTTCTTAATTCAAGAGTCTCGTCTTAACTTTTAATCTTCGAAGTAGGATGTGCTTTGTCATAATATCTGCATTGCCGCAGTATCTTGTCGTATTAGAGCCAGGGGGCACTGAGAGATATGAAGCTGGCCGGTAATTTGTGAAGAACACGCGGTCAGCCCGCCTCCCATCGCACTGTTAGTGGAGAGTGGATCAAATCTGATTTAAAATCAAGTAATATAATGGAGAGAAAATTTTATGGGGAAAAATGGCTGATTGATAAAAATTAATATATAAGTTTCAGCAGACCGGCACTTCGCCTTACCTTGATTGCACTGGAAGGTTACATGGCCAGAGAGAATTCCCTTCACGCTTTAACAATATCTATATCTTTTTACGCGTTCATTCTATTGTGTATGTATTTAAAAAATTTCGAGTGTTATTTCCATCCTGACTTAAATATATACTACGAGACTTAAAGGATTCCTGTTAGACCCCTTTGATATTCTGTGAATCGACAACAAGTATTGCATCAGCAAAGAAGCGGGCATTCCCCGTGCATACGTTTATAAGAATGAAACAAGTGTTTGTTAATACATATGCCACGGTAAATGCGTACATTTACCATCAAGTTCGGTAAATGTAAGTATAAAATACTTTTACCGATTGGATTGGGGAAATATACACATTTACTTCGGAACACTGGTAAATGTTGATAAACATCGCAACTCAGGCCACAACATGTCGGCGTCACGAACATCGGTTGAAGTGTGGAACTAAATTTGAACATGTAGGAAAAGTAGGAAGCATTCATCTTAATATATATCAGTGGAGCCGAACCCTCAGTGATTTTTGTTATAAATTAACGTAATTATTAAAGTAGAGCATTTCTCATTCTCATTTTCACATTTACCAAGGCACATCGGTAAAAGTGCACATTTACCGGGAAATGTACGGATAATACTTATTTCTGGAAGCTTAAACTTGCATTTAAAGAGCTTGGTGGTAAATGTGCGAATTTATCGGTAAATGCATACATTTTCCGATTACATACCTTTACCGTAACTTATACGTTGTCCCTGTATACCTGCGATTATTTTTTTAACCATTAGTATTTTCACCAATCCTTGGTACCGATTAACAATGCATTTTTAAGGAAATATTCATAATTAACCATAGAATCTCAAAAGGACTCAAAATTTCCCTCCATAGGAGTCAAACTTTCAATTGAGAACCATTGTGCTTAGTACTTCCAAAAAGCATGTTTAATTTGTTTTACAGTAGATGTCTCTAAAAGTAACAAATTGCTTATAGTCTCTAAAGGTATGAAATTGCAATTACTTTATTTTATGGAATTTTAGTGGCGATTGAAGAAATGTTATTTAGTAATACAGTGAATTTGTAACTACCCAAATGGACATAACTTCCCATCTTTAAAAATTCCCTGCTGATTAATTTAAATTTTCGTTAAAATCGCAGCTTCGTTTTCTTCTGTTAACGGATAACGCATATTTAGCCATCAATAGTACATCTCAAGAAATTTTCCAAGCATATGAAAGCACAACACCTGTTGAATTTGCCAAAAGTGTGGTATTCAAGCCATATATGAAGTGCTTATTAACTTCGAAATACATGACCAGGTTAGAAACTGTTTCCTTTTACGTTATTCATATGTAAAGTTTTGTCTTGTATCCTAACAAATTTTATGCAAGAAATTTGCCAGTGTCTTTTATTTTCTTTCATCTTGAGAAAGGAATACTAGTTGTGAATTGTTTATTTTTAAATTATTCTAATACGATATAGTTGTTTCGATTATGTAACATCAATTTCAAGGTAACATTTTTAGTATGGTTAACATTACATTTATATTCTATTAATAATATCAAGTACGGATATATATATATATATATATACGTTTTGGAAAAGAGTTAGAAAATTAATCGTGAAGATCTCATTTTCTCTACCTTCCCTCACCTTCGCCAATTTAAATTCAACATTTAAAAATGACGAGTGCAACGAGTTTTGAAAGAAAAATTGCGTCTTTTGGAAAATTTTTTAAGATATCCGATAGTATCCATAGACATTGAAATGTTTTGTCAAAACCTCGAACTGTAACGTGCAGTAAGCAGTCTAACCCCACTTCTTTCTGTCCATAGTATTCCTCACCGGCCGTGCCACTTGCACTACTTCCAATGACTGTAATCCCCGTCGTTTATCGGGGGGAAACACGAACCTAGTATTTTTTAAAATTGTATATAAGTGATACTAATTCAAATTATTCATAATATTACCGAGATTAAATAGCTATTTTATTGGTCTATGTTAATGGGCGTCATTTTCACGTCGCGTTTTGAGAGGTTTTAAAAGTAAATGATACAAATATTTTAAATTTTGCCTATTGTTGATCCTTTTATTATTATTATTTATATTTATTTATTATTTTATTATTTATTATTTTGACATAAAAACATTCCTAGCCATGCTTGTCCAAATTTTTGCGAGTTAAGGTCTAGTCTATTTTTTAACCGTTAGTATTTTCACCAATCCTTAGTACCGATTAAAATGCATTTTTAAGTAAATATTAATAATTAACCATAGAATCTGAAAAGGACTCAAAACTTTCCGTCATAGGAGACAAACTTTCAATTGAGAACCATTGTGCTTAGTACTTCCAAAAAGCATGTTTAATTTGTTTTCCAGTAGATGTCACTAAAAGTAACAAATTGCTTATAGTCTCTAAAGGTATCAAATTGCAATTATTTTATTTTATGGAATTTTAGTGGCGATTGAAGAAATGTTATTTAATAATACAGTAAATTTGTAGCTGCCCTCCCTCATGGGGCAGTGGATTGGTGTTTGAGCGGGTTCGGATACCGCTCACCATCCACTGTTGAGCTACCTGCAGGGGGGTAACCCTGTATTTTCTGCTACCTGCTGGGGGGCAACCGAGTGTTTTCTTTTCTATTTACTGGGGGGTAACCCAGTCTCTTCGGTTCTTGTAACTGTGGTTTGTATCACATCTTGTGATACCGTCTTTTTTGTTCTTACAAACATCTGTAGAACAACCAAAGACAGTAGAAAGCTCTTACCCCGCCGCCGCCTCCACGGGGCTGATGGGGGGCAACGAGTCTTCTGTTGACTCGGCCAAGCAGCGGCTAAAATGGATTCTGCAATGTGCAGTACACCACCTCCAAAGATATCCCATCCTTTACCAGATGGGGGAGATATAGTGAGAAACCTATGCCAAAAATATCTAGTTATGCGATGTTCAAAGGAAGGGGAAGACTTCAAGAAAGTCTCGCCTTTCCTTATTCATAAATCACTCTCCAGCGCTGTAACAGGAGAACTAAAATCTGTAAAGAAACTTAGAGATGGTAGCCTACTAATCGAAACAGCTAATGACAAGCAAAGTGGCAAGCTTCTTCATATGTCCTTGCTGCATGATATTCCGGTGTCTGTGCAAATGCACAAGACACTGAATACATGCAAAGGTGTGATTTCGTGCTATGACCTGATGTACGTTGACGTCGAGGAGATAAAGAAGGAGATGGCCCCTCAGGGGGTCATCGACTGTCGAAGGCTCTCGACTAGAAGTAATGGCAAGTCTATTAACTTCACATCAGTCTTACTTACTTTTGCACTGAATAAGCTACCGGAAAAGGTGAAGGTCGGGTACAAATCAGTTCCCGTCCGACCTTTCATCACAAGCCCTCTGAGGTGCTTTAATTGTCAACGTTTTGGCCACACCGTGGTTCAGTGTGAAAGTAAGGCAATTTTTGCAAAGTGCAGCAAGGAGAAGCACGATGGGGAAATCTGCGTGTCCCCGGCTCTTTGTACAAATTGTGAGGGTGCACATCCCGTGTACTCTCGTGATTGTCCAGGGATGCGCGAGGAACGCAAAATAATGGAAATAAAGACCATGGAAAAGTTACCATACATAGAGGCAAGGAGGAAGTATCGAGAGCTAATGGCGCCGACTTTCTCTCGCTCTTTTGCATCAGTCGCTGGCACGTCGGTCAAAAAGGCTACCATAGCAACTCAAACAGAGCCCGAAAAAATTCAGAAGGAAGAGAAAAAAGAGAACATCTGCAATGAAAAAGCAGCCAGGAAGAGAGTGCTTATTACTCCGCCACCTACCAAAGCTCAGTCGACCACTGAAAAGACACAAGAGGCCACTTCCTCAGCCAAGACTAGTGGGTCAAGGCAGGAAGTCACACCACCATCTAGGCCCTCTAAAATTCCTATTTCATCCTCTGTGGAAGATATGGAGGATGAAAGTATTTCAGAGACAGAAATACGAGAGGTCCTCCTCAATAGGAAGAACAGTCGTAGGCTTTTTAAAAGGTGATTGCCTCTATAATCATAAAAATTTTGTTTTTTGACAACTTTGGGGAACAATTTTTTACCTATTTATTAACTTATTTATGTTTTGAACATTGCAATGGATTTTACAGGCACAAGGAGGAACTTGAGGTCCTAGTATACAATCTTAAGCCATCATGTATTTGCTTGCAGGAAACACATTTTAAAATCTTTGACAGGGGAAATATCAAAGGGTTTAGTATTTTTAGAAATGACGACCTTAGTGGCAACAGGGCTAAAGGTGGTGTTGCTGTGGCAGTCCGGGAGACCTTATACACCTCCTGGGTTGACCTGCAGACACCTCTACAAGCTGTTGCGGTGACCGTGGCCACACCAGATGTCATTACCTTCTGTAATGTTTACTTACCTGAATGGGCACCAGTTAATCGCAAAAGCCTTGAAGACCTACTCAAACAGCTGCCTAGGCCTTTTGTATTGTTGGGGGACTTCAACGCCCATAACACTCTTTGGGGTGCCTCGATGAATGATGGTAGCAGAAGGGGTAAGCTTCTGCAAAGATTTTTTAGTGACCACAATCTAATATTGTTAAACACTGATGAGAAGACCTGTTTTAATAGTTTTAACGGAGATTTTCCCTCCATTGACCTGTTTTTATCCACTGCTAATATAGCCCCATTGTTTAATTTATCTGTTCATGAAGAACTCTGGCGCAGCGATCACTCTCCAATTATTATTACTAAGCGTAGTAATAATTGTGATTTTACTCAACATGGGAATTGGCTCTTGAAGAAGGCCAATTGGCCAGTTTTTAAAAATAACCTAAAATTTAACTTTGATCACACTCTTAGTGGCATACGTAATATGGAACTACTCATGGAAGATATAACATCAGCAGCTATCAAAAGTATCCTCCGGTCCTCAGGTAAAGGAATTTATTAGACACCTTTAACCAGATTTGGAGTGAAGGAAGTTTCCCGGTGGGCTGGCGTGAATCCATTGTGATTCCAATCCCTAAACAGAGCAGGGAAAAGAAAGTTACTTCGAACTTCCGTCCTATATCCCTTACTAGCTGCCTGTGCAAGCTAATGGAAAGAATGGCTAATAGACGGCTGATTTGGTTCCTTGAGTGCCAAAACATCCTTTCAAACACCCAATGTGGCTTCCGTGTTGGAAGATCCACAACGGACCATTTAGTTCGAATTGACAACTTTATCCAGGAGGCCTTCCTCCTAGGCCAGCATGTAATAGCCGTATTCTTTGATATTGAAAAGGCATATGATAAGACATGGCGGCACAAGATATTAAAGACTTTACACGACTGGGGATTTCGCGGTAATCTTCCAATTTTCATTCGCAACTTCTTAGCAAACCGTGTATTCAGGGTACGAATTGGCAAGTGTTTATCATGCCCCTTTAACTTGGAGAATGGTGTGCCTCAAGGGTCAGTCTTAAGCGTCACACTCTTCGCGATTGCCATTAATGACGCTGTCAGGTGTATTACCACCCCAGTGTTGGCAACATTATATGTCGACGATCTGGCAGTTTTTTGCCGATCTGTGAAACTGAGGTCTGCAGAGCATCAAATTCAGTTGACGCTGAACCGCCTCGAACATTGGGCTCAATCTAATGGCTTCAATTTCTCCAAGGAGAAGACCAAATGCATACATTTTTACAGGGGCAGAGGCATGTATCCTCAACCTAGTTTGCGCCTTGGACGAACACCTCTAAAATTTGTTGAGACCATCCGATTTCTTGGTTTGGTGTTTGACAAGAAATTGACCTGGCAGGCTCATATCTGCAGTCTTAAGGATAAGTGTTTACGATCACTAAATATTTTAAGATTTTAACTAATTTAAATTGGGGCGCAGACCACACATCAATGCTTCTCCTTTTCATAGCGTTAATATGGTCTAAACTTGATTACGGATCCATTATCTACGCCTCAGGAAGGGTATCATACCTACGACCACTTTCGACCGTTCATAATTTAGGACTCCGTCTGGCTACTGGAGCATTCAGAACCAGTCCGGTACAAAGTATTTATTGTGAAGCAAGTGAACCTCCTTTGGAGACACGCCGAAAGATTTTAACCTTTAATTATGCAGCGAAAGTTTTGTCTTGGAGGACACATCCTTGTTTTGATATTATTTTTAGTCCGTGTTTTATGGATGTTTTTAATCGTCGACCCAGAGTAACTTTACCATTAGGGGTGTGCTTTCACAATTTTATTAATGAGACTGGTTTTACTCTACTATGTATCCTAGTGGTTTTATAAAAATGCCACCATGGCAGGTTCCACAACCCGAGGTTTTATTTAATATGACGAGGTACTCTAATGCCGACACTAACCCTTCTGTTTTTATTAATATCCTGAACGAAATGCTTGCATCAAAACTGGGCATTATCCCCATCTATACAGACGGCTCTAAGACAAAGGAGGCCTGCGGATGCACTGCTACATCTACTGCTCTGGGAACCAGAAAGGTGAAGCTGCACCCGAGGTGTAGCATATTCACAGTGGAGCTTATTGCATTAAAAACTGCCTTGGAGATGATCAACTCAAGAAACATGTCATATTTGATATGTTCTGACTCAAGAAGTGCTCTTCAATCTCTATCGCTTTTCTCTTCTCTGCACCCAGTAGTTCAAGATATTCACTCTACCCTCACCTCCCTCGTATCTAGAGGTAATACAGTGACATTCGTATGGGTTCCTGGACACACCGCGATCCCAGGGAATGAGAAAGCAGATGCAGCTGCAAAGGATGCCTTGACGAAGCCAGAAGTTGACTTCGAACTCATCCCTTCTCAAGATGCAAAGCATATTTTTAAGACCATAGCAATCAAAGAATGGGCTACATCTTGGGAAGGTCTGGTCGGAAACAAACTGCGGGAAATCAAGACCAACATTGCGCCTTGGAAGTCTTCTGTGAGAAACAATAGACGGAAGGAAGTCATTTTGACATGGCTAAGGATAGGCCACTGTGCCTTGACCCACTCTTATTTATTTACCTCAGAGAAAATTCCGCCCAGGTGTGAAGAATGTGACTCCCTTTTATCTGTAAGGCACCTCCTCACCGAATGCACAAAGCACAATGCCATCAGACGCAGGCTTGACATGGCAGCAGACTTAGGAACTATACTTTCGGACAACTATATTAATGTGCAGACCGTTTTAGAGTTCTTAAGAGAGGCAAATCTGCTACATCTAATTTAATTTTCATAAATGACTCCAGACGTCCTGTATTTAGTCTAATTTTATGCAATTTTAATATTTTTACGTTTATTTACTTTTATAGTTATTTTGTTGCTTATTTTTGTACTTGAATATTTATTTATATATTTATACGTATTATTTAAGTAAGAAAGGTGCAAAATGACTGCTTCTGTCGACGCACCTCTAAAAACACACTACTGCTACTTGTAACTACCCAAATGGACATAACTTCCCATCTTTAAAAATTCCCTGCCGATTAATTTAAATTTTCGTTAAAATCGCAGTTTCGTTTTCTTCTGTTAACGGATAACGCATATTTAGCCATCAATAGTACATCTCAAGAAATTTTCCAAGCATATGAAAGCACAACACATGTTGAATTTGCCAAAAGTGTGGTATTCACGACACATATGAAGTGCTTATTAACTTCGAAATACATGACCAGGTTAGAAACCGTTTCCTTTTATGTTATCCTTATGTAAAGTTTTGTGTTGTATCCTAACAAGTTTTATGCAAGAAATTTGCGTGTCTTTTATTTTCTTTTATCTTGATAAAGGAATACTAGTTGGGAATTGTTTATTTTTACATTATTCTAATACGATATAGTTTTTTCGATTATGTAACTTATCCATTTCAGGGTAACATTTCAGTATGGTTAACATTACATTTATATTCTATTAATAATATCAAGTACGGATATAGATATATATATATATATACACGTTTTGGAAAAGAGTTAGAAAATTAATCGTGAAGATCTCATTTTCTCTACCTTCCCTCACCTTCGCCAATTTAAATTCAACATTTAAAAATGACGAGTGCAACGAGTTTTGAAAAAAAATTGCGTCTTTTGAAAAAAATTTTAAGATATCCGATAGTATCCATAGACATTGAAATGTTTTGTCAAAACCTCGAACTGTAACGTGCAGTAAGCAGTCTAACCCCACTTCTTTCTGTCCATAGTATTCCTCACCGGCCGTGCCACTTGCACTACTTCCAATGACTGTAATCCCCGTCGTTTATCGGGGGGAAACACGAACCTAGTATTTTTTAAAATTGTATATAAGTGATACTAATTCAAATTATTCATAATATTACCGAGATTAAATAGCTATTTTATTGGTCTATGTTAACGGGCGTCATTTTCACGTCGCGTTTTCCGAGGTTTTAAAAGTAAATGATACAAATATTTTATATTTTGCCTATTGTTGATCCTTTTATTATATTTTGATATAAAAACATTCCTAGCCATGCTTGTCCAAATTTTTGCGAGTTAAGGTCTAGTCTATTTTTTAACCGTTAGTAATTTCACCAATCCTTAGTACCGATTAACAATGCATTTTTAAGGAAATATTAATAATTAACCATAGAATCTGAAAAGGACTCAAAACTTTTCGGCATAGGAGACAAACTTTCAATTGAGAACCATTGTGCTTAGTACTTCCAAAAAGCATGTTTAATTTGTTTTCCAGTAGATGTCTCTAAAAGTAACAAATTGCTTATAGTCTCTAAAGGTATGAAATTGCAGTTATTTTATTTTATGGAATTTTAGTAGCGATTGAAGAAATGTTATTTAGTAATACAGTGAATTTGTAACTACCCAAATGGACATAACTTCCCATCTTTAAAAATTCCCTGCCGATTAATTTAAATTTTCGTTAAAATCGCAGCTTCGTTTTCTTCTGTTAACGGATAACGCATATTTAGCCATCAATAGTACATCTCAAGAAATTTTCCAAGCATATGAAAGCACAACACCTGTTGAATTTGCCAAAAGTGTGGTATTCAAGCCATATATGAAGTGCTTATTAACTTCGAAATACATGACCAGGTTAGAAACTGTTTCCTTTTACGTTATTCATATGTAAAGTTTTGTCCTGTATCCTAACAAATTTTATGCAAGAAATATGCCAGTGTCTTTTATTTTCTTTCATCTTGATAAAGGAATACTAGTTGTTAATTGTTTATTTTTAAATTATTCTAATACGATATAGTTTTTTCGATTATGTAACTTATCAATTTCAGGGTAACATTTCAGTATGGTTAACTTTACATTTATATTCTATTAATAATATCAAGTACGGATATATATATATATATATATATATATATATATATATATATATATATATATATATATATATATATACACACGTTTTGGAAAAGAGTTAGAAAATTAATCGTGAAGATCTCATTTTCTCTACCTTCCCTCACCTTCGCCAATTTAAATTCACCATTTAAAAATGACGAGTGCAACGAGTTTTGAAAAAAAAATTGCGTCTTTTGAAAAAATTTTTAAGATATCCGATAGTATCCATAGACATTGAAATGTTTTGTCAAAACCTCGAACTGTAACGTGCAGTAAGCAGTCTAACCCCACTTCGTTCTGTCCATAGTATTCCTCACCGGCCGTGCCACTTGCACTACTTCCAATGACTGTAATCCCCGTCGTTTATCGGGGGGAAACACGAACCTAGTATTTTTTAAAATTGTATATAAGTGATACTAATTCAAATTATTCATAATATTACCGAGATTAAATAGATATTTTATTGGTCTATGTTAATGGGCGTCATTTTCACGTCGCGTTTTCCGAGGTTTTAAAAGTAAATGATACAATTATTTTATATTTTGCCTATTGTTGATCCTTTTATTATATTTTGATATAAAAACATTCCTAGCCATGCTTGTCCAAATTTTTGCGAGTTAAGGTCTAGTCTATTTTTTAACCGTTAGTAATTTCACCAATCCTTAGTACCGATTAACAATGCATTTTTAAGGAAATATTCATAATTAACCATAGAATCTCAAAAGGACTCAAAATTTCCCTCCATAGGAGTCAAACTTTCAATTGAGAACCATTGTGCTTAGTACTTCCAAAAAGCATGTTTAATTTGTTTTCCAGTAGATGTCTCTAAAAGTAACAAATTGCTTATAGTCTCTAAAGGTATAAAATTGCAGTTATTTTATTTTATGGAATTTTAGTAGCGATTGAAGAAATGTTATTTAGTAATACAGTGAATTTGTAACTACCCAAATGGACATAACTTCCCATCTTTAAAAATTCCCTGCCGATTAATTTAAATTTTCGTTAAAATCGCAGCTTCGTTTTCTTCTGTTAACGGATAACGCATATTTAGCCATCAATAGTACATCTCAAGAAATTTTCCATGCATATGAAAGCACAACACCTGTTGAATTTGCCAAAAGTGTGGTATTCACGACACATATGAAGTGCTTATTAACTTCGAAATACATGACCAGGTTAGAAACTGTTTCCTTTTACGTTATTCATATGTAAAGTTTTGTCCTGTATCCTAACAAATTTTATGCAAGAAATATGCCAGTGTCTTTTATTTTCTTTCATCTTGATAAAGGAATACTAGTTGTTAATTGTTTATTTTTAAATTATTCTAATACGATATAGTTTTTTCGATTATGTAACATCAATTTCAGGGTAACATTTCAGTATGGCTAACATTACATTTATATTCTATTAATAATATCAAGTACGGATATATATATATATATATATACGTTTTGGAAAAGAGTTAGAAAATAAATCGCGAAGATCTCATTTTCTCTACCTTCCCTCACCTTCGCCAATTTAAATTCAACATTTAAAAATGACGAGTGCAACGAGTTTTGAAAAAAAATTGCGTCTTTTGAAAAAAATTTTAAGATATCCGATAGTATCCATAGACATTGAAATGTTTTGTCAAAACCTCGAACTGTAACGTGCAGTAAGCAGTCTAACCCCACTTCTTTCTGTCCATAGTATTCCTCACCGGCCGTGCCACTTGCACTACTTCCAATGACTGTAATCCCCGTCGTTTATCGGGGGGAAACACGAACCTAGTATTTTTTAAAATTGTATATAAGTGATACTAATTCAAATTATTCATAATATTACCGAGATTAAATAGCTATTTTATTGGTCTATGTTAACGGGCGTCATTTCCACGTCGCGTTTTCCGAGGTTTTAAAAGTAAATGATACAATTATTTTATTTTTAGCCTATTGTTGATCCTTTTATTATATTTTGATATAAAAACATTTCTAGCCATGCTTGTCCAAATTTTTGCGAGTAATGCTTTATTTCGTGTGTTTCGTACAAAAATACTTTAATTGAAACTATTTAATGGAATTCATTTTCGAACTGTTGCCATAGATTTTATGTCAATCTACAATAGTTATTTTTCGCCCTCTCTTCAGTTTTCTTTTTCGAAATTGGTTTATAAATACCTAAAACATTCAACTTATTCGCTAAAATATTGGAATAATATCTACTATTTATGAATCTTTTGCTGTCGACCATACTATGTGTTCTTTCTTGACCTATATTAGCATCAAATATATTCTGAATTTTGATACAAGTTTGCAAAACCATAAAAGCCCATATAAATAAATACTATTCTATAACCAACTGTATAAGTTCGGCCCTTTTAATTTATTATTCTTATTTGATATTCTCATAATGTAGGAAGTTTTCTAGTTTTTATTATAGAGCATTGATAGATAATTTGAGTCAAATCAACAAATAATTGCTTAAGGCTTTTTGTTTTAAAAGAGTATTCATTAATATTTAAAATCTTGTATTCTTCCACATGTATTATCAACTTTTGATTTTTCTTCATTTAATTATTATTCGTATGTTTATATGTATTTCACCCCCAAAGAATGTGTAATTACTAAACTATGACACTCGAGGTTGTACTTGGCAACATGATATCTCTCTTGGACATTTGAATGGAGCATCACCAATACGAATTTTGCTTAAAATGCTGTCTTTTTAAAAACAGATATCTATTTTGTATCTTCATAAAAGTTGTTCCTGGCTTAAAGTCCTTTCCAATGGATATTTGATCGCAGCACCCCCTATATGAATTTCATTCATATATATCTGACTTCAGGAAATTTGTTTCTGGATAAGAGAATGTTGTTTGAAGAAATTCCTTGAATTTGATTTTAATGTAAAAAATGCTATGTGATATCAAATCCTTTGTTAAAATTTATTTATATAATAATAATTAATATAATTTCTTAATACTGAAAAGTGAAAAAAGGCAAAAATATTTTTAAATCCACTTTAGAATGTGCTACTAGGCCAAAAAAAGTAGAAATCAGAGAATCGTGCTAATTATTCTGAAATTCTAAATTTTTAACAAGCAGCCTTCCAAAACTCGAAAACTCATCATCAAAAAGTATTATGGCTTGGTAATGACTAACTTATGCCATGTATGTCTTCCTTTAAGATAGTAACTAATCCATAACTTTTAAGAGAGCTCTCAGAATTTTAGAAGACTGTTTGATACAAATATAGAGTTTCTGAATTACTAGTGTGATTCTTTGATTTGTAATATTTATTGCCTCTTCTAGTGGATTTATTTTTTCATTTGAAAAGATCTATGGACTTCTTAAAATAAGTTTTTATTCTTACTTATCACCTGTGGAGAAGCATTTTAAATATATGTTTACTGTAACTGGCCAAATTACAGTATAAACACTGTTATATGCCTGTTTCTAATATGTATTCATCACATTGGTTATATTTCCTGGAGGAAAAGTGGTAGTTGTGTTACTACACTTCCTTGAGTGATTAATCTGAAAAAACCTCGCTTAGGTGGCCATTCTACATGAGTTAGTTTAGTGATGACAAATTACTTTTTAATATTATGATCCCAAGGTCAATTATATTTTTTCAATTTCTATTAAAAAATTATTAGAAGGTAGATCCTTATTGCAAATCTGTTGTTGCTTCCTTTGTAAAAAGAACTTGATTTATACAGTATTGAGTTGTTAAGATGGTAATTATTTATTAATGTAATTCTTTTGTCTGTTTATCTATTTATCTGTTGAATTCCTTAGTCAGCTTCTCTTTACTCCCATTTATATTAGTGAATGTTATGTGCATTACTTTTAATATTATTTTACTTATTGATTGTCAATTTGAGGCAGTGAAGTTCCTCAGTTGAGTATTTAGACAGGTGTTTCTTTGCCTTAACACCAATGTTTTATTCTGAAAGATGTTTTGCATTAAAATATTTTTGCTGAGTTATTTTTAATTGCCATTAACTGAGTAAGAATTAATTTCAAGCTCAATTCAACAAACATGATTTTATTCCAAGTCAATTTCCACTTAAGTAAAATCATGGTGCACTCATTAAATATGTATCGTAACTTTTTTCAACATACTATTGTTGCCAATTGTTTGTAAAATTTTACTGTCTCATTGTTACCCTTTGTGTGGAATGCCTTGTTTTATATTTATTCTCAATCAAAACATTGAAATTGAAATAATTTTGTATCTCCTGCAGTTGGCACGCGGTCCTGATGATCTGAAGGGCAACTTTGAGGAAGTAAACACATCTTGTGATTTCAAGGAAGAATTGGAGAAAATTTCTAATAAAATTTCTGTTCCTAATATACCTGGGCAGATACTGTGTTCTTCAATAGAGAACCCCGGTGAAAATGTTTCTGACAGTACTTCGTCAATAGAGAGAACTTTTCCAAGTGATCATGACTCTAGAAGTCCAGAATCAGTCTTGTCTAGGTTAAATGGAGTGGAAGTATTATGTGATGATTTACAGAGTGTTGATGTTGAAATACCTATTTTATCAGATGATTTAGAAAGGGTGGTTAGCATTGTTAATAGGAAGAATTCTTCCTGTATTTTAGAAGTTTCTGAGGGAAATTCTCCTCACCAGCATAATACCGAAAGCAAAGATCAAAAAGATTTAAAAATTGATAGTGGAACCTCATCATCAGTTGAAGTGGGATTATGTTCTAGTTATTCATTGGGTCTTGGTGAATCTATGGAAGTGATTATTGGGGAGAATAATGGTTCTGATTCGGAAAAATTGTCAGAATTGGAAACCAATGTTGAAAAGGAATCTACATATAAGTCTAGAGAAGTGACTGGCACAGGTATTTATTCAAAGAATAATGACAACTCCAGCAATGTGTATGAGTCTAATGCTGGATTGTTAAGCAGCGAAAATTCATTGTTAAAGGCTGAAATTCAGGAGGAGTGTAATTTTGCAAAGGATTCTACCACTCTCGTAAAAAGTTCCAAGATATCTGTTTTTAACAAAGGGCATGTGATTGAAAAGAGTATGTCCGAAGGAAAGATTTCTATTGTTGAACATGACATAAAGGCAGAAGAACAGTTTATTGAGAGTCCAGGCACTCCATTAATGGATGAAGATCCCTACTCTCCATCTATTTTGCCTGACACCAAGAGTGATATGGCAGCAAATGAAACTGCCTCATCTAAACCAAAGTTGCCAGTGAATGTTGGCAAATCTTCCAAAGCAGAAGAGACATTCATTACTTATAAAAGGGACTTGTCGGGACCATCAGCTGCTGCTGAGAGTTGCAAATTGTCTAAGGTATCTGATGTTATAACTGAAGAGACACCAATGGAAGTAGACAGTATTGAACAGCATTCAAGTTTAAAAGTTGAGAGAAGTTGTGTTGATGTAGTGTCAACAGCAGACATTGCAAAACCTCGTGAAGGTCAACATTTAATAGGAAAAGCTGTTACCTTTAGAGATTCTAGAAATGTTAATGACAAACCCCAAGTGGAAAAGGTAGCCTGTGCTATGAAAAAGACAGTCACTTCAAAAGATGGCGAAAAATCTTTTAGTAAGCTGAAGGCTTCGCTTTCTGATGCTGATGTTGTGTTGAAACAAGAACTTGATGATTCGCAAGTAACAGGCACCATAGAACCAATGGAGAAGGAAACTTTTTCCTTTCCTATACATTCCTTGTCTACATCAGTGGCTTCAGCAAATATTTACAAATCAGCTCTTTCATCAGATTCTCAAGTGGTTGAAAATAATCCAATTGCAGAGTCCAAGGACTATAACCATACTCAAAACCCTCAGCATCCATTGAAGAGTAAGTCTTCTGAAAGTTGTAGGTCAACAGCAGAGACTTTAAAAGAAGCAGGTGACTGCAGCAAGCAGCATTTTTCACAAGAAGCATCGTCAAGTAGCTCAAGTAAGTTGTTGCCATCTAGTGAATGCTCGAAGAGTAATAGCCCTGGTACTACTACAGGTCTAGTGAGTTCTATGAAAGACAGTTTGATGAATGTAAGTAAAACTATTGGTGCCTCTCATAGAAGAAATATATGGGTAGTAAAAAGAGTTGAAACAAAAAAGCCTCGAGAGTGTGAAGCAGAAATGGAGACCGCCTCAACAGAAATCAGTAAGCCAACTAATGACCCAGTTGAGCATGAAACTGAAATTGGAAAGACTGAGTCTCATGATGTATTGCCTACAGGTGGTAATGTCTCAAAAAGAGACACTGACACCCACTCACATACAATGTCTGAGAAAGGGAAGCATGAGTGTCCTGTTAGTGGAAAGAAAACTGGTGATTCAAGTGAAAGTAGACGTGACAGTCATTCATCCGGATATAAATCAAGGGACAAGAGAAGTAGCGTTGATCGCAAAGATTCTGATAGAAAAGAAAGATGTCGTAGTTCTTCAACCTCAGAAAAGAAGTACTTCTGTTCTAAATGTTATGCTCGATCTAAAATAAAGCGTGCCAGTATAGGTGTGCAGTGTCGCCGGGATAAGACTCTGGAAAAATATGTTACTAACCTCCCTCCTAGTGGCAGCAAAAGTTGTTTACAAACTAAGCAACAACCTATATCCAGACCCTTATCTTGCAATTCAGGTGGTGTAGAGAATTTGAAGTACGGCCGTTTCATTCATATTGAAACATATCCGAATGGGGGAGCTAGTATTGTGCGAATGTATCAAGAGGAAATTGATGTGTTGAATAAAGAACAGACGGCGGAGTTGGTTGATGAATATTTTAAGGTTAGTAATGTAATTTGTTGTTGAATATAATATTTTGTGAATGAGTTCCTATGCATGTTTTTTGGTCAAGATGGTAATTTGGTTTTTAAGCAAGTGTTTATTTTGCTTGTTTTTATGATCAAGTAAAAAGGGTACTCTAATATTACTCAATTATTTCTCGTATTGAATATTAACTTTCCTGTTTGGTAACATGAAAGTTTCATTTTTTGTCAAGTAGTTCACTAAAATGTGTTATTGAATGGCTTGTTGATGTATTTTTGTATAAGTAGCTTTCAGTGATGTTAATGCAGGGCCTTCGCCTGAGGTGAGTTTGAGAGGCAACCACCTCCGGTGGCACTTTTCAGAGGGCAGCATTATAGCAGTGTCACTGTCAATTTCAATATCTCCTGAACTGGGGCAGCATTTTGTCTTTTTTGCCTTAGGTGGCAGATTTCCATGCAGGGGTTATGATTTAATGACTGTTTTTCTTGGAAAATTCCTGGATTTTTATTGTAAATATTCATTATGTTCCCCTATTTCAAATTCTTGGTGGAAATGCTGTATCATTAATTTTTCTTCATTGTGTCAACGGTTATATTAAGATAAATTTCAGGAATTTTCCATTATTTATTATATTAAGTTTTATTTTATGATCAAGTCAGTCTTGGTGTGGTTTTCAAGGGTTGCATACATCATTGAGGTTTTCTTTAGGCATCTCCATGGTGAAGTTTAAAAGTTTACCATCTTCAAAAGTACCACCATACAAGTTTTAAAAGTAATTTTTAATTTGAGATCTATTATAATTAACACAGTTTTTAAATGATTGCAAACAATTTCAGAACAAATAAAGATAAAGTAAAATGTTGATTATCCGGGTGTGGGTTAACTGTTTGGCAGATTATCCATGCTAGGGGCTGGCTACCACTTTTTCTATTACACATGTAATTGCTCTCAATTTCTCAGAAAATCATTTATTTTTGTTGGTACCAGTAATGTGGTTGACTGGACGTGGTCGTATTAATTACTAATTTAAAAATATTTTAGTGTATCATTATTGTTTGTTTTGCGGCTTAGTTTTTTTATATGGTAATTAAACATGTTGGGAAAATCGGGTAAACAAAAGTGAGTAGTTTTATCAATAAAAGGCAAATTAAAAATTGTTAAAAACATTTGATAGTGATGAAACTGTTTCTAAGATTAATACAGACTTAAGAATTGGAATTCAAACTGTTCGTGGTATTATTAAAAGTAGAAGCAAATTAGAAAAATGGAATGAAAGCATGAAAAGGGCTACACAACTAGACTGTGGTATGATAAAGCGTTGTTTCAACAAAAACTATCTGATGGAATACCAATTTTGTGACCAATGTGCAGGCATTAAGCAAATGTTTTCTAGGAAAAGCTAGGTATTGCAGGGACATTTGAAGCTTCAACTGGATGACTAAAAAAATTTAAAGAGATACAAGGGATCAGAGCTTTAGATACAAGAACAACTATCAAGGAGTATTATATATTGGAGCATGGCCATTCGAGATCACTATTCGCGAGGTGATTGGGGGTGATTTTAGAAATATTTCCTCAAAATTTGTTGGACCACTTTGAATTTGTTTAACCCTTAACCCGACATCTGAAAGTTTTCGACACTATTAGACATATAGGTCTGTGAGATCACCATATGGATTTAGAAGGCATATTAAAAAATACAAGTACATTGTACATTTTTATAAATTTTATTTGAATTGTCTTTATATTTTTCACATAAAGACACTCAAGAAAATGAAAAACATGTCTTAATATATTACAAATACAAAATGAAATCATGGAGTATTTTATATAATCGCATAAGCTTCTGAGATGTGCTATATGAATTTATGATAGCGTAAATAGTATGACAAACTTAATAGTGCATTATTAACAACATTTTACTATGAATATAAAACTTGTTCATAGTGTGTCCACTGTACACGTACACTTGCACCTTGATCCTCATCGTCCATATCCTCATCAGATAATCCACTAATATGTCCGCAGCCATTCTCTGGCATTTTAATATCACCACTCCAGTTCAGAGTCATTATTTTGGTCTTCATTATTTGGTGTATAGTCTGGATCTATATGAGAATCATCAACCGAAATATCTGATAGTTCTTCGTCTTCATTCTCAGAACGCAAAAGTTCCTGTATTTTGGTTTCAAAATCACGATCATTTATTCTAAAAGTACCTTTGAATGTTGATGGTGGCAAATCCATTTTATAAACAGTTATATTACTTAATACATGTCACAAAAAAATCAACACTGACAGACCGATATTTCGGGATAAGGGTTAAGAGTTATTTTGAAAAAACGTTTTTTTTAAATAACTTGTATATCTCACAAAAAATTTTGTTAAAAATATTTTATTAAATTAAACAAAAAAAAATAATTTGTTAATTAAGGATTTTCTCTTCGCATTGCCAAACTGATGTGTGCGCCATATATATTGCGTGTGAAACAGTGGTTCAGTGGAGTGGTCATGGTGCAGTCAAGTAGTGCGTGCTCCCTGAACGTTGACACGTGGGTTGCATGTTCAAGTCCTGTTGCTGGTAATTTTTTAATGTAAATTTTTTTATCCAACTAATGTTGTACATTAATTTGTATTAATACAAATTAAATTACAACATTAGTTTGGCTGGTTAAAAATGTTGAAAATGTGATTTTAAGCATTTGGATGACTTCAAACCTCTTTTGACACTTTTATTTGATTTTAATAAATGTAATTTTTTTTATAATGACAATAATCTGTTTACATTCTCATAGATAATGGTACATCATCACATCATTGTGATATCCGTAAAAGAAACAAGAAAACTGAAAAATGCTTAGCACCTCGAACATTATGCAAGTGATGCTTTGTCACACTCGCATTTTATACTCTGCGTTTTGGGAAAGTTCACCTAACCAATGTTCAAAAACAGTTCTTTTCTCTGTGTTTCATTGTCAGGTGTCAATTTTGATGCGAATCACACAGCAAATCATTTTGCTGGAAATTGGTGCACACATTTGATTGTGAATCAACGTATGACATTTAATTGTATTTCCTCGATGTTATTTCTTCGTTGTTCTACATCAAATGAGGCGCATTTAGCAATCATTTTTAAAAGTATGCATTGCACAGCTGAACTATTGGCATGCATTTCAGTGGAATTATTTTTGCGATGCAAGTGGGTTCGTGTTCACTTTCAAATCTCCATTCGTAAAAAAATTATGTCCATCTGTTCAGTCCACGTATCCACGAGCAGCAAAAAATTATCCTTTTTCACGTTTGGAATAATCACA
This sequence comes from Tanypteryx hageni, assembly GCA_028673005.1. Lineage (NCBI taxonomy): Eukaryota > Metazoa > Arthropoda > Insecta > Odonata > Petaluridae > Tanypteryx > Tanypteryx hageni. The sequence goes on along the minus strand of CM054120.1, from coordinate 53,391,847 downwards.
GAATCCAGAAAAAAATCTGTATGTACGCTATTAAGTACATTCCTTCCACAAAGGTAGCAATTTAATTGAGCTACTGGAATTGGTGTTTCACACGTGGTATATATGGCATGATCATCAGTGTGACAATGTGAAAAGGAAATCCTTAATTAACAAATGGGTTTTTTGTTGAATCGTTTGATTCATTTGTCTAATTTAATAAAATGTTATTTCAAAATAAATCAACTTCAAAGTGGGCCGTCAAATTTTGAGAAAATATTTCTAAAATCACCTCCTGAAAAATGCTTTTGAATTGCCATACTCCCGTATATAATGCTCCTTGTAAGTGGTGATAATGTGGCTGCCGTGGAGTTCTGAGATGAACTTGATAAACTCATATAGGAAAAATGTTTAGTGAAAAAGCAAATTTATAATGCAGATGAGACAGGGTTATGTTGATGAGCAATGCCAACCCAAACTTGAGCCTTGTCTCATGAGAAGTCTCCTAGTTAGAAAATAAGCAAACGCCATATAACAGTCATGTGTTGTGCTAATGCAACAGGCAACGATAAAATTCATCTCGCTATTATTGTAAAGTTCAATTCTTCCAGAAGGGGGGTGCTGGTGTTGTAGTGGTTAGGATGCTGACTGCTACTTGTCTCATGCAAAAGGATTTTTTTCCAAGGTTGCCCGGCCCCCTGTTTGTGTGGTTTGAGAAGACTGCGCACAGTTAGCATTCCTTCCTTCGGAAGGGACATTAAGCCATTGGCGCCCTTCATAATCTTCATTAAGATTAGGCTAATGCCAGCACAGGGTTTCCTTCCCTTGTGTGATCAGTGTGGAAGGAGCTATTGCTTTAATAATACAATAGGTTGATTAGCCAAAAATACACACACTCAATTCATCAAGAACTTTAAAAAACATTATGAACAAGGAATCAGTACAGTACTTCCAACACCCATCTGCATGGATAAAAGACTTTTTTGAAATATGGTGGAAAAATTGTTTTGTCTTGCATGTGAAAAAATATTTAACTGAGAAAAACCTTCCGCAGAAAGCAATACTTATACTGGACATTGCACCTTCTCATCCTCCTGCAGAGAAGGTTGTGTCTGATGGAGAAATATCTGCATATTTTTTTCCACCAAATGTGACCTCTCTTGTTCAACCAGAGAGTTATAGAAACAATGAAGAAACTTTATAGAAAAAGGTTAATGATGGATTTAATAACTGAAAATGTACACCCGCTTTTATTTTTTAAATCGTTCGGTATAAAGGATGCAATTTTCTCAGTTTCAAAAGCTTGAGAAGACGTAATAAAAACATCCAACATCAAGAAGTCAGTCAGAAAAATTCTTCCAGAAACAGATTACACTAAATCATTACTTGGAGAAAGTAAAGAAGTAGATTTTGAAAGAATGTCAACACTGATAAAAGATGTAGAGGGATTTTCAGAAGTTAATAAAACTAATATTGTAGAGTGGTTAAGAGTCACTGAGAATGAACCTGGCTATCAAATCGTGAATGTGGAAGAATTACTGCAAAGTATAGTTGAACCCACTGCTGCTCCTACCTCTGCTACAGAAGAAATATTAGAAGAAGCAGAAAGCAATGACTAACTGCAATCCACTTAGCATGTGAGTAACAAAGAGGCACTAGTGGCAGCAGAGACTTTTCTAGCATATTTTTAAAACCAAGACAATACTTTATGGACATTATAAACATCCAACGGTACATCAAAGGAATTAAGATAAAGGAGTGGCAGCAAAGAAAACAAACTAAAATTACAAGTTTTTTCAAGTAATTAAATAATTAGTTGTCTATATATTTATCAAATTATTTATTTATTTTAATATGTCTAGATATTTCTTATAGCATCTCATAAGTGTTATAACAAAATGTTAATTACTTAAAATAAACTTGTATGTATTATCCATAGTTTTCAATTAACCGTGCCCCTGTCACCCCAATTTACCCAGATAATCAATGTTCTACTGTACGTAGTCTGTCCTTCATTATATTCTATGCTATGGGTGGGGAACCTGCGACCTGCAAGTGGCCTGCAAGGCTTTTAAAAGTGGCATGCCATGAATCCTCTATCAAAAAAATGTGGTCTGTAAAGACTTCATCAACCGTGCGTGCCAAAACCATGGTCTGGGAGAGGATGGTCAACTGGTGCAAATAACCATGGTCCATATATTATAACATTAAATATTTTTCATACTATAAAAAGCATATTTTTTTGGAGGGGTTATTGGCCCTCAGATCGGTTATGAAGTTTAAATGCGGCTCTCAGGCAAAAGAGGTTCCCCACCTATGTTCTATGCTGTAGGCATCAGGCTCTTTAAGATAATTTTTTGGCTTTTGCATTAAGGAAATACCAGGATTATGCCAGGCACCTTGATGTGCTTCATTTGAAAGTGTTTTGATTCAAATTTCTCATTACAGGTGATGTTAGCTCTTCCTGATATTTAGAAGCTTATCATTTGAACATACAGGAAAGGCTCTTATATTATGCCCTCAATGATAAATTTTCCTTTTAGGAAATGTCCCTAAATCTCCATAATTTTGGTGTTGTTTTGGAATAATGGTATTATTCATATCCTTTGGTTGTCAGTTCATGAGGTCTGTAGTTTAGTGCTGCTAGAATTTGTTTTTTCTTTAGCTATCATTATTATTATTTTCATTATTGAAAAGCCAAGGAATGTTTGAAGAAAACTTACATGAATGAATTTTGATTAATATTTGAATGTAAATTATCCTGAATGTGAGAAAAGCTACTGCCACTTACAGAATGACTAGAAGCATTTTCTGTAAGAGATCTTTACAATCGTTGTTTGAGTGTCTGTAGTTATTTACTGTTTTCCCTTGAGAATGTCCTTCACCTCATGATAGAAATGTTTGTAGAAACCGATAGTTAATATTGGCATGTCTCTTGGTTTAGACAGATGCAATGTTAAATTCAAAGAATGTCAAAAATTTGTGATCTCTCCTTTTTATTGATTTCTCCATCACTGATTTGTCAGCATTTTGTTGGGTTGGGCTATTTAACTTACATAGCATGTTATTTAACTAGTGCCGCTGGTGAATAGAAGGTACTGAGTTAGTGAAAACTGATGTGAAAGATTAGATAAACTTTTACTCACAGAAGTGGCAACTTATAGATTTGTAAATATGTTGAAAATGTCCAAGTTGTTGAAAGAAGTTTATTTCATAGAATCGATTTTTCAAATTTTTTAAAATAATAGAAATACTGCAAAATCTCTATGTATTAAAATGGGAGGTACCGAATATTTTGCCATTTTGTTTTATCGAGTTTTGCAACAAATTTAGCAGTTTATGGTTGCAAAACTAAGGCATTAACCAACAATAAAAAATAATTTTATTGCACCGTAAAATCAACATTTATTTATAATAGAAATAAAAAACAACAAAATCATTGATCTTGTCAAAATTATTACTTTGTACTGTAGGTTTATTCTCACAAATATTAGTTAAATTTCACTAACAGCTTACTTATTTTTAACACATTTGTGACAAGGCATTTATAAGGTCCTTCCCCAGGGGCATACCGTATATGCCCAAATAGAAGCTGACCCCGGATTTAAGCCGACCCCCCCAAAAATTTCAACCATTTTTTGACAAAAAAGTAAATTTCGTAGATTTTTTGCTGAAGTGTGCCAGGCATGTATGCATGACCTAGAATACATTATTCGAGATCGAAGAAAAGACTGAAATGGTTTAGTTGTTGACATTTTGAAATATTACTCAAATTAATAATTTGGCATTGTTGAATAATGTTCCATGTTCAGTGATGATAATTTCATTCATCTTCATTTTCACAAAAGGTCAAATAAAGCAATAGCGACCTTGCCAAGATAATTTTTAATCCAAGTCTATTTCCAATGAAATCAGCATTTACATTGCCTTAAGAAATTGCATTTTTATAATTATAAATGTTCGTGTAAAGTTTTACCGAAATTCGAACAGTTGAGCATCCACAGCCATCATCGCATTTTGCATAATCGTCTGCGTAGTCATTGTATGCAATTCTAATAGATACAATTAATAAGGTTTTAACATGCATATAAACATTACAATCGTTATAGCAATAACTACAATAGCCAAGTAAAACTAATAGGAACTTCTTTTAATGACTAATGAAAAATTATACGAATTGCTAATTATTCTTAATGATAAAATGCATAGCCCTGAGAAACGAAAGAAAATATCCAATAGCATTTAGAAAAGAAAGAACAGGTAACAATAGTAACAAAACACAGTTACTGCTAAATTCAATATTCTAGCTTTATTATTTATTCATTAATATTTATCGTAGGTCAAATATTTACTTTACGAAAAATATATTACTATCATTTGAATGCGACGGCAATGAGAGACTGCCATCAATGGGTAAATATGAGACATAACCCTAAGCCCAAGTTTTTTCTCGGACTCTCATTTAAGTCAAGCGGTGATTTTTCACAATATATTTTGACAAAAAACATCAACTTATATTCGGGCAGATACAATAAATTTAATTTTTTAATTCTTACATATTAATGTGTTTTTCACACGTAATTTCCGTACATCATAGCATTTATGGAGGTTAGCTTTTTCTCCGTCTTTCCAACCCTCGGTCCGTCCATTCATTTGTCTGCACCATTACTTTCACTTGAATTTTTCCATGTTTATGAAGTTTTGGGGCATTTTTGAAATGTACTAAAGAGATAGCATATTGAAAATTGTATTTATTTTTTAATATAGATTAATTATACTGAAATGTTGTGGAAATGCCAGGATGAACTATTATAAACCTACTAGGGAGATGCCTATTGAAATTCAACAGGAAAGTTTTTTGTGAATTAAAAAATGAACAAATATATCTTGATTTTCTTTGGATAGCAAGAAAGCAAACTTTTGTTCTTTTAGGTATTCTTTGTTTCAAGTTTCGAACTCCTACGATCATTCTAAGTACCTAATTTTAATATGCAAATGATTAATGTTCTACATTCAAATGTATTCCTTCTCGTAAATTATGCAACGAATATTGTTTACATTGGTTGCTATGAAAATCGTTTCCCTCTCCTTCATTCTCTCTCTCGTACTAATTGTAAGAGCATTCAAAGCACGCTTTCACGCATAAGGATTGAAATAGCAATAGGATTTCGAGGTTTAACAATGTAATGGGTTGGCATGGCAACATCCCATGAAATGGCAAGATTTCCCCAAAATATGTGAATTAAATGTTTAACATGAGGAATTTTGAACTGTGGGCGGGAAAAGATGAACAGAATGAGAAATGAGTTTTTTCTTTAAAATGGGCTACATCCGAAGATCATATGTTAATTCTTTCTTATTTAGATCTCCAAAAGAATAAAAGCCTGCAAGTCAAAAAGTCGAGTTTTACTTGTTATCATATGGGAAATGGAAAGGCCTACCTTGGAGTTGAGCCTAGGATTTTTTTCGAGATTTCTTTTCGTCATCACCTTACAATATGTGAATCGATCATTGCTGCCAAATATCAAAAATGAATCTCATTCCATTATCGAGTTATTCACATTTTTATAGTGTGGCAGAGGGAGCCTTAAAGGGACAGAAGTAGCCTTTTATTATTGTTAGATGTCTTGCAACTTGTAAACCAATTTTATTTGTGTCCATCATGACCCACCAGTTGTAGGTTGGTGTATTCTTCATTCTTGGTCGGATTTTGGGCAAAAAATGTGAGAGAAACTAGAATAACAGTTTTTCTCTAGACACACATGCCTCTTGCTCATCCAAAGTGCCTTTCACTCCTGAATTGGGACCCATCGCAGGACATAAGTGCTGCATAAAATTTATTGCTCCTCAGCTCCTTGCATTTTCACACGTGGCAAGGAGACAAAACTTCTCAAGTGTGTTCAAACTATCACAGGAAATCTCTGTCTCATCTCCACTCTCATCTCTTACTGTAGTATTAATATGCACAGCATAAGAGGGAATGAGAGACTGAATGGTCGCCTTGTGGTGTAGTGGAGAACTTTCTTGCATTTGTATTGCACTGGCTGCGTAACAGCATAAGAGCGAATCAATGACGCATAAAAAGATATTCCGGTAACAATAAGTTTGTCGCATAATAGCGAATTCGCATAAAGCGAACCTGCATAAAGAGAGGGAAACCTGTATAGGCATCGTGTCCCACCAGTAAGTCACAATGCCCATGAGTAAAATTACCCATGACTCACTGGTAAGTCGCATCGTTACAAACATGTTAATTTGGACTTGTTGAATGGCTAAACATTCCTGTGGTCGTAAACAATATACAGAATATTACCTAAGAAGCTGGTGCAATCGCCAGTGACCGACCAGTGAGTCCTGATGTCCATGCGTAGGAATTCCCATGACCCATCAGTGGGTCATGCCATTGCAAACATGTTAAGGTAACTGGCAATATATTTTTGTTTAATCTGCCTTGTGAATTCTTTGGAAGTGATTTTTACAATTTTCTTTGGTAAAACTAGATAGCCCTTTCCATTTGCAAAAAATCTTGTCATTCGAAATTGAGTCTTCCTTTTAAATATGGCGCTGATAATATCAGGATGACAACCCAGGGTGCATTGAGTTTATTGATCTGGTATGGGATTGAGACTTGGTGCAATAAATCGAGTGCATTGTTTTGTGTTATAACTTTGGTCATCGTGGGAGCAAAATATGTCTGTGTAACAACAGAATGGCATACCAATAAATAAGCTGGAGTGCTGCTATCTGGCTGGAAAAAACCTGCTTTTGCCTTCTGATTTTGTGCTAAAAAATACTGGATTTGAGCATAGGTTTGATTTGCAGATGAAAAAGCATGCCAATGCTATGCCACTGGAGGAAGCCAGGACACATCTCGCCTTATCCTTCAATCATCCCAGCTTTCTATCATGGACATGGCTACAGCATAGCAATGCTTAGACAAATATCTTATTTAAGCCCCTTTTGAATAGCTTTAGGAGTTAGTAAGGATGAAAATTTTGATAAATGGAGGCAATTTTTGTCACAACGTCATGTTGCTGATACAAAAGTACAAGTTACGAAATTAAGAGGTTTTTGCTTTATAATTATAGCAAGTTGGGTTGGCACCAAGGCTACATTACAAAGTATGGAGGTTTATGATATTGTAAGGTTTGCTAGGTAAACATTTTACCATAATTTCATTATAGTACGTTTCTCGTCTTATGAAGCTTGACCTTGAAAACCTCTGTGAGTGACTATTTCTGTATCCAATCAACGCTCGAGTAACGGGCGACGGAGAGGGGAGAAGCTCAGTCTCTCTCTCGCCATCGTGCTGTTAACATCTCTCTTAGTTTGACTGTGTTGCCAGCTCTACTGCGCCCACCCTTACGGTGCGATCTCTGTATCGCTTTCACTTTTCACCTTGTTACCATTCTTTATCTGTTGCTGCTAGTGTTATTAAGAATCTGCAATGGCAAACAGGAAGGAAGTTTTACACCGGCAAGGACGCAAAATAATTTACAGTGTTCAGGATTATTTTAAAAGGGTAGTAATAAACAATGACCGTAAGTTTATCTGCGACGCGTCGCCTTTCATTCGCAAGCAGATCATTTCAAGAGCGGATATCTGGCAATGCTGTTAGGTTTTTCCATGCATTTCGAAAGCCGCGGGTGACGGGGGAGAGGGAAAAGGGAAGAAGGGGAGAGGGAAAAGGTTCTCATTGGCTACTTGCTATTTGAAGGTCAAGCTTCATAAGACTAGAAACATACTATAACGTAAAGTACATTAAAAATGTAACATCATTGGAATAGTTTCGATTTAGAAGTTTTTTTTAGCTTTTGGACTGTTAAAAATTAATCATAAACATTGAAGATATGGTGCAAAGTTTGGTGATATTTTTTCTGTAATAAATGAAAAATCAATTAGCTTGTAATCAACAACACGATTTATTTTTCATATTTGTTTTTAAATATCTTTGTTTTGATTAGAAAATGCTTTAGTAGCCTACTTAGAAAAAATATATTAATTTCCTCTTTGAATATTATCTAACTGCAACTATTCATATGTAAGCATTTGTAGTCAAATCTTAATGCAGCTATGTAAAACATTTTGTGATTATACAGGTAGTCCTCGATTTATGTGATAGATGCATTCCCGAATACCAATACCAAAATTGTGTAAATAAAATCCTATTTTCTCATACAAAATTCCATGTCTGAGATTGCATGAAAATGAATCTTGATCATGTAATTCGATTTATGTTCCCAATTTTGTCGATCACATATAAGGAAATCCACGTATAATGAGGGCATACTGTATTTGCATATTAATAATTTAACATACTCTTCACATACAAAGTAATGAAACTGAATCTTGTTTCTGTAATCATTTATTCCTAAGGTTTTTGATATGTAGTAGTTGTATAACACTTAGTTAAATATTTTACTAAAAGTTGAAAATTTTAGTGATAATATCAGACTTTGGTAGAGGGATGGTTCGAGGTTCTGGCTACCACTATTAGGGTCATGGGTTCAAATCCTACTGAGGTCATAGTTGTATGTGATCATATTTGTTATCATTATTATGCTCATTGTTAAAGACTGACAATGGCTGTTTATGAGCTTTTTAAAGTGAATAACATTTCAAAATTGAACAATTTATTTTCTTCTCTAATAAATTATCACAAAGTAATTAAAATTTTACCATATTTCTGTAAAGATTTTTAGTGATAATCTGAAGCAAAAATAGATTAAGCTTGTCTTTAAGAAGTTCCACACCTTTGCTCAAAATATAGATAGCCAATAGCCTGTATTGTGCTTACTGATGTCTTCTAGGGTCAAAAGTATTAATTAGACCCAAAAACTTGGTTAACTGTATAAAAGAAAAAATATTGATGCCCAAGTTGAGCTAATATAACTGAGTCCAGTTATAGCACAGATATTGCGAAAATACCTACATTGTGGAGTCATACTGAAAGGCTAAGGAGATATTTTTAGTCTTTCTCTATTTAGATACGATATTTAACTGCAGAAAGGTACAGAAACTTGAAAACATCATATTATACATTAGATAACATTTAAAAGTATTTGAGTAATATCTTTTGGTATGACAGATGGCAGCATTAAACTGCTTAAAGCAACATGCTTCTTTGTTGGCTCTGGTGGAGTTCCATTTTAGTTAGCTAACTATAATCCTTTTTTAAAGCTCGAGAATCCTGTTGGCTCTTAATTAGAAAAAAATACGTCCAGGTTGAAATGTTGCTTATGATGTGTACATTCCATGACCAGTAATTTAGCATGGCAATATTCCTGCATAGCCCCTTTAGCATAGAAAAGTTAAGATTAATTTTGTATTGATATCTGAAATGCTGTTTCAGAAAAATCCAATATGGTTTGTTACATATTTTCATTCCAGATCGTGTTTGGGGAAGATGAAAATGGAGATGCACATCATGTAATGGGTATAGTACATAATGCCGCCAGTTATTTGCCTGATTTGTTAGATCATATGGCTGAGACTTATCCATCATTGACTGTTAAAAATGGTGTTTTGGGAAGAAGCTCTGATATTGAAACCACTACAATGGATAAATACAGAGAACAGGTAAATTGTTTGTAGTATTTGCTACTGGAAAGAAAAAAAACTTGTAAATTATGAATATTTTGGCCAAAAAAGCTCTGGTGATTATTATTGCAGTGGACTTTAATTTTGTATAAATGGATAACTTTCTTAGTGCTTAAGCCTCTATAAGAAATGACATTAATCCAGATTTAAAAATAAACAGTTGAAACAATATCAAATTTCAAAATATTCTCTATAAGTATTCCATATACCCATAAAGCACTGGTGTCCAGCATAATTTTCTGGTTCGCCACACTTTTGGCGAACGGATCATACTTTTCGTCACATAATACGAAATATAAATATTATAAAATTTAAATAAAAGGTTAGTGATGCACAATTATTTAAATTATTTATTAGTCAAATAAATTATTAAATTTTAATGTTATACTTGATGGTTCATTTGTCCAAGTAGCGCACTGAAATTGTGCATAAAATCCACATTACGTAGCAGCGGCAGCTGGGGATGAGAAGGCATGAATCATTATTGTGTATCACAGTTGCCTTTTTTTGTGTTAAGTCCTATTTATATAAAATAATATTTTGTATTATGTTGTGAAAAGGCCGTTGTATGTAAAATTTACAAAACCAGTTAAAAACAAATGTGATTTAATAAACTAATAAAAACAGTAGACTGTGAGCATCAATTCACCACATATCAGTGGCCAATTGGCCGTGAGTGGTGATGGGGTTGGACACCACTGCCATAAAGGAAGGAGTAATTAATAAAGGATAGAAATAACTTGCCGACATTAAGAAAATGAACCTAAAGTGTTTGTTGTATTTTTTCTAATACAGGTATCCCTCGCTTAGCCCTCATAATTGGTTCCTGATAAATAGAGCACTAACTGAAACTGCACAATCCAAGAGATTTTTACCCATAAGAGTTTATGCAAATAGATTTAAACCATACTTCCAACCTGCCCTCAATATTAATGAATTACCAAAATTAGCACAGTATTGGCTCATCTCAAACAATATGAGGGGTTAAAACAATAAAAACAAGTAGATTTATCGATGAACATTGATAAAAGTAGTGCATTTTTGTTACATTATTATGTGTTCTTTGCACAAAGTGAATGCACATAGGAGAGGTCGTTTCCATCCGTATGTTTAAACTCTGGAACAGCTGGACATATTTTGATGAAATTTTGTTTTGGGGAGTTTTACTAAAATTTGTCAACCAATTTCAATTTTGGTTAAAATCGAACTATAATTACAAACACTTTACATAAAGATGTACGTGTAGTTTACAACGTACTTCTGTTTGATCTCGGGAACTGCAGGGCGTATTTTGATGAAATTTGGCATTGGGGAGTATTACTAAAAGTTGTCCACAGATTCCAAATTTGGTTAAAATCAGACAATAATAAAGACCACTTTACATGAAGACCTACATGTAGTTTACAACATACGTTTCAACTCGGGAACCACAGCATATTTTGATGAAATTTGGTATTGGGGAGTTTTACTAAAATTTGTGGACCGATTTTAATTTTGGTTAAAATCAGACAATAATAATGACTACACCACCTTTTTGTACTTGGTTCTGGAAAACTGACACGAAATGCAAATTTGCGAAGTGCAATTCCTATTTTCTCATAAGACGCAGTGTAAAAACAGGAGTACGGTTCTGAGTCAACCTCAACTTTTTATCATAAATAATGCAGTTTAACAGAAAATAAAAGAAAACGTAACAGCAAATGAAAACGCATCAAAAAGTGAAAAAAATATTTTAATTACTTTCAAATACATAATAACAAATGAAAGTCCATCATTACAAAGCGATAACACTTCTTTTGGCAATTGTGCAATTTACTCGCAGCACTTTTTTGCATGTGATTTTCGATCTTTTAAATGGATTAACTACCGAAATACAATGTTGAGTACGTGATGCAGGGATAGTTTCTTTGGTTCTGAAACAAACATTTCCAAGCTGCAAAAAAAATGCAAGTATTATAAAGTTGTAACATTTATTTTATTAATTACGTTTGAAATGCATAACAAAAAACCTAGCATAAGAAAGCGATAAAATTTCTTTTAATTATGCAATTATCCCCAATGTGTAAAAAAATGAAGCATTAAAGTGGTAACATTTCTTCTAGTAAATACATTCAAAATACGTAGCAGAAAATGTTACCTTTACAAGATGATAGCAATTCTTAGATTTGCATTTAAAAAATTCCTAATAACAAATGAAACCATAACAAAACATAATAACATTTCCTTAAATTACTTTCATAATATGTACAAAGATATTAGTAAATGAAAACCTTACATTCCAAAATTATGGCATATCTTTAGATTTTCAACAAAAATTTCATCATCGAAAATGGCAGTGAAGTTCAAACAGCTACAAAATAATTAAGCTGCGAGTTACCACATTTGTTTACTTCAAAAATGCTAATAATGAGCATTATAAATATAATATAATAATAATGTCCTTTTCTAGGGCACCAAAGTTTAAACTAAACTTTGAAACAAAAAAGGAGAGGGAGTTCACACTTGTTGGCATCGCAAATGCATGATGCGAAATGCAAATAATTGGCACGAAAAAAGTAATGGTCATATAACATTTTGTTCCGAAGTGCAAATTCACAAACTGCAAGCACACGCAGTTGAAAAAGGTGGTGTACTTTACATAAAGACCTACATGTAGTTTACAACATACTTCTGTTTCAACTCGGGGACTGGATGACATTTTTATGAAATTTGGTATTGGGTATTTTTTACTAAAATTTGTCGACTGGTTTCAATTTTGGTTAAAATCAGATGATAATAATGACCACTTTACACGAAGACCTACATGTAGTGTACAATGTACCTCTGTTTGAACTCTGGAACTGCAGGACATATCTTGATGAAATTTGGTATTAGGGAGTTTTAGTAAAAGATGTCCACAGATTCCAATTTTGGTTAAAATCAGATGATAATAACAACCACTTTACATGACCTATATGTAGTTTACAACATACCTATGTTTCTACTGAGGAACCGCAGAACATATTTTGATGAAATTTGGTATTTGGAGTTTTACCGAAATTTGCCAACTGATTTCAGTTATGGTTAAAATCGGAAGATAATTACGACCACTTTACATGCAGACCTACATGTAGTTTACAACACCTGTTTCAACTCTGGAACCGCAGGGCATATTTTACTGAAATTTGGTTATGGGGTGTTTTACTAAAATTTGTCGATCTCAAAGAATGCATTGGAAACTCTGTGTACTCCGACATGAAGTATGCCTTTCCATACTTGTCAAGTTCGGTAATATTTGGTTTTATTTCACTATAAAGATTTCTTCCATTAATGTAATTAATGAGCCTAGGAGAATTTTTAATTCATTCTCCTGTTATATGCATAAATTTAGCTTATCTTAATTTATTTTTTGTGATTATACTGACACATTCGCTCACTAGAACCTTTGCAAATGCCATCAATGTGATGCATAGATAATTTATTTAACACATACAGGAGTCCCCCAAGTAACATGTGTTATATTGGAAATATATGCTCAAAATTTCAGCTTTCCATCTTTTATATCTTTGGAGATATAAAAAAATTAAATGGGCCCTTATTCGACCCTGTATATTTTTCAAAACTCAACTCTACAGAAAAAACAAATGGCAGTAGTACAGAAATCTACACTCCAAGTTTCAGCTCTCTATCCTTGACTGCAGGGGCCGGCAACCAGTCAATCGTGCAGTGCATAGAAATTAAAATATACATGTAAAAACAACCCAAACATTCTACCAAATATTAGCATCAAAGTTGTATATATTACAAAAATAATTCCTATATCTGACACAATATCTTGTGCTACAATGTTGTCACCTGTTCACCATTGTCAACGATATCTAGTTGCCTAAGTTGGGGGATAATGCATGAGTTGTAATTGGCCCGAGTGTCAGCCAATGGCATCCCATAGTGCATGGATCAGCATGCAGCAGCGTGGCATTCTTGCATTTCCACTAGTATTGCATTGCAGTTCTTCACTGTTGGTTATGTTGTAAAAAGCGAGGTAGTGTTGTAATAAATCATATTGTTAAAGGTTATATTAATTATTTGCTGCGTTATTTAGTTTAAAATATTTGCCATCCATAATTAGTGCTGGTTTCAGTGGTGTGCGTGTAACAAAGAGAGCTAAGAACTGTCATTTTCACTCCAAATGGGAATGAGTTTTTCTTTACAAATGTTAATGACAGGTACATGTGCTTAATTTCCTACTCAAGTGTAACATTATGTAAACGAGGTAATCTTGAATGACATTTCAAAAGAAGACATCTTAAAATTAGCAATGAGTTTCCCTTTCAGAGTGATATTAGGAATAAAAAGGAACTTAAAAATCAATTGAAAGGTCAGCAAACAATGTTCACAAAACATGTTGATGAATGCAAAGTAGCTACGATTGCATTCTATCGAGTAAGCCAAATGCTCACGATTAAAAAAAAGCCTTTCAAAAGTGATTTATTTATAAAAGAAACCTTTTTGGAAGCTGCCGATGTATTATTTGAAGACTAAAAATAAAATACACAATTTTGGCCATTAATTTAATTCAGTTATTATCTAGAGCTGTTTCACGATGAGTGGAATTAATGGCAAGTGCAACTGAATGCCAACCTTGATTCCTGTTCTTATTTTTGAATCATATATATATATATATATATATATATATATATATATATATATATATATATATGATATAGCTCAACTGGGTATCTTTGTCTGGATGGTTTAGTAATTTGACTATTAAAGAAGAACTTTTAAAAGTAGTAACCCTCCGAGGCCACAGTTGATGTGAGCACATTTATAACACATTTAAGCAGTTCATCAATGAAAAAAATATACCTTTGCATAAGTTGGTCAGTATCACCACAGATGGAGCTCCTGCATTAACGGGTGTGAACAATGGTTTTTTAGCACTTGGCAATAAAACTGTTGGATTCCCATCTTATTAGTTATCACTGAATTATCAAGTACCATGTGGTAAATTCCTGAATATGTACTCTGTTATGAAACTTGTGGTGAAAATAGTTAATTTCATCCGAGCTAAGGCTTTGCAAAGGCATCTTTTCCAAGAGTTGACGAAGGAGCTTGATTGCCAATATGGAGATTTATTAATCCACACTGATAGGAGATGGCTGAGCAAAGAGAAAGTGCTCCAGCGTTTCAGAGGTCTGTTACCTCAAATAATTTTTCTCTTGAAAGAATGCAATGGAGAGCTTACAAATGACACTTGGCTGAAAGACCTTGCATTTCTTACTGATCTAACAGGAAAAATAAATGGTTTGAGTTTAGAATTGCAAAGCAAGGATAAAAACATTTCACAAAAGAAGTGCAGTTTAGAGTTTTCCTCAAACACACAAACTGTGAAAGACAAACCTTGTAATCAAGGAGTTAAAACACTTTCGAAACTTACACCATGAAGTAGAAAGGGAATTCCGAACTTATTCATCTGAGAAACTGGCTACAATTCTAGATACTTATTGATGAATTTAAAATGCCTATGGTTTTCTAAATTTTGTGAAATTGAGCCAGTTGTACGATTTACTGTTTCCATTTGGAAATATTGATGTAGAAAATATTTCACAAATAATTGGTGAGCAGCTTCAAATTAATAAGCCTCAACTTGAAATGGAGATCATATCACTCCAAAATGACATTCAATTAAGTTGTGAATTTTCAAAAAATCTACCTTTTGGAGCAATGTAATAGAAACTCAATACCCAGTGTTAAGAGACTTAGCATTTAAAATAACTTCATGTTTAGGGTCAACATATCTGAGCGAATCATCATTATCTAATGTGAACTATATTAAGAATAACTATAAGACATCTCACAGACCAAAATAAGATTAGCAGTGACAAACTATACACTGGATTTTTAACCTTTCTGAAGAAAATAAATGCCAGAAACATCATTAATTACTTGGCTGATTTAGTTTTTAAGTTTACACTCAATTTTTTTAATACCATATTTTCTGGTCTGTAATGTGTGCGTTATCTATACAAAAAATATAAAAATCGGGGAAAAACGTCATGCGCATTATACAAAGGAAAATACAATTTTATTGAAATCAATGCATACTAACTTTTACAATTCATTAGAAACCATAAAAATCATCACCTGAGTCAATGTCAAATGATTCAATAGCACTCATAATTTGGTCAGGCACATTTGAAACTTCATTTTCACAAGAATCACCTTCATAATCTTCAAATTCTTCTGTCTGTCATAAGTGTATCACTAAGAGCCTTTTCAAAACCATTTTTTACACAACTAGCCGTCACAGATCCCCAACTCTCAACAATCCATTTACACATTTCTGCATAGGATGGTCTTTTCACTTTCCCGAAGTTAGTATATTGATGCACACCTGCTAACATCCATTCTCCCACTTAGCTCGCAATTTTGATTTGAATGACTTGTTCACGGACAGATCTAGTGGTTGAAGTTTTTTGGTTAAACCACCGGGAATGATAGCTATACTATAATTAACGAGAGTTGGGATCTGGCCGTTTTGCCCTCTGGGTGGAGGGGATGCGCCAACAGCGAATCAGGTAGTCTCCCTCAGGCGGGTCCTATGTTGCCAAACCTCATGGAGCCTCCGAGCCTCTGCCTGGAGCTCAGTGTGCTGTTAGCCTTTGCCTCTTACGTTACATTGTGCCTTTTTGCCTTTTGAGTTTTCACATCTTTCGAGTTTTCTGGTATGTATTTTAAGTTTTCTCGCCTTTTGAGTTTTCTCGACTTTCAAGTTTTCTCGTATTTTGAATGTCGTTTTTTGCGTTTTAGTTCCAGGTTTTTTCACGTAGTGGACATGTCTCGTCCATCACGCTCGAGAGGAAGACCGAGGAGCCGATCTGATGATACAAGCAGATCTGGAAGATCACCATTTGGGCATGGAGTAACCATCAGAAATCAAGCTCGGGAGATGGTTTGGTCTGCGAGGGACTTTTTTGAGAGAGAAAATGCTCATATCACCGACACCGGTTCTCCTATTATCCCCTTCAATAAGCTTATCAAAAGGACATCAGCTGCACTTAATGTTAGCTCAAATACCATGTGGAGAGTGTCGAAAGAAAAGAAAATGCCATCCAATGAACCAGGGCCATCTAATCTATCAACCCGGGGCAAGAAAAGGCCCCGAGATTCAAAGATCACCAACTTGGACTCGTTCAAGGAAGATGTGTTTCGTAGACACATCTATGGATACTACCGGAGGAAAGAGCATCCAACATTGCTCAAAGTATATAGATCGCTTAGGGAAGAAAATTTGTACGAAGGAAGTATAAGCTCGTTGAGGACAATATTTTTTAACTTGGGTTTTGAATACAAAAAGATTAATGGCCGAAGCTTACTTCTGGAGAGAGGAGATGTTATTACAAAAAGAAGTTTATTCCTACACCAATTAGTGGGAAAAAACTTTGACGATAACGTTTGGCTGGATGAGACATGGGTGAATGCGGGACACACCGTTAAGAAGGGATGGACCAACCATACCAAAGAAGGAATGTCGGAGGAACCATCTGGTAAGGGAGGGAGGCTCATCATCTGCCATGCTGGGTCCTCAAATGGCTTTGTTCCCAACGCCAACCTTGTATTTCGCTCCAAGAAAACCAGCGACTACCACGAGGAAATGGATCATAAAAAATTTTATGAATGGTTCAAAACAGCGCTACTGCCAAATATTAAAGAGCACAGTGTGATAATAATGGACAATGCACCATAGTATTCTGTGCAAATCAATAAGCCTCCCACAGTTGCTAGCAGGAAGGCCATGATAATGGAGTGGTTGGCGGAAAACAACATCCCTTTTGATGAGGGAATGACGAAGGGAATATTACTTAATTTAGTGCATAAAAACAGACCCCAGTTCCCTTCATATGTAATATACGAACTGGCCAAAAGTGAAGGACATGAAGTGGTTCGTCTTCCCCCCTATCACTGTCACTTCAACCCCATCGAATTGATATGGGCACAGGTTAATGGTCATGTAGCCAGAGAAAATAAATCATTCACTCTAATAGAAGTGGAAACACTGCTCAACGAAGGTCTTCATAAAGTGACTCCGGGAGACTGGAAAAAGGCTGTCGACCACGTGAAGAAAGAAGTAGAAGACGCTTGGGAAAAAGAAGGTACTTTGGACGCAGCTGTTGACGAACTTATCATTCGATTGGAAGAAGAAAGTTCTACTGAAAGTGAAGTGACTTCTGATGAACATAGTGATCGTGAAGAGTTTTTGGAAGGTGTTGAACTTTTGAAATAGCGTAGAACAATGTGTAAAAAGTTATTTGTGTAAATTTTGCTACTTATAATTAATCGCAACAATAAAAATGTGTTATTAATATTTATTCTGTGCTTGTATACGAAACAAGAAATCATACCAAAATCCTGTCTGAAAGTTCCTAAAATATTCTATTCAATAATTTCAATGTTTTTAAAAGCATTATTACTGGAATAATTCACTCAGCAGCTGACAAGTTTTATCCCTCCAGTACTCCGCGTGGGGGGCTGTGGACATCTCAGGCATACGTTTTATGACAGGGTTCCTTTCCTTTGGCGTTTTATGACCCCGACCCTTCAGTAGCTGGAATGATGTGTTTGGAACCTATTCTGCTAAACATTTTCAGTTTTCTGTTATATTCCTTTGAGTTTGGACGTTTTTTCTAACAATAAGAGAGTGCTGCACTGGAAATGAGCGCTTTTTTCTTTGTGTGGATGCTGTTCAAATTATATTCTAAAATTATTGTTATTATCTATTGAACTTTTTTATTTCACATAATTTAAGATTGTCTCTGAATAGTTTCTTCACTGATCGACATCATAAAATGTGTTATTTCCTGTAATTGGAGATCGCATCTCAACAATTTCTTCACTGACTCTGATCCTACAAGGTTTGTAGATTTTTATTATTTCAGTGTTCGGTTTTTGTTTTGAAACTCCCAGTCAGCTGTTTCCATTTAACATTTGACAGAACTGTTATAAATATTATAGTGAATTACACTAATATTCAAATTGAAAAGTAAAACCAATACAGTTTTCAAGGTCATGATGCGAAAAACAGGGTTTCCTCTCGTGTACAATTATTATTTCTGTTCTATTGTGGTATTTCACATTTATTGAATTGAACTCAAGATATTATAAGTATATTCCTAAAAACTGTCAACTGACTCATAGATTGACCTCCGAAAATATTCATGAAAGTGCACCTTAATACTTTTTCTTTTCGAAATAGATTAATAATTACAAAATCATTTGAAACTTCTCAAAATTATTAACTTATAAATGACTATGAATAGAACAAAATAAAGAATAAACTGAATAATAGCGACATTGCTTTTATAACAATAAAATTGTGGTTTATCAGGAGAACCCCACGTGAGTACTGGCGGTTGAAAAATTAACGCGAGTACCGGAGGATGAAATTTTAAAGTTGTTTCTGAATGTGTGGTTACGATTCCCTGAAAATATAAGATTTCTTGCATTGCCAGTTTCCAAAATAATTTGAGAATAGAATACGAGCCGTTCGGTCTGTCCGAGTACGCCTGCACGGTGGGCGAATACAGTGGAGGGGATGGAGTGGAAATGCGGTGGAGGAGGAACCGGCAGAAGTCTAGGCAGCTCCGCATTCTAAGCTCCGCCTCCACAAATCCCAACTCTCGTTAATTGAAGTATAGCTTTGAATATTTACCGGCCACTTTTTTAATTTCAGGCGTCACATGACAACAACATGAATCCATGACTAACAGTGACTTAAGATTAAAAAAGGCAGATTTTCGCTTTCTCCACAAACTGTCCAACCAAACCCTCATTTCTTGGTTCATCCAACCTTTCTCATTTGTGGTTACTACAATGTCCATAGGAAAGCATTCTTTCAGCACAGTCTTTTGTTTAAAAATCACCATGGGAGGAAGCTTAGAACCATCAGACATTGCACACAAAACAACTGTAAAATTCGACTTCTCATGCCCAGTAGTTGCTATGGAAACGTCTTTCACCCCTTTAAGGTTCACAGTTCTAGCACAAAGAAGATCAAAACAAACCGGAACCTCATCCATATTGCCGATATGCATTGCATCAACTCCAGACATGTTTTCTTTCATTTATTGTCTAAACTTAATCATTTTCGCCTCCCAGTCCATCGGTAATTTTTGGCCGATGCTTGTCGATGTAGGAACACACAAATTGTTCCTCCTCATGAAACGGAATCCCCAGGAAGGATACGCTTTGAAGCCCACAATGTCCATCTCTTGAGCAGTGCATTTCGCTTGCAATAAGACCCTCGTTGTTGAAATCCTAATGCCTTTTGCCCTTTCTCTTATCACCCACTCATACAGTTCTTCCTCGAGTTCTGGCCAAAAGCATTTTCTAAAACGCATTGCTCGTTTTTTCCGATGCAACTTTTTCAGCACCAATTCGCCTTTACACCATTCTCGTACACTTGATTCCCCTACATTAAACTTTCTTCCAGCCTCACAATTTCATTTTTCTATAGCAAATTTTACGACTTCTAATTTAAACTGCGAAGTGTATGATTTTCGCTTTAGCATATTTTCGTTTTCCATGGTAAATTAAAAACTTTTTCAATTTGTATTTGAATGTCCAGCCGATTCGCCTCTGTCCTACGCACAGTGGGTATCTCAGAGGTAGTGCAATGGATAGCCGGGGAAGGGAGGAGGGAAACCCGGTGCCGGCATTTGCCTGCTCTTACGAAGAACACCAGGGGGGCCAACAGCTTAACGTCCCTTCCGAAGGACGGAACAGCTGAATTTGTGCGGTCTCCTCAAACCACACAAACAGGGGTCCGGGCGACCTTGGAAAAATCCTACTTGCGCAGGATTCGTGCCCGCTGCCTTTTTCAAGCAGCAGGCGAGTAGCAGCCAGCATCGTAAACACTACACCACCGGCACCACCCTCTTCCAACTTTTTCAATACTGACGCCAGGCTAATTCAAGACTCAATAAGACCATGTGGTGTACAGTAAAAACAACTGAATAACGGAAAGCCACAGCAAATTTTAATTGATTCATTTTTTTCAGGAAGCTCTTGTTTCAAATAGATTTTTTTTTTTACTGCGCATTATCTATACATTTGTACCAGGTTTGAAGAAAATCACTTGCACATTATCTATAAGGTGCACGTTATAGACCAGAAAATACGGTAATAGAAAACTTTTATAATAAAAACTTGTATAATAATTCTATAACCAGCACACTTTATTTTAAATAGAGATACACTTATTTAAAAAAATTTAGTTGTAGATAGATTTTCAGACCTTGTTTATTTTTAAAGTAGCTCACACGGTGCAGAAGGTTGCGGTCCCTGATTTACGTTTTCGTCACAATTTCAATTTTAAAAAGTGCACTGGCGGACAAACAGTGCATTAAAAATGCAGTAAATACTGGACACACATTCAGCATGCAACTAAGACTACATGAGACAGAAAACCAAATGAAGGTGGAGGGCAGTTTGATGCAATTTGTTGTTTCATGTGGGAAAATTTTTTCATGCCTCTTCCTATAAATAAGCTGTCGCCAACTTCTCATTCGACAAACTGCACATTCGAAGCTGCCACACCAACAAGCTTGCATGTATGTCTATAAAATATATATTCTTAACCCGCTTCGATATGACTCTAATGCAGAAAATCTCATTCATCCTGGTTTGCAAGCTAAGCATGCAAGGACATCTTTGTCAGTCAAGTCGTAACGAATTAAAATAGGCAAGCAAAAGTTAAGGGAGAAGCTGATAAGCTGTACGAGTAGCATATATGGGAAGAAAAGCAAACGAAGATGACCTGTCTCAGCAACATTGAATAAATTGATATCAACAAAATTCTGTGCTTTATTATTTGTAATTTACCTTCAAGTACTAATTAGGCCTACTATATATAGAGAAATTTATGTGCTTGCCACATCAGATTTTTCAAAAAATATTAATTTTCAATTGAAAATGCTTGAAGCTGATTATGATACTGGTATAATGGAAATATATGACCAAAACCATGTGTTGATGATACAGAAGTTAGCGAAAGTGCTATATTGAAACCATTAAGTGAAGCATGCTATAGCAAGGGATGCCTGTAACTTTTATTCAGATACTTTATGAAATAGAGTTGAAATTCTAAAAAAGGAATTAAGCATAAAAGGCAGTTATCAATAGAAATATTTCAAAGAAAAACTAACTTAATTTGAAATTAGATATGCTGAAATGAAACTTGGATTATAACTAGTTACTTTTCTTAAATGACAGGTGTGTAAACATTATGCCCATGGAACTGTGAGATATGGACCACTCCACCAGATTAGTTTGGTCGGGACTGTACATGAGGAAGTTGGTGGATATTTTCCAGATGTTCTGTCAAAACTGGAAGAGAACCCTTTCCTGAAAATGGTATGTTAATTAGATTCCTTCCTTTCTCTATTGTGTGCCAACAGATTCAGAATGAAACAATGAAATGTCCTAAAATGCCCAAGATAAAGTATTGATTTATGCCATGCAATTAAAAAATCAAAAGATTATAAGCCAATTAGGTTATCCAGAAGAGAGTTATGAAAAGAGTTTCATGGTAATAACTCCTTATTTAATCATAATTTGGAACTTTTTTCCATCCACCCTGGGTAATATTGTCAGATATGGAAATGTTTAATAATTGATTTTTAATGACTCTAAGCTAGTGTTTCTCAACCATTTTCATTTTACGGCACACAAATCAAACAAGTAATGGCGGTACACCGCCCCCATTTTCCAGTGTATCTCTCTTGCTTCTCCCAAAATTCTGCAGCACACCAATTCATGTCTGACGGCACACCACTGTGCCGTGGCATACTGGTTGAGAACCACTGGTCTAACCCCTAGCTAACTTCCCATTGAATACTTGACAAATCTCCTCATTTCTAATTTTGTATTTGAAGTTAATTCATGGTGTAAATTTAATGTTTATATTATATTTACATCTGATAAGGTGTGAATTGCAACTGTTTTGTTGGAAAATATTGTAAAGCTTTATTTAAATCAACGTTTTTCAAAGTACGTCAGTTACAAAGTACAAGGAAAATGTGAGTACTCACATTTAACCAGCTGAAATGTATTGAAAATGACAGGGAACAAAATATTCCTATTAGATAAATGTTAATATTTTTGTATGTGTTGCTTTTAACCCTTTTGAGTGCCATGCCGATTTTGGTGGGTATGTCCAAAGCTGCCATGACTATTTCAGCAATTTTTCATCAGTCTCTATGAAAAATCACATACACGCTATTTATTCATATTTTTACGTTTTTCTTTCAATAATTGCACAGATGATTACAAATATTAATTATATTAATACAGAATAAATGAGGAAACAATATATACAGAATACTAAGTATTCTACAGAATTTTGGATGATTTTGTAGTTTGTAGCTAAGCTGTTGTGACGAGAGTTCCTATGACTTGAAGTCAAGAAGTTGTACATAGTGTATAGGAACTACTATCAAAAAAGGTTCTATTTTTGTATTAAGTACATTCAATTGTTATTATGTAATTTGGGCATTATGTGACGGGAGTTCCCGTGACTTGAAGTTAAGAAGTAGTATATAGTGTATAGGAAATGGTATCAAAAAGCTTATATTTTTGTATTAAGTAAACCCAATTTTTATTATGTAATTTGGGTATTATGCATTGAGTTGTGATGGGGACCCGCTGCCACCGGGACCTGCTCCAAATTGTAGCGTTTATGTGAATAATAATAATAAATTAAAAATATTTCAAGATTGATATGAAGTTACGATAAATTTTTTTTACGAAATAGTTTACGGAAAATTTTTTTATGCAGTACCTGAAATAACAGTAGATGAATCCACTCGCTTTTTATGTCCAAAAACTGCAGATAAGTCGGCAATAATGAATGAAATCTAACCCTACTGCGATGCGTACTCTAAAACACCAGGCAAGCTACTGACGAAAAAATAGCCAAAGACCTTGCAGCCGAAATAAAATTGAAAGACAATCTTTCCTTATGAGACTTAATGCAATGTTGCAGGGAAAGCTTATCAGATATCAATTCAGCAGTTACCAAAGTTTTCTCGACCACAAAGAAACTACAATGTCAGCGTAAACAAGCGCGGCCGACAGATCAGCCGGTGGCATTTTTCGCGCATGCAGCGAGGGCTGATAGATCGTCCGGCTGGCACTAAAAGGGTTAATTGCAATTTAGCCTGGTAGTCGTCATGTGGATTATGTAACAAGTTCAGTAACACGGTACAAATATATTTTATCTAAAAAAGTTTTGAAGTACGGTAAGTCCTTGGTTATCACAAATTCGCTTGCCACAGTTTCACCACATCGCAATTCATTATTTATGACCATATAATTGCTTATTGCAAATATTTCCCTTTATCATAATTTCATCACAAGTAAAATTTTTCAAAATGCATGCTGGTAACTCTGTAGGCTACAGCTAACTGCCAGAATGCAAATAAATGTGTTGTCATTCTAGAACACATCTAGAAATATTGTCACTGAAATTATACAAGTTCTCAGGGTTGAATAGTTAGTAGTTTCAGTTACAATGTGTAGTTGTGTATTTTACAGTGTTACATTAATGAAAGTTCTTATCTTTGATTTCAAGTCTAAAGTATGATTACACTATTTTTGAGAAGGTGCCAAAATCTCTCCAGATAGGTAGTATAACTTCAGTTACAATGTTTTTAGATGACTGGTTTGGTGTATACTTTTGTGCTCACTGGGTAAAAGATTTAATATTGGGAGTTTATTTGTGTTTATATTTGGAAAGCCACCCCAAGTATGCCCCAAAATTTCAAGCTAGGGATGGATCCCCCTTCTAATAAACTGTTTTGTATGGGAAAAATGTTTTGTTGGTCGCAAATTCAGTTATTGCAATGATTCAGATAAACGGGACCCTTGCAAATTTTTACCATAATATGGTGAAAATGAATAAACATAGCCACATTTAGAGTCCGCCATGTTGTATAGGCATATACCCCATTTAGTTGACTTCTTTAGGTTGTATGTGATGAAAGTATCTTACCCTTTAAACCTACAACAGACTCATCAACAACTATCTCTCTTTTAGTAACAAATTGCTCCCTAAACTTCATCTCCAGATATGTTAGGAAAGAACACACTTTTTAAGATCTCGTTTTTAAATGCTGATGTGGTTTTTGGTCACTTTTCAGATGTAGCATCCAAAAAATTTATAGAAATTGATCCCTTTTGAAAATAGTCGAAAAAATGGCCCAAAAGAAAAAATCCTTGCTCCAATAATCCTGCAAACTAGAAAGACATAATTCCAATATTTAATATGATGCCCAAGAAAGCTTTCATTTCATCTAATGTCACATCTGTCCAACTTTTCCAGATGGAGCTTTTGGATAGCATATTCTGCCTAAGTCTCGACCTTTCATAGTTATTTGTCTCATCCAAAATATTTTAACCAAAAATTCACTAAAAAACAATTGGAAAAAGTGAATAGGTTTAGAACAGTCAGAAGGAACTTGTTGCCCAGCATTCTTTTGTCCTACGGAGAACTGAAATGTTTGGTATGTTGTCATTTCGGCCAATAATGTTCCATTTTTCTCTTGTTCGGTCTTCACCAACTACACCATAATAAACATCTCCTCTCTCATCACTGCTGTCACGTGAATCAACAATTTTGCATACCCATTTCAATTTCAAAGTTGCAACATCACTGTTGCAGTCCATGCCACTATCCTTGCTTTGGTCTTTGTGAGAAACAAATGAAAGTAGACTAAAGTCTTTGCAAATACCACTCGGATCAGCAATTATTTCAGAAATTTCTTTTTCCCTATGATCAAAATTTCTTTTTTCCGATTCTTTATCCTTTGCTTGATGAATTTCCTCACTGTTGGAGTAAAATTCATTTTCCATGCTTTCTAAATTGCACTCAAGAAGTTGAGGGGGTTTCTCCATAAATTGAGGATTACAGATACTTTTAAACCAAAAGTTGGACATAAAATCATTGACAAAACACTTGTAAATTCTAAGAGAGGTGTGACCTGGCCTGAAACACTATTATTCACCCTCATATTTATCTTTAAGATATACTGTTAAGTCAGCTTGTTTACAGTAAGGGAGTTTCTAAGACAAAAAAATGCAAACACAAGTTGGACCAAAAAATGTACTAACCCCATGCCTGTCAAGGGACACTTGACTTGCATGCTGTATGGGCCGTCGATATCGAGTCACACTCGACTTGCAAGAGCAAAAGGTTAAATCTCTTGAGGTTCTATGTTGATCTATAGTCTGACAATTAAGCATGTTATCATTGACTATGCCTTTTACTGCATGATGGTGAGAATTTGGAATTTTTTTTCATTTTTGCTTGGTAATGCGAACATATTTCTGAGTTATATACAGTGTAACCTTTATAGAACGAGTACAGCATACAACGAGAACTTCTTTATAGACAGCGGAAACACCATCACCATCAATTACATACATGGAATTTAATTTTCGGATATTACAATTATTTTTATGAATTCTATAAATTCTCGCTATATCAAGGTTTCACTGTATTGTTTCTAAAATGCCATATTCTCGGCATTGTTAGTTTTCAGAGCAGTAAATATTAGAAGAATTAGAATATAATTCTGATATCCCAAGTGAAATTAATGAAGAAAGCGATTTTATGATAAGTGAAGATGATAATTGGAGTGAGTTCGAGGAGTGTGAATCAGAATCAAGTGATAATGAGATGAGACATTTTATTGTAAAACATCCAAGAATGTTTGGTCGCCACCCAAATAAGTGTTGAAAAAATATAGACAAGTCCATTGTAATAAATTGAGTTTTTGGGTGTAACTATTTTTTCTTTCATTGGCCATAAAAAAAGGACCTGGTAGTGAGTCAATAGGAAAGGGTTATTCTTATTTATTTATTGGTAGGCAACTCCCATTTATCCATGGTAATGATGTGGAGCACTAATGCAGAAAACCAATAACCATGCATAACCCAACAATCGTTTAAATATAGCTTTCCCATACATTTTTGTACTTCCATTTGAATATCAGTGAGCAGGACGTTCTCTGAGTTTATAATACTTCTAATGGACAAACAAAACACTGCACTTAAAAAAGTGAAACATCGGTATATACAGTAGCATAGGGCAGGATGGGCTTAAATAAATCATAAAAAGTTATTTTGAAGAACTATTATCATCTTCAAGTTTACATAAAATTTCAAGTTCATCTTTAATTGTCAACCCTTTCTCAATTATGGAATACAATAAATCACAAACATCTTTACGGAGGTAGTAATTAAGGATAGCACAACCACTGTCTAAAGTTCTGAATATATACTCAAATCCCTCCACCAAGAAATTTTAAATAGGAACTTCCCCAGCATGACACATGAGAACTTCAATTTACCAACAACCTGTATGGTATAGATTGGAAAATTGATGCTCGATTATCACTATTTCAACATTGTCCAAGAGTAGTCAATCTTTCTATGAATGCGTTATTTGATAAGGTGAATTTTTAATTTGGATAATATGTAGATATGAATGTATTTTGCTTGTAAATTATATCAGAACGCTAAATGCACCCAATTTTTTCCTTCTTGAAATTCCCTAGCAGCCAAATTTCTCACGATTTCGTTTTTAAAGATAAAATGGACTTAGGATGATTGCCGCGGGTAACCCGCAAAGCGGATAATCCGCACGCGGATAACCGGGAGTCGTCTGTATACATTATGTAAGTATTTCTCATACGAATACCCATATTCAAGAAAATTGAGGTGCAATCATTTTTATCACCAAGTCGAAGTGAAACACTTCTATTGCAATGAAAGCATTTGGAATTACCAAGCATTCAGAAAACATCCAAAAGTTGGAAGTAAACACGCTGATATTTGCTCTGTAATTTTCAAAATCAATTCACTATAATGTTTCACTTGAGAAATAACACATTTTACATTTGTACTGTGTAAGCTACTGCACCGCCACATAAAAATTGACTGAACTTGATGAAAATATTGTACAAGACTGAAATTTTCAATCGATAAAAGTTTCCGAAAGGATAGAAAAGGAAGGTATTCAAAAGTACAGGAGGAAGAAACCATTAGAAAAGCTATAGTTGTAATAAACGTACAGCTGGAGTAGAAGATGACGGGTTAAAAAATTTAAAGTCAGAACGTTCTTCTCTTTGTGTTGCATTCCCTTTTACTGGGTTGAGAAACAAAAACAATAATTTAAATCATGGGTCTCAAACTCAAATCCGTGTATGGGCTGCATGAGGGCACTGCACCACATGTGTGAGCTGCATTCCAGGTTAATGGCTTTTCTAGTCCTCATCATTTCATATTTTCCATACATTCACTGCCCTCTCTCAACGTGGATGCTTCCCCATTTCCCCCACCCTCAGTTATGCTCTTTAACCTATTCCCTATGACTATACTAGATTAGGTGTTGAAAGTTAGGTCCTTAAGACGGAGGAAACATGCCGACAGCTGAAAAAAAACATTCTTCCCTAAATCAGCTATTTACTTGTCTTAAAAAGAAATGTGTAACAAACTACGGATATTTTGAAAATGTTCATTTGATACGTTTCTTATATTCTGAGGGTTATTTATGAATGTTTTTCCAAAATTGTTGTGAGAGATATTATT